>PVJD01001061.1:0-309949 GCA_004026545.1 Mormoops blainvillei
GGAAGAAGGGGGATGGGAAGGAGGAGAAGAAAAAGAGAGAGAGACAGAAAGAGAGAGAGAGAGAGAGGCAAAAAGAGGCCCAATTCAGAACAAAATATTCACACAGGCTGAAAATGAAGTAATGGAAAAAATTATTCCATGCAAATGGAAATGAACAAAAAGCTGGAGTACCAATACTTATATCAACAAAATAGACTTCAAAACAAAAGCAATAACCAGAGGCAAAGAAAGTCATTCTATAATACTAAAGGGATTAATCCAACAAGAGGATATAACCATGGTAAATATATATGCATCCAATATAGGAACACCTAAAAACAAACAAACAAACAAACAAACAAACAAACTATATATATATACATATATATATATGTATATATATATAAAACTCTTGATGGACTTTAAGGAAGAGATTGACAGTAACACAGTCATAGTAGGGGACTTTAACAACCCACTGGCATCAATGGATAGATCTTCCAGACAAAAAATCAATGAGGAAACAGCAACATTAAATGACACATTAGATCAGATGGATTTAAGTGATATTTGCAGGACACTTTACCCCAAAGCAGCAGAATATAAATTTTTCTCAAGTAAACATCAAACATTTTCAAAGATAGACCATATGTTAAGAAACAAAATAAGTCTTAACAAATTAAAGAAAATTGAAATAATATCAAGCATCTTCTTGGATGACAATGGCATGAAAATAGACATCAACTCCTATAAAAAAACATTCAAACACATGGAGGCTAAATGGCATGCTATTAAACAATGAATGATGAGATCAAGGGAAAAAATAAAAAACTACCTGGAAACAAACAAAAATGAACACGCAACAACCCAAAATATATGAGTCACAGTGAGAGGGAAGTTCACAGCATTACAGGCTTACCTCAAGAAGCAAGAAAAATCTCACCTGGCCAGGTAGGTCGGTTGGTTAGAGCATTGTCCCGATACACCAAGGTTGATACCTCGGTCAAGGCACATACAAGAAGCAACCAATGAATGTATAAATATGTGGAGCAACAAACTGATGTTTTCTCTCTCTCCTTCAAGTTGATAAATAAATCTTTAAAAAATAAGCAAAAAAAGAAATCTCAAATAAACAATCTAACTCTACACCTAAAAGAATTAGAAAAAGAACAAGAAAAGCCCCGAGTAAGTAGAAGAAAGGAAATAATAAAGATCAGAACAGAAATAAATGACATAGAGACTAAAAAAACAATACAAATGGTTAATGAAATCAAGAGCTTGTTTTTTGAAAGGATAAACAAGATTAACAAATCTTTAGCCAGACTCATTAAGAAACAAAGAGAGAGGATCCAAATAAATAAAATCAGAAATGAAAGAGATAAAGCAACAATGGACATCACAGAAATACAAAAGATTGTAAGAAAATACTATGAACAATTTTATATCAACAAGTTGGACAACCTGGGTGAAATGGTCAAATTCCTAGAAACATGCAACCTTCCAAACCTCAATCAGAAAGAATCAGAAAACCTGAATAGACTGGTAACTAATGTAATTGAAGCAATAATTAAAAAACAAACAAACAAACAAAAAATCTCCCAGCAAACAAAAGTCCTGGACCAGATGGCTTCACAGGTGAATTTTACCAAACATTTGAAGAAGGACTAACACCCATTGTCCTCCAAGAATTACAAAAATTTCAAGAAGAGGAAAGACTTCCAAGCTCTTTTTACAAGGCCACCATTATCCTAATTCTAAAGCCAGATAAAGATTCTAAAAGAAAGAAAATTACAGGTCAATATCCCTGATGAAAATACATGATATGATCTTCAACAAAATATTAGCAAATCGGATCCAGTAATATCTTAAAAACATCATACACCATGATCAAGTGGGATTTATTCTGGGGATGCAAGGTTGGTATAATATTCACAAATCAATAAACATGATACCTCACTTAAAATGAAGGATAAAAATCACATGATCTTATCAATAGTTACAGAAAAAGCTGACAATCCAGTACCCATTTATGATCAAAATTGTCATCATAGTGAGAATAGAGGGATCATACCTCAATACAATAAAGGCCATATATGAAAAACCTACAGTCAACTTCATACTGTACTCAATGAACAAAAACTAAATGTATTTTCCTTAAGATCAGGAAAAAGGCAGGGATGTCCACTTTTACCTTATTCAACATAGTCCTAGTCACAGCAATCAGACAAGAAGATGAAATAAAAAGGCATCCAAGCCTGAAAGGAGAAAGTAAAACTGTTTTTATTTGCAAATGATATATTGTACATAGAACACCCTAAAGACTCCACCAAAACACTACTAGATTTAATACATGGATTCGGCGAAGTAGCAGTGTCACCAGGTAGTAACTGGCCTAGAGCAGGTCTGCCTCAGGCTGGCCTGTAGTGTGTGGATTCTTGACTTTGGTAGGAAAGAGTTCACGACACAAGTCCAGGTGATTCTGAGAGTATGTTTATTAAGGCTGGGGACAGTTAGACAAAGGAAAGACTTAAGGTAGAAGAAGTAACAGGAGGGAGCCTAGGTGGTGGTTTGCTTTGGCTCCCTAGAAACATTGTAGGAGAGGACTGATCCAAGGCAGGGCTGGTATTAGCACAGTGAAAAGTGAAGACCACAGAGACAGGAGTGAGCCAAGGTGGCGCTGCTTTTAGCTTACCAATAGGTCAGAGAAAAAGGGGGTCTTGGAGACAGGATCAGGGCATAAGCCCCCCATTGCTCCCCTGGCTACAAGTCCCATGTGGGCCCTTAGAATTTAGGAGGAAATGAAAGGTTCATGCCTGGAAAGGGCATGGGCATGCTCTAGAATGAGTACTCATTGTCTTTGTCCTGAGGGCTTTTCGTATTTTTTCTGCCCGTGAGAATTTTAGGCAAGGGCTTCAGCAGAATATTCATAAGCTTTCCAGGTACATTTCTAATATGCTGATGCATCAAAATGAACATTTAGGGGGTTCAGGAATATTCTTTGGTCTGCTACACTGCTTTATTTTTATCCTGGACCTGTCTGGCTTTTAATGGGGTTTGTGTTATTTGTACCCCTGGTGTCATCTGTCTTTGGGTTTAGCTGGCAGTAGTGACGTAAATTGGGTCTCTGTTCTCTATTTCCCAGACCAGGGAGATTTAAGCTATGTATTCTCTGGTTAGGGAGGAGAGGTGTGAACCATTTGCTCTGAACTGTCCTTGATTAGGGGAGATAAAGTGTTATAATTAACCAGCTGGCTGTAAATTGCTCAGGTTGTTTGACCTTGTTTAATTTTCTTGTCTCAGTTTCCCCATTCCACTTGCCCAGGTATTTTCCTAGCTTTGTACTACCCTGTCACAGCAGGATATAAAAATTAATATTCAGTAATAGGTGGCACTTTTATACATCAATAATATACTCTCAGAAAGAGAAACTAAGAAAACAATCCCAGTTACCATTGAATAAAAAAAAAAGGTACCTAGGAATGAGCTTAACCAAGAAGGTAAAAGACCTGTATTCAGAAAACTATAAGACATTGAAGAAAGAAACAGAAAACACAGACAAGTGGAAGCATATACCATGTTTATGGGTTAGAAGAATTAACATCATTAAAATGTCCATACTACCCAAAGAAATCTACAGATTCAACACAATTCCTAATGAAATGCCAGTGATATATTTCAGAGATCTAGAACAAATACTTCAAAAATTTGTATAGAGCCAAAAAAGATCCCAAATGGCCTCACCAATCTTGAGAAAGAACAAGTTGGAGGGATTACAATACTAAATATCAAACTGTACTATAATACAAAGACATTGTAATCAAAACAGCCTGGTATTGGCACAAGAACAGGCATATAGATCAATGAAACAGAAAGGAGAACCCAGAAATCAACCTACACTTTTATGGTCATTAATATCTGACAAAGGAGGCAAGAACACACGATGGAGTAAAACTAGTCTCTTCCATAAATGGCGTTGGGGGATTCAGCAAGATGGCAGAGGAGTGAATGGAAGTCACAATAACCCCCTCCTCCCGGGACCAATCTGGAATTACAACTAAATAATTGTGGAGAAATCACCCAGAATAAACAACTGAATTATAGCGAGAGAAAAGCCTTATAATCTCAGACAGACAGAAAAATCAACTTCAGCACACGCTGACTGCACCTGCACTACAGCATATAAGAAGTGGTGGGCAGAGTGACCCTCAGTCCACCAGCTGGAGGGATGGACCCATCAAGGGTGGCCCAACAACAATCAAAACCCAATTATATCTGAAGAGTGAACATAAATGGCATAAAGGGCATCCCAAGAGCATCAAGTTCAGGAGATCAAGGAACCTGCACTACTGAATCCCACAGGTCTCCAACCATAGATCACACCACAAAGTCAGGGAGTCAAAACAGGTCATTTTATGAAGCAGAAGCAAACAAGAAGAGTCTCACAAATAATGGGAAGACAAAGAAACAACCCCCAGTTGAAAGGAAAGGAGGAATTCTCAGAAAGACTACTAAGTGAAATAGACACATCAACTATCAGATATTGAGTTCAAAACAATGGTTATAGGGAGCTTAATGAGCTCAGTGAGAATTACCAAAATACACAGGGAAACTATGAGGAACTTATTGTAAATCATATCACCATGAAAAAGGACATTGAAACAATCAACAAGAGCCAAGAGGACATGAAGCATACAATTTCTGAATTGAAGGACAACAGTAGAAGGAATCAAAAGCAGGCTAGATGAAGCAGAGGATCAAATCAGAGACTGGAGGATGTGGTAGAAAAAAGCTCACAGAAAGAGCAAGAAAAGGAAAAAAGACTCAAAAAGAATGAAGTGGTGTAAGGGAACTGCAGGACAGCATGAAACATTATAATATCCATATTATAGGGATGCCAGAAGGAGAAGAAGAGGAGCAAGGGATAGAAAACTCGTTTGAAAAAGTAATGATGGAAAACTTTCCTAATTTGATGAGAGAAAAAGTCACACAAGTCCAAGAAGCATGGAGGGTCTCAATCAAGAAGAACCCAAAGAGGCCCAATCCCAGACACATCATAATTAAAATGGCAAAATTTAAACACGAAGAAATAATCTTAAAGACAGCAAGGGAGAAACAGGAAGTAACAAAAAAGGGAGCCCCGATAAGGCTAGCAGTTGACTTCTCAACAGAAACACTACGAGCCAGAAGGGAATGACAAGAAATATGCCAAGTAATGGAAAGCAAAGACCTACAACGAAGACTACTCTACCCAGCAAGGCTGTCAATTAAAATGGAAGGTGAAATGAGGAGTTTCCCAGACCAAAGAAAGCTAAAAGAATACACCTCCACCAAACCAGTATTGCAAGATATGCTAAAGGGATTGCTTTAAGAAGATGAAGAAAAAGAGTGAGAGAGAGAGGAACATAGGTACAAAGGGGGTAAAATGGCAACATATAAGTATCTATCAATAATAACCTTAAATGCAAATGGATTAAATGCTCCAAGCAAAAGACATAGGGTAGCTGAATGGATAGAAAGCACACCTGCACATATGCTGCCTACAAGAGACCCACCTCAGAACAAAGACTGAAAGTGAATGGTTGAAAAAAAAATATTCCAAGCAAATGGACAGGGAAAAAAAAAGCCAGGGTAGCAATACTTATATTAGACAAAATGGACTTCAAAACAAGGCCATAAAAAGAGACCCAGAAGGATACTTCATAATACTCAAGGAATGAATCCATCAAAAAGACATAAATATTATAAACTTGTATGCGCCCAACATAGGAGCACCCAAATACATAAGGAAAATCTTGGAGGACTTCAAGAAAGATATAGACAGAAACACACTTATAGTAGGGGATTTTAACACCCCACTGTCAAAAATGCATAGATCTCCCAAACAAAATATCAACAAGGATATTGTGGAACTGAATGATGCACTAGATCAAATGGAATTAACTGATATATATAGAACGTTTCATCCCAAAGAAGCAAAATACACTATCTTTTCAAATGCACATGGAACATTTTTAAAGAGAGACAACATGATAGGATGCAAAACAAGCCTCAACAAAACCAAGAGAACTGAAATCATATCAAGCATTTTCTTTGACCACAAGGGCTTGAAACTAGAAACTGACCTCAAGGAAAAAACTCAAAAATATTGAACCTCATGGAGACTGAATAGCATGTTACTAAACAATGAAGGGGTTAATAATGAGATCAAGGAAGAAATAAAACGTTTCTGGAAACAAATGAAAATGAACACACAACGGTCCAAAGCCTATGGGACACAGTGAAGGTAGTCCTGAGAGGAAGTTCATAGCAATACAGGCCTACCTGAAAAAGATAGAAACATTTCAAATAAATAACCTGACAGCATCCACAAGAACTAGAGAAACAACAACAAACAAAGCCCAGAGTGAGCAGAAGGAAAGAAATAATCAAGATCAGAGCAGAATTGAATGACATAGAGACTAAAAGAACAATTCAAAGGATCAGTCAATCCAGGAGCTGGTTCTTTGAAAAGATAAACAAAATCAACAAGCCTGTAAGTAGACTCATCAAGAAAAAAAGGAAGAGGACCCATATAAATAAAATCAGAAATGAAAGAGGAGAAATTACAACTGATACTGCAGAAATACAAAGGATTGTAAGAATTACTATGAACAACTATACGCCAAGAAATTTGAAAACCTGAGAGAAATGGACAAATTTCTAGAAAAATATAATCTTTCAAAACTGAATGAAGATGAAGCAGGCAGCCTAAACAGCATGATAACAGCTGGTGAAATTGAAGCAGCAATAAAAAAATTTCTGGCACACAAAAGCCCTGGACCAGATGATTTCACAGGAGAATTTACAAAACATTTAAGGAAGAGCTAAGCCCTATCCTTCTCAAATTATTCCAAAAACTCCAGGAAGATGGAAGACTCCCAAACTCTTTTCATGAGGCCAGCATCATCCTAATCCCTAAACCAGATAAAAACACAACAGAAAAAGAAAACTACAGGCTAGTATCGCTGATTAACATAGTTGCTAAAATACTCAACAAAATATTGGCAAACCTCATCCGGTGACACATTAAAAAGATCATCCACCATGATCAAGTGGGATTCATCCCAGGGATGCAAGGATGATACAATATTCACAAATCAATAAATACATGTAATACATCACATAAATGAAAGGAAAGAAAAATCACATGAACATATCAATAGATGTGGAAAGAGCATTTGATAAGGTACAGCACCTATTTATGATAAAAACACTCAGCAAAGTGGGAATAATGGGAGCATACCTCAACATAATAAAGGCCATGTATGAAAAACCTACAGTCAACATCATACTCAATGGGCAAAAATTAAAATCTTTCCCCCTAAGATCAGCAATAAGACAAGGATGTCTGCTTTCACCACTTCTATTCTACGTAGTATTGGAAGTTCTAGCCACAGGGATCAGACAAGAAGAAGAAATAAAAGGAGGAGGTAAAACTGTCGCTGTTTTCAGATGACATGATAGTGTATGTAGAGAACCCTATGGACTCCATGAAAAAGTTACTCAACCTAGTAAGTGAACTTGGCAAAACAGCAGGATACAAAGTCCATACTCAGAAATTGAAGGTAGTTTTGTATGCCAATGATGAAATATCAGAAACAGAAATCAGAAATAAAATCCTATTTGCTATAGCAACAAGAAAAATAAAGTACCTAGGAATAAACCTAACCAAGGAGGTAAAAGACCTGTACTCAGAAAACTACAGTACACTGAAGAAAGAAATTAAGGAAGACACGAATAAATGGAAGCATATACCATGTTCATGAATTGGAAGAATTAATATAATCAAAATGGCCATACTACCCAAAGCAATTTATAGATTCTGTGCAATCCCTATTAAAATACCAATGACATGTTTGCAGATATAGAACAAACATTTCAAAAATTTACGTGGAATCAAAAATGACCCTGAATAGCTGCAGCAATTATGAGAAAGAACAAAGTAGGAGGGATCACAATATCTGATTTCAAACTCTATTACAAGGCCACTGTAATCAAAACAGCCTGGTACTGGCTTAAGAACAGACACATAGATCAATGGAACAGGATAGAGAGCCCAGAAATAAACCCATGTCTCTATGGTTAATTAATATTCGACCAAGGGGATAGAAGCATAAAACAGAGTAAAAATACTTTCTTCAACAAACGATGTAGGGACATCTGGACAGGTATATGTAAAACACTGAAACTCAACCACCAACTTACACAATACAAAAAAATAAACTCAAGATGGATACAAGGTTTAAATATAAGTCATGACACCATAAAAGTTCTAGAAGAGAGCACAGGCATGAAAATCTGAGATATTCCATGCAGCAATATTTTCATCAATATTTCAAGGGACATAAAGGAAAGAATAAACAAATGGGACTTCATCAAAATAAAAAGCTTCTGCATGCCTAAAGAAAACATCAGCAAAATGAAAGGAAACCAACCATATGGGAAAATATATTTGCCAAGGATGCCTTGGACAAAGATTTGATCTCCAAAATATACAAAGAGCTCACATGACTCCATTCCACAAAGACAAACAATCCCATTAAAAAGTGGGCATGGGCCTGAACAGACATTTGTCCAAGAAGAACATACGCAGGGCCCAGAGACATATGAAAGGGTGCTCAGCATCATCAGAGAGATACAAATTGAAGCCACAATGAGATACTACTCCCCACTGATCAGAAAGGCTGTTTAAACCAATCAACCAAAATAAGTGCTGGCGAGGTTGTGGAGAAAAGGGAACCCTAGTACATTGCTGGTGGGAATGCAGACTGGTGTAGCCCCTGCGGAAAACAATATTGAATTTCCTCAAAAAACTAAAAATGGAACTACCTTTGACCCAGCAATTTCACTGCTGGAATTATACCTTAAGAATCCTGACACACCAATTCAGAAGAATGTATGCACCCTAATGTTCATAGCAACACAATTTATAATAACTGAGTGCTGGAAACAACCTAATTGCCCATCAGCAAATGAGTGGATCAAGAAACTATGGTACACCTATACAATGGAATACTATGCAGCAGAAAGAAAAAAGGAGCTCCTACATTTCTCAACAGAATGGATGGAACTGGAGAGCATTATGCCAAGTAAAATAAGCCAGGTGGCGAAAGACAAATATCATATGATCTCACCAATGAGTGGAACCTAATCAACAAAATGAACAAGTGAACAAAATAGAACCAGAGACATGGAAATAAAGAATAAACTGACAGTGATCAGATGGGAGAGGGGAGGGGGATAATGGGGGAAAGAAGGGGAAGGTCATCAAGGAACAATTATAAAGGACCCATGGACAAAGGGGGGAATGATTGAGGGTGGGAGATGGGAGTGGGGGTGGGTGGGGTAGGGAAAGTTGTGGTGGGAAAATGGACCCAATTGTACTTGAACAACAATAAAAAATTATATTAAAAATGGTGTTGGGAAAATTGGACTGGCACATACATGGAAAAAATGAAAATAGACCACCAACTGACACCATTCATAAGAAGAAACTCAAAATAAACAAAAGACTTAAATGTTAGTTACAAAACCATCCTAGAAGATCCTAGAAGAAAACATAAGTAGTAAAATCTCAGACATCTCATGTACCAATGTTTTTCCCAATATATCTCCTAGGGCAAGGGAAACTAAGGAAAAAAAATAAACAATGGGACTATATCAACCTAAAAAGCTTCTGCACAGCAAAGGAACCATTAACACAATTAAAGGGGAACCTACTGTATGGGAGAACATATTTGCCAACGATACATCTAATAAGGGGTTAATTTCCAAAATATATAAAGAACTTATGCAACTCAACACCAGGAAGACAAACAACCCAATTTAAGAAGCGGGCAAAGGGCCTGAATAGACACCTCTCCCAAGAGGACATACAGATGGGCAATAGACATCTGAAAAAAGCTCAACATCAGTAATCATCAGAGAGATGCAAATTAAAACTACAATAAGAAAAAACACAATAAAACCTCACACCTACCAGATTGTCTACCATCAATAAATCAACGGACAAGTGCTGGTGAGGCTGTGAAGAAAAGGGAACACTTATGCGCTATTGGTGGGAGAGCAGATTGGTTACAGCCACTGAGGGAAACAGTATAGAGTTTCCTCAAGAAACTAAAAATGGAACTGCCATTTGACCCCATAATCCCAATTCTGGGAATACATCCTAAGAATCCTGAGACACCAATCAGAAAGAATATATGAATCCCCATGTTTATAGCAGTGTATTTTACAGTAGCCAAGATCTGGAAACAGCCCAAGTGCCCAAGAGTAGATGAGTGGATGAAAAAGATGTGGCATATTTATTCAATGGAATACTACGTGGCTGTAAAAAAGAAAGACCTCTTACCCTTGTGACAGCATAAGTGGACCTGGAGAGTACTCTGCTAAGTGAGATAAGCCAGTCAGAGGAAGACAGCTGCCATATGATCCCACTCATATGCAGAATATAATGAACAAAATAAACTGATATACAAAATAAAACCAGACACGTGGATGCATGGAACAGGCTGACAGATCTCAGAGGCATGGGGCATGGAGGAGCCTGCAAGAGATTAGCCAAAGAACAAATATGCATATATGCATTGCCTATGGACACAGACAACAACTTGGTGAGGGCCTGGGGGGTGAAGAACATCAGTGATAATGTCAAAAACAAAAAAGTATTGCATAAAGAATGTTATATAATAATAAACTTTAAAAATCAATTTAATAAATCAGTTCTACATTTTATGTTCCTTTCTTGTTTTTCTTCACATACCCATATCATTCTCTTTCTCATGTAAATATAATTTTTTATCCTGTTTTTAATTAGGTGTTATAATCTCAAGAAGTTATATCTCGAGAAGTAACCTATCTTGCTGCATTAGTTTCCAATACTTTGTATCATGGCCAAGTTTTTTATTGCTGGCCATGTTCATAGCCTAATGAATTACACAATTAATAGAATTATTTACACTATTACTGACCTTTAAATATACATTTAAATTTTTTCCTATTTTCAATCCTTTAAATGATGGTCCTAAACACATACATAGAACTTTTTTCTCTTTTCTCTAATCATTTCCCCAGCTCAGGTTCCCAGAAGCAGGATTACTCCAGGGATATGACATCTGAGCTCAAGAGAAGTTTTAGCGATTTCTATTGCCATCACTCATTTGCCAGTTCCACCATCTTTTTTCACCAGTTTTTTATTTTATTTTTCAAATTTTATGTGTAAACTCTACCCCATTACAGTTTTAATTTGCATCTCAGTAAGAGTAGGTGAAACCTAACATTTCCTTATGTCTGTTTGTTACTTGCGTTTCCTCTTTGTGGATCACCAATTCATGTCCTTTGCCCATTTACAATAAAGTTTATATTTTTACTTTCAGTTTTCATGGGCTTTTGGTGCAATACTGATAGAAACTTTCCCCTGGTATATTTGATGAAACTATTTCCCCCAATCTGCTTGCCTTTTTGTATGAGTTATGATAATATTTATTCTAGAGACTTGCAAACATTTCCCAGCGAGATTCATTCAATTCCTTGAAAGTCTAGAATGCATAATTCTAATACATATGTGAGGTTTACTCTTTTTTAAGGGTTTTATATGTTTTTTCTTAAAATTATCTTTTAAATTATGATTTGACTTATCTTGACATGAAGTCTGGACCATTTTACTTAAAAATCTCTGTAACTTTGAACCATTTAATGTGGGATGCAGATGCCTTATCTGTTAAAAAAAAGAAATAAAAGTACCAGTTTCTCATTTTTATTCTGGGATCCTCTAATAGAATATTAACCTCTCACACACCCCTCATTGAGGACCTGGCGGGCAACCCAAGGACATGCCCTGACTAGGAATCAAACCAGGTAACTTTCAGTTTGTGCGGTGACACCCAACCGACTGAGCCACATCAGTCAGGGCTCTCTACCATCTTATAGTTGCCCATTGATCATAGTTTAATAATCTTTAACTCAACCTTCTCCTGTTTAAACTATTGTGTGGTGGTGGTTTCTACCTGTTGATTAGACTCAAACTGATATATATGCTGGGTGTCTTATATTTTTATCTAGAGAAAGGGTCAGAACTTTTTAAAAAGGGCTGAGTAGTAAGTATTTTAGGCTTTCAGACCATATGGTTTTTGTCACAAAATTCAACACCCATTTGTGTTTAAGAAGAAAAAAAACCTCTCAGCAAATTAGGGATAGAAGGGAACTTCATGAAGTTGATAAAATTCATCTTAGAAAAGCTTACAGCTAAACAAGCAAAGTAGAGACAAACACATACAGAACCGGATGACAGCTAATGGAGGTGTGAGGGGATGGAGGGATTGAGCAGAAAGGAAAGGGACTCATGGACATGGACAACATTGTGGTGATTGCAGGGGGAGGGGGAGAGGGATAGAAGGGGACTAAATGGTAATGGAAAAAATGCAAAAACTTTTTTTTTTAAAAGAAATGTTTACAGTTGACATCATGCTTAATTTGAAACCTGAGATCAAGACTAAGGCAAGGATGTTTACTTTCAGATCTTCTATTCAACACTGTACTGGAAGTCCTCACCAATACAATACAGAGAAAAGAGAAGGAAAGAAACAAATGGCAGCCCCGGCTGGTGTAGCTCACTGGATTGAGTGCTGGCCTGTGAACCAAAGGGTCGCTGGTTTGATTTCCGAGTCAGGGCATATGCCTGGGTTGCAGGCCAAGTCCCCAGAAGGGGGCATGCGAGAGACAACCACGCTTTGATGCTTCTCTTCCTCTCTTCCTACCTTCCCCTCTGTCTAAAAACAAAATAAATAAAAAAATATTTTTAAAATAAAAATAAATTAAAAAAAGAAACAGCATAAAAAGCTGAAAAAAGATAACTATCATTACTTGAAGATAGCAGGAGTAGAATGTAGAAAACTCTATCCAACCTACAGAAAGTATTATAACTAATAAGCAAATTTAATAGGATTTCAGGACACAAAGTTAACATATAAAAATCAATTACACTTCTATATATTCTAGTAACAACCAACAGAAAAATAAAGTTTAAAAAACACCATTTACAATAGATGTGATAACTTAAGAATAAATCTAACACTGTACAAACTTACAAAGCATTGCTAAGAAAAATTAACAAAGGCCTAAATAAATGTCAAGATATGCCACATTATGGTATACATTTATGAAATCTCAATAATTTTAAGATACCACTGCCCCAAATTAATCTATAGATTCCATGCAATCTCAATCAAAATCCCAACAGGCCTTTTGGGTTAAGGAATTGAATTCTAAAATTTTATGGAAATGAGCAGGATCTACATGAGACAAAATAATCTTAAAAAAGAAAAACAAAGTGGTAGGATTTATACTACCTGATCTCAGGACTTATAATAAAGCCACAGTAATCAAAATTGTATGGCATCGGCACAGTGGTACAGGCTAGTGGGACAAAATAAAATTCTAGGAAAAAACCCACACATCTATAGTCAATTGCTTTTTGGAAAAAAAAAAGAAAAAAGACAAGACAGTTTAGTGGGAAATTCATTTTTAAGAAATTGTAGATAGCACTGGCTGAGTGGATCAGTTGGTTGGAGCATTATCCTGTACACCAAAAGGCTGAGGGTTTGGTTCTTGGTCAGGGCACATACTTTAGGTTGTGGGTTCAATCTCTGGTTGGGGTGCATATGGGAGGCAACCGATCAATGTTTCTTTCTCACATTGATGTTCCTCTCTCCTTCTCTCCCTTCCTCTCTCTAAAAATCAATTTAAAAAAATGGTAGGCAGTTGGGATATGAGTATCCATGAATAAAAACAGATCTCAACTCTTATCTCACTCCACACAGGAAATTTAATTTGAGATGGGTCATAGATAAGCCTAAATATGACAGCCACAACCATAATGCATAGAAACAAACAACGCAGAGTGTTTTTATGATTTGGGGTAGGTTGGGAGAAGAAAGCTGTGGTCACTCGGACCTTCTCCTGAATGGTCAGCATTCAGATGGGTTCACTACTGAGGAACTGATAGACACTCATCCCCCCATTATTAATGAGGTCCAGTGGTCCTGCCTGCTCTTATTGGTTGTCCCAAACCACAATCAACTGTGAATCATAGATGTCTTCCTTTTTGTTTTAGGTAATCGTACCTACTTGTAGTCTCATTGATAAACAGTATTCCCTGGCCAGACCCTCTGAAATAGGGTCTCCCCTTTTATTACTGGTTATAGCATCTGGTCCCTCTGGATAATAGATACTTGTTCTCTATCCAACCTACAGAATACTTGTTCTATTATCCAGAGGATATTAGGCATACAATAAAAAATACCATCAAGTAAGGATCAAATAGCTAGTGACTTCAGGTTCTGTAATGGGACAGATATGGCCAGGCTACACTACACATGCCTCTTTATGGAGGCAAAATCTCTCAGTCATGTAGAGATTGTCCCCACTCCACACACTCCAGAGGGGCTGCCTAGGGAGGCACGCACCGGCCACTGCTGGGCCTAGAGGGGGTGATTTCTCTAGAGTACACATACCCAGTCAGGAGCAAGGTTGCCTAAACCAAGGCCCACTCATCCCATACACATGTGTTAAGCACTTACTATATACTCGGCTCACCTGGTCAAATCGAGAAACACTTCGTACTCTGTGTGAACAGACTGGCAGAACCTGAAGACTGTGCAAGACACAACCATGCGCTCCCTGGAACAAAGGTTGATGAGCTTCCAAAGGACAGCTTTGGGAACACCAGGAGTGGTGCTTAGGCACAATGCAGTCATTGGTGTCTTGGGAGAGATTCATGGCATTTTGACCCCAAAGGGTGCTTGGCGAGGGCTTTCCCCAGCCACTCAATGTCAGGGAGGAAGGAACTGGATCAGAGTGGGATTGCCATCCATGTCCGGGATGACAGAAGGGAGATATGGAAATTCCAGTGGCACATGGCAAAGAAACAGCCATGGAGGGGACAATGAAACACTAACTTGTCAGTGGAAGACAGTTTGCTGCTGGGTAGGGATGCGTGGGCTGCCGCTGCAGAGGGCACGTGCCCTGGGAAAGTCCGCGGGTGAGGGAGGCGGGGGAGAGGAGTTCACCGCTCTTGCTGAGTTTGTGCTTGTTATCGTCCAGCATGGCTCCTGGCTGCTCTGAGTGGTGGTCACTTCCTCACAAGGTGCGAGGGTAGAGGTTTCTGATTTAATTTTCATTGCAGTTCAAAGACATGCTCTGTATGATACCAATTCTTTTACATTTTGAGACTTATTTTATGACCAAGCATGTAGGCTATCTTGGTAAAAGTATCAAACAGGCTGGAAAAGATAATTTTCCAGGATTTGGAGTATAGTCAAAGTGGTGGAGATAACATATGTCTTTATTGTTTTTTGTTTTGCCTGCTTAGATTCTAAACAAAAGAAGTTCAAATCCACAACTATGTAAAATGTAGAAACCTCACAGCCATAAAGATCCATTTTCACGTCCACCAGTTACCTTTTACGGCATAATTGCTATATGTATTATAGCTACATGTATATCGAGGAAATTAAGAAGGAAAACAGATCAAAAATATTTCTTAGGTACTTACCATTTCATATGCTGCCCATTTCATCCTTAAGGTCTGACCCTGTCATGTATTATTTCCCTCAGTCAAGAATATACTTTAACATATCTTAGAGTGCAGGTCTCCTGAGGACAACTTCCCTTGGTCTACTTTTATCTGAAAATGTATTTTGCTTTCATTTTTGGATGACATGGAATTTTGGTTTGAGAGGTTTTATTTTCTGTCAATATTTTAATGCTGTTGTTCCACTGCCTTTTAGTTTCTATAGTTTCTGATGAGGAGTAGTGATTTCTAATTGTTGTTCCCCTTTTTGTAATGAGTCATATTTTTCTGGAAGCTTTCAAGATTTTTTATTTATGTTTGGTTTTCAACATTGTAACTATGACAGATGATTTTCTTATTTATTCTGTTTGAAATTCATTGAAATTTTTGAATCTATAAATTTGCCTTCCAAGAAATTTAGGATTTTTTCAGCCATTGTTTCTCCAGGTGTTTTTCCATCTTCTTTCTTCTCTCATTTTAAAACTCTAGTTAGAAAGTATATTTGACATTTTGGTACTGCTCCATGGTTCCCTGAAGTCTTGTTCATTTCTGAAAAAAATCTTTATCTTTTATTCAGACTGGACAATTTCTATTAATTATTCTCATCCATTGACTCTTTCCTCTGTCTATTTTGCTTGTAAGTCCATTTAGTGGTTTTTTAAAACTTAAGATATAATGTGAATTTTAGTTCTAGAATTTCCATTTTTTTATAGTTCATTTCTCCTGTGAGATTTCCTGTCTTTTCCTTCATTATAAACATATTTTCTTTTACCTGAATGGACATAGTTATAACAGTTGCTTTAAAGTCCTTATTTGATAATCTATCATTGGGTCATATCAGGGTTAGTTTGTTACCATTTGCCTTGAAGCTGGGTCAGATTTTCAGATTTTATGTTGAAAAATGTAAAGTTGTACCCAGACTTTGTGCAATGCAAATTAGGTTGTAGGGACTCAGGATTCCGTAACATTCCTTCAAAGCCTTGATATTTTTGTTTTAGGAGACATTAACTTTGTGGAACTTGAACAGAAATCTCTGCCACTTGGGTGGCAGCTCAAATTTTTGTGTAACTATTTAGCCTTGGGTGATGATCTTATAACCTGTCTGTGCATGTGTGGTTAAGGTGTCAGTCAGGGATTTGGCCAGAGTTTATATACATAAAAGTTTTGACTCCCTTTCTCAGGCTTTCTCCTTGTTGGGATTCTATACGCACTCTCCAGATGTGGTTTCTCCAAACTTCGTTTTCTGTTTTTTCTACATGTGGTACTGGCCAAGTCTTGCCTCAAGCTTTCCTCAAGTTAAAATATGTTATAACAGGAAACTCAACAAATCAAGGTCTGCCTTTGGTCACTTGCCAGGATCTCTGTGTAGTTATTTGTATTTTGTCTAGAGTTTATAGTTATCTTTCAGAGGGTTTTGTGTTAAGAGTTTACTCAAACATACTGAAAGTGGAATTCCTCTCACCTTCATTTTTGAAAACTAGTTCTACTGAATATACAATTCTTTGTTAAAGGTTTTTGTTGTTTCATTCTTTTTGCATTTTACCATTTTGACATCTTCTGGCATCCACAGTTCCTGTTGAGAACTCATTAATATTATGTCATGTTTCCTGGAATGTAACATACTATTTTTCTCTGGCTGCTTTCAAGATTTTCTCATTATTGTCATCTTTTAGTTATTTATCATGCCTAGGATTACTTAGACTTCTTGGATCTATTAATGTTTTCCACCAAATTTTGGAAGTTTTCAGTCATTGTCACAAAAAATTTTTTTTAACCTGGAGAGCATTATACTAAGTGAAATAAACCAGTCAGAGAAAGACAAGTTCCATATGATTTCACTCATATGTGGAATCTAATGATCAAAATGAACTAAGAATCAAAATGAGACAGACTCGTAGATAGAGAGCAGACTGACAACCGGTCAGGGCAGGACCAGGTAAGGGGGTGGAGGGATTGAGTGAAAAAGAAACAAAAAGAGAACACGGACAACAGTATGGTTATTGTCAGGAGGGGGAGGGGAGGGAGAGGTGGAGGAAGGTATGGGGGGATAAATGGTGATGGAAGGAGACCTGACTTAGGGTGGTGAACACACAATACAGTGTACAGATGATGTACTGTAGAATTGTGCACCTGAAACGTGTAATTTTGTTAATGATGTCACCCCAATAAATTCAATAAACATGAAGAAAAAGAAAAAAGTTAAAATATTTTTCTTAGTTCCCGCCTCTTCCAAGAACTCCAATTTCACACATTTTGAAATGCTTAAAATTATTCCATAGGTCTCTGAGGTTCAGTTCACATTTCTTCAACCCTTTTTTCTGTTCTTTGAATTGGTTAATTTATCTTCAAGTTCAAAGATTCTTCTCCTCTCTCCTCCTGCTATTCAGTCCATTTAGTATATGTTTTGTTGTACATTTCAGCTGTAGGATCTTTCTTTGATATTTTTAATACTTTCATTTTTATAATCAGATTCCTTGTCTACTTTTTCCACTGACATTATATTTCCTTTAGTTCTTTATATGTATTTATAATAATTGTTTTGAAGTCTATTAAATACAACATCTGGCCTCAGTCAGTTTCTATTAACTGTCTTTTATCCATTAGAATAGAACAAATTTTCCTGTTTCTTTGCATATCTGTTTTTTAAATTTAAAATTGGAAAATTGGACACTTTATGTAATATGTTCTCGTGATATATTCTACTGGGTTCTTTAGGGATTTTTTTCTTTGTTTTCGTCTGCTTTTTTTTTTTTTTATTCTAGTAGGAAATGAACTTGCCTATACTCAAACTGCAAAGAATTTTCTCTCGTAAGAAGCAGTTTACATCTCTACTGTGTTTCCTATAGCTTCTCACCTTGGCTGGCACCTTGGTATTTCCCCTGCGCCTATATAATTTGGTGGTCATCCAAGGATTGGGGAAGATTTTGGCGTTCACTCCTTCAGTGACTTCCTTGCTTAAATTTTCAGCTGTTCTGTCAGTCTCAGACTGCCTTGAGACTATAATCCTGAGACAGGCCACTGAGCCAGGACAAGTGGAATTCAGAAACTGGGACCAATAGCTGAACAGACAGGCTGACCAATTTACAGCCAGATACAGAAGGTCACCTCCCTGGAGATAACACCTAGGCCTCAGTTACATTTTAGCTCCAGGCCCAGAAAAACAGCACAACCAGGTGGGCTGGAGGTCAGAACCACATGCGATGGCTAAAGACTCCCTGCCTTGTCAGTGACCAACCAGAGAAGGCCACGACCCTGAAAGGGCACACCTGGAGAACTGACAGAGAGTCTACTGAAACCCTCCCCTGAGACCTCCCCTAAGATTCCCACCTGCAAGACAGAGATAAAAGCCTCAAGAGGAAGGACTCCATGCCGTTTTCTTTCCCTTCTTCTTTCCCCACTTTTCCCCACAAGCACGCGTCTCTAAGGCAATGGGCAGCTGGCAGCTTGTCCCAGGCTAACCCCCTGACCTGTCCCCAAGGCCCCCTTTTCTCTGACTTCCCAGTGAGCTAAGGCAGCCCAGCCTGGGTTCTTCTGTTGCTCCTTCTATTCTAAGCCCTTCCTTGTTTCGCTGTCCCTAGCTTCAATAAACGTACCCTCATAGTCACCTGGATTCATGTGAAATCTTTCCTGTACGACATCAAGAACACACACACCACAGCTGGCCCCAGGCAGACCTGCTCATGGCCAGACCCCCATCTGGTAATAACTGCATAGGACAAGATGACTGGTGCCCAAGCTGTACATGATTTGGCAGGGCGTTTCAGTTCAAAGCAGCAAACACACAGGCTTAGCTCCATGCAGCTCAGTCTCGTAAAAGACTCCTCTTTGTTTTGTCTACTTTTGTTTTTTTAATTTTAAACAAGGATCTCCGGGTTCTGCCTTATACATGCATAATTAAGTGATCAGCCAGAAACTAGAACAGAGTTTATACTCAAATTTTATGACTCTCTTACTGTGGTTTCTTGCTGACAGAATTTCTCCTTTAAATTTTCACTTTTTTCCAGCCTTGAACTCTTCTCTCTGGTGCTGTCAGGCAGTCAGGCAGCATTTTTGAAAAATCCTCACCCAAGGGTATATTTATTGATTTTACAAAGAGAAGAATGGAGAGAGAAACACCGATCAATTGTCTCCCACATGAACCTGCAACCTAGTTGTGTGCCCTGTGCAGGGATCAAACCCTCAACCTTTTGGTGAACAGTAAGATGCTCCAACCAACTGAGCCACCTGGTCAGGGCTTCCAGCTGCAGTTTTTAGATAATAAACTCTCTACATTCTGTATGCTTTTGAACAATTAGTTGTGTTTTTAAATACATGTTGATTTAAAAAATATTTTATCCAAGTCTTAAAATTATTTGTGAAAGGTTTTGCATTACCACTTTACATTGCAACATTATTGGAAGTTCTCTAAATGTAGTTTTAATTTGTATTTCTCTTACAATGAGTGAAATTAAACATCTTTTCATATTTCAAGTTTATTTTTATATTTTGTGAATAGTTCATGTCTTTTGCTTATTTTTCTGCCAGGGTTTGGTCATTTGTCCTCTGAAATTTTTAAGAGTTTTATATATTTTAGGAATATCAGCCCTTTATGACCCTTTGTGTGAAATTTCCATATATATTTGGGTCTGTTTCTGGACTCTATTCCATTTCATTGGTTTGTCTTTTGTGTGTGGATATGTTAGCACCACACTATTTTAGGCAGTAAGATATTATAGTGTTTTATATGTTAGCTTATTTTATAAGTCAATTTTCATGGGTTTTCTTTTTCAGCATTTTCTAGTTACTTTCGTGTTTATTTTTTCATATGAACTTTACTATCAGCTTTTCAAACCTCATAAATATTTGCTGTTGTATTTAGATTGTGTTGCATTTAAAAATGGACTCAGAGATAGCACATTGAGCCATTCTATCTAAAAATAAGAAATATTTGTCTACTTTTGTGTCTTTCAGGACTAAAGTTTGTTTTCATATTATTTTTGCACATTTCATGTTAGCTTTATTCTAAGAAAAGTTGCTCCTCATTTTCTATGGATTCCATATTTGTGAACTCACCTACTCACTAAAGTTCGTTTGTGACTCAAAAATCAATACTCAAGGCATTTTGCAGATGTGTGTGTGTGCTTAGTGTTAAAAATGTGGCTCGCCTTTCTTCCTTCTTTCAGCCCTTCATGTAAAAAACTGCCCTTTCATTTAGTGGCATATTCAGTGCCGTGTTTGTCATGCTTCTGTGCTTCCCGTTGACTTCACTGTTCAACAGCCCCCGAGGGCTGTGTGGAGGTGCTGTCTAGAGTTCCTGTGTGCAAGGGGGCTGTGCGGGGAACTACAAAGAAATTTTGTGTTAGATTAAGCTTCCTTCAGGCATGAGTAATAGCGCTGTTGGCCATGAGTTCTATGTTAATAAATCAACAATATAGATTAAGTAGGTACCTTTAAACAGAAACACACATAAAAGGTTACATATTGATCAGTTGGTGGAAATAATGTGACCAGAGGCTTTCAGGACTCTAGCCCTGTTCTTCTCCTAAGAACGACGATTCAATATTTGTTGAATTTAGTGTTAGAAAGGGCTTTATAGAATAAAACTGCCACAAATAATGAAAATCAACTATGTTTTATTTGTTACTATTATAAATGAGGTTCTCTCTATCAGTATACCTTTCTATCATTGTTTGTGTACGTGAAAGCTACTGATTTCTGCATATTAAATTTCTATCCTGCAGCTTTACTGAGTTATTTTTAGTGTTTGAATTAACACTATCATAGATTCAGGTTTTCCTGGTAGACATTTTTATCACACACAAATATAATTTTACTTCTTCTCCAATTCCATTTCCCTAATTAATTTCTCTTGTCCAATTGTGTTGGCTATAACTCCCCCCCAACCCCCACCTTTTATAAGGACAGCTTTTCTTCTACGCGGAAATGCTCTGATTTGATAATGGACTATGTCACTGATGTATAGACTCCTGGAGTAGAACTTAGAGGCAATGTTGGTGACTCTGTTACTTGATGCGTGGATTTTTTTAATATACTCAAGTAGTCGCCCAGTCTCTTCTTGAACACCTGTTCCTTTTCTTTTGGTAAGAGTTTATCTCTCTGTTTCAGGGAGTAACCTTGTACCTATTCCACATGGTTCTGTGTGGCTGTCAGTCACTGCATCCTGATGCCCCACCCTGGCTTATGATCTGTGCTAATTACATTAGGGTGGCCATAAAACCCGGGCCCTTAGTTATTATTTTTTACAGATTGAACCCCTTTTATTATTTCTGGCCTGTGCCAAAGATGCATATTTATTCCGTGCAATCAAACACACGAGCTGCCTGAGGCAATGCTCACAGAAGCGCATGTTGCAGGCTAGAGGTTGTCTCACCTTGTTTGGTTCTCAGGGGTTACTGTGTATGTCTCATGTTTTGGAAGCTGTTGTTAAACACATTTTATCAGGTTTTTATTTGTTTCAGGTGGGAGAGGGTTGTTCCATTTTCTGTTATTCTGTATTGGCTGGAAGTGCAAATACTCTGTAGTTATTGCAATTTTCCCCAGTACATCAGCTGGGCACTGTCAATGAAGGACAACACAGAGAACATATCACTTAATGTCACAGAGCATACCATGCTTTGTAATGTAATATCAATAAACTGTTATTATGTATATTTGTCCCATAGTCTTCATCCCTGCACTCCTATGGAGATGAAGAGATGTAGAATAGAGAGAGAAGGTGATCAACTTTCAAAAGTTGGAGGTCTCTCAGGAGCCTGGTACATTGTCAGCACTCAATTGCTTGTTAATTGATGAAGGTGTGCAGGCTCACGTGAACACGCACACGCACGAATGAATCCCAGCCACTGGAGGAATGGCTTCTTTCCTGCCCCACCTGTCCTCCACTGTGCAGACCACAGCCAGGCTCCTGGGAGAGGCTCTGGGCTCTGGGTGGCAGCACGACCCCCAGCTCCCTGCCCTGTTCTGGGTCATTTCCTCCCTCCCGAGTTCCTTCCTCACTGCGTTCTACTTTTAACCCGATGCTTTTTTCTTTTTCTTTTTTTAACCAGAAAAGCTCCTGTCCCTTTTCCTTACACATTTTTGGAAGTGGATTCCTCTTTCAATTTCTTTGACATAACCTTGGTGATTCCCTAGCTTTCAGGAATGTGAGCATCGCTTTTAATGAGGTTGTGAATTTTCAGAGTATGAGAATGCTGCCCTAGGTTTTGCAAAAAGCATCCAATATTTTTCTTATTAATAATCTGTATTCTATTATTACCTAACCACAAAGCTATCATTGACTAGAAGAAGTAACTCAAATAAGCTTTGTCATTTGTGAAATTAATAAAGCTAGTTTTACTAAGAAATTAATGAATAGAGTTGAATACTTTTACATGTTATTGCTAAAACGTGTTCAAAGAAAGCAGTAACACACAATCCAGTAGTTTTGAAATGTTTCCAATGTAACAGTTTTTATTCTGGTTCCGTGCTCAATTAGAGGTACCTACAACAGACTACAGACAAAAATAATTAGGAAGGGATAAAAATCTCCAGAAAACACTAAAATAGGGAATGTTCAGTCTTGCAGCTCTCAAACAAGTTACTAGGTCTTAATTTCAGTCCTAACATTAAATGATAAAATCTCTAATTCATGTGAGATAGTCTATTTAAAATAAGACTCCAGGTTTGAATTATAATTAACTTCCAAAATATTTAAAAATCCTATGACAGTAATCCATCAGATTAAACTTCTGGGTGCAGAGAGTCTACCAGAAGACTGAGTACAGTTCTGTGAGGCCAGGGAAAAGAACAGCATAAAAAATAGAAAAGCCAAAACCAATAAGCTCACACATGTAGGAGATCCAGGTGGGGGGTGGGTGGCAGGGAAGTCTACCTTTGTTACAAACAGGGACAGCAAGGGTGGCATGGAAGAGGACGGCCTTACCTCGCAGGGGAGCTAGGTCCACAGTGTCAAGGGGATGAGGTCTGGGAAGCCCAGGAGGAATGCAGACTCTTAAACATAGCTGCCACTAGACTGCTTTAAGGTTTCTCGGCGGTGGTCTTTGGCCCTTTGCTGCTGTGGGTGGCTCTACGAGTGCAGACAGGGCTGCTCAGGTGGAGGTGTGGCAGCAATGGTGGGGCTGGATGACTCCTAAACCCTGGGCCAGGGGCTGGGGACCCTCTCTGGGGAAGTGGATGTCAGCATTACTTAAGATATTAGAGCTTTTGCTGTACTGAGACCTAAACTGGCCCAGAAACTAGGGAGTGATCTCACGAGCACTACTCTTGAGAGAGATTTCAGGGTGTTCCAGAGATAAACAATGTCGTCTTCCTCCCACCTTGGGCTTAGGGTGTCTCTTGGGGAAAACCTCTTGGGACCTGTGGCCATGAAAAGGGTCATCTGAGTCTGAGGACACCACTTCCAGGAGAGGCAGCCTCTTGGCAGGTTTCTTTTTCTTTCTTCTAGGGTTCTCCTGTCTCAGCTCTCGTAAATCTGTGGTACCAGCTTCCTTGGTTGGCCTAACAAGGAACGTTGAGTTCTTCATGTCCACATTCTCCCTAGGGAGCAGAAATCAGGGTTACCTTGGTCTTGACAACTGCTGTGTCTACAGACAGGTCCAACCCAAGAGATAACAAGTGTGGGCGGGGATGTGGAGAAAAGGGAACCCTTGTGCACTCTTCGTGGGAATGTAAATTGGTGCAACCACTATGAAAAACAGTATGGAGGATCCTGAAAAATTAAAAATAGAACTACCATGCAATCCAGCAATTCCACTTCTGGGTATTTATCCAAAGAAAATGAAATTACTATCTTGAAAGGATATCTGCTCGCCTATGTTCATTGAAGCATTATTCACAACAGCCAAGAAAATGAGTGTCCATCAATGGATGAATGGATAAAGAAAATGTTATACACACACACATGCATACACACACATAATGGGATATTATTTAGCAGTAAAAAAGAAGGAAATCTTGCCATTTGTGACAGCTTGAATTGAACTCGAGGGTATTATGCTAAGTGAATTATGTCTGGAAAAGACAAATACTGTATGCTCTCTCTCATAAGTGACAGTTCAAATAAGCCACTCATAGAAACAGGGTAGAATGGTGGTTGCCAGAGGCTGGGGATGGAGGTGAGGAAAATGGAGCAATGCTGGTCAAAGGGTGCAAAAAAACAAAGAAAATATACTGGACAATTTATTTATCTGGAAATGTTGTCTTTCCAAGAAAGCGTCTTGGGGACACCCTGACCTCATTTCAGCTGTGCCATCATGGCACACCATTTTGGGAATTTGCCTTTTTCAGAGCTTTCAGGGTAAGTTAAGGATACCAGCTGCCTGGTGTTAAAACATATTTTGTTCTCATAATCAGTATCTGCCACCCCGATCACCAAGCCTTCATTCTGAATAACTTTGACAATGGTTGCTTCAGATCCTTCTGGAAATTGTCAAGAAAAATTAATAAAGTGGGAAAAGACTTTTAGTTATTTCTAAAGGAAAAATTCCATCGATCGAATTCCTCTTCAAAGGATTAAGATTTACCACATGTTATACTTATCGAAGACTGGCTCAAACATTCTGGAGGTAATTTCCAAGAGAGATTAAAACATTAGTTTGACAATTTCATACCCATTAGGATAGCTATTATTAAAAAGAAAATAAACAAAACCGAAAAATAACAAGTGTTGGCAAGGATATGGAGAAATTGGAACCCTTGTGCACTGGTGATGGGAATGTAAAATTGTACAGCTGCTGTGGAAAACATTATGGTAGTCCCTCAACATATTAAAAATAGAATTACCATATGATCCAGCAACTCTGCTTCTGGTTGTATACCCACAAGAATGAAAACAGGGACTCAAACAGAAACCTGTACACCCATGTTCATGGCTGCATTATTCACATAGCCAATAGGCGAAAGCAACCCAAGTGTCCATTGACAGATAATGGATAAACAAAATATGATATACACATACAATGGAATGGTGGTCAGCCTTTAAAAAAGGAAGTCTAGCGTGTGCTATAACATGGATGAACCATGAGGGCATTATTCTCAGTGAAATAAGCCAGTCACAAAATGACAAATACTGTCTGATTCCACTTATATGAGGTCCCTAGAGTAGTCAAATTCATGGAGATGGAAAGTAAAATGGCAGTTGCCAAGGACTGGGGGGAAGAGGGAACGGGGAGCTAGTGTTCCATAGTTACAGACTTTCCGTTCGGGATGATGAAAAAGTTCCAAAGACGGATAATGGTGACGGTTGCACAATAATGTGAGTGTACTTAATGTCACTGAACTGTTTGCTTAAAATGATTACAATGGTAAATTTTAGGTTATGTTTCTATATTTTACCATAATAAAAAAAATGGCCTGAGCAGTAGCAGTAGCATTGGCAACAGGCTGCCTGGGAGGTTGCCACCAAAATTACCTTTAAATACAAGGTCAGCACCTGCGTGAATGTGTAAGCTCTGTGAGGCCATGTTCTCAGAGACTCATCTTGAAATCCCACTACCAGCTTGTAATTACCAGCCTCGTTCTTTGAAATCTAAAGTCTTGTCCACCACATTACCATCACTCATCCCTCAAATTGCGACCTTCCTCCAGAGCAGATGAGGGTGACACATACGACTTCCCTCTCAGAGGTTTTTCTGTCTGTCCCATGGGTTAGAATTTGTCACAGTCCAGTCTCTGACCTATAACCTCTCAGAGAGAATAGCAACAAGGAAGGAGGAGTGAGAAGCAGAGTTTTTCAGATATAGCAAAAGCACCCAAAGAGTGGAGTCGAGGAGAGGCCTACCTGCCTGCCTACCCGAAGGGCCCCAGGAAAAAGACTGATCTTGGAAGGAACCCAAGAAGGAGGGCAAGAGAGACTAAGGAGCAGTGCATGTGTAGCCCTCAGCAGGGGATTGGTCACATATTGTAAGTTACGGACCACCTGAAAAATTAAATTCCAAGCAGGCGATCGGAACAAGACGTGTCCTTATCATGCAAAGATGCAAATAATGTATTGTTAAGTGGAAAAAAGTTACAAAACAGAATGGATGTTACATTTTCATTCTTGTTATTAAGGCTGTGAATAGATATAAGGATGACTGGAAGCCTTTGCATCAGTCTGCTAATAGTTGCCCCAGAGAAATGGATTCCAGTAGAATTGTCACTTATCCACATTTAAAACATTTTTTGAAACCAAATCAATGACAAAGAGAAATAAAGATTTTTATTTTGAGTAAAGAGAATCAACAAAACACTCTAGAAGAATATATATCAAATATAAATGGTGATTACTTTTGAATGTGGGACTATGGATGGTTTTTATCTTCCTATGCTTTTTGCTTTTCATTTCTAAATTATATTAAGTATGCATTACTTTTGGAACAAGAATAAAGCAATACAAATTGTCATGATTAGAATAAAAAGCAGAATGGGATTTTGGTCACGGAAAGGCATTCACTACAACCAGGCAGACTCTGCTCGACCACCCTACTATACTGTCCAGAATGACTGACGTTGACCAAGTTCAAGATATCCCACGAGGAAATGCCCCCTTATGGGGGATGTGACAGCTCTGAGCCACCACCCCATGCACCTCACTCTCCCTGGCACAGATCGCCTCTTGGAAGGGGGTGGGCACTGTGCTCCTGACTCACCGCCAGTGGACATTCCCTGTCAACATGCCAGAAAGGCCACACCAACTGCTTTCTTTCAACCTATCTCGTACCAAAACTGAGTTAAGTGTCCTATTAAGTATTTTAGACCACATATTTGGTTAAATAATATGACAAATAGACCAACACTGTGTGGTGGGGGAAGCCGGGTACGGTGCCCCTTGTTGGCTCTTCAGAAGCAGCAGCTGGGTGCTTTGGAGAAGAGAGTGCTGACACCCACTCCACGCTCTCTCGGGTCAAAACCCAATTCACTCGCTTGGTCCAGCACTGTCAGCCTGCCCATCTTCTCACTGGTTCTGAGGCCTCATTTCTATTCTTCCCAAAGTGTGACTGTGTCAGCGAGGTGTCTTAGAACACAAAAAACAGGAGGACCTGTGGGGTGGGCACTGAACAGATGTTTGATGAGGACACGGAGGTCCTTGACTTTTAACAGTGGAAGGGGCAGCACATGGAGAGACAGGAAAGGCTGTTACCACTCAAACTGCCACCGCTGGCCCTCAGGGTTAAAGAGTCTCTGGCTCTTTGTGTTCTCTTGTCCCCAACACTAAGGCACCACAGCACACTTTCTGAAAACAGGCCCTTTTCTCTCTGGAGAGAAGGACACTCACAGACAAGGTTGATTGTGGAGTGCTTGTTTTTCAGGGCTTTGCTCCAGCATAAAAAGTGGGGTGCCTGATCTGACCAGAAGGGACCAAGGAAGTAATAACATGCAGAGGCTAAATGATTGCAGATGCACAGCTCCTTCTGGAGAAAAAGTCATCAGTAGCGACAGGGAGAGATTGCGGGAAGTGATTCATCTCAGGTAATGTCAGAGGCAGTGCTCAATCTTGAAGTTTCAATTGATGACTTAACATCAGTTTTGTCAGTAAGACAATGTGAGGTCACACTACAAGGAGAAAAGGGAGGAGTGTTAAACAATACGGGGATTATAATTTCCTATGGGAGATACTCATAAATCCAAGTAGCCTGATGGAAAATTACTGAATTACTCAAAGGTAACGAGAGGGTAATATTTTGTGTAACAGGAATTGAGAGCTGACCAGAGGCCCAAACAATCCACATCAGAACCCTGGGAGAGGGTCTCCCCTCCCGCAGACTCATGCCCAGCTGTGTCCCTAAGATCGTACAGTTACAATCACACATCGAGGGGAGACTCTTGCCTTAAGGATCTCAGTGCCCAACAACCTCCTTCAGATGTCCAGGATTTTTCTGGAGCACAGGGAAGATAATTAGTCCTATCTGGGTTTCTTGAGATCACACTTAGAACTCCCCCTAAAGTGAGTCTTCTCAAAGAGGAGCCTCGGAGGTAATCTGCCCAAGTCTGGCTCTGTCAAAAAGGGGGGGAAGATGGACCCCGGCTCTGCTGGGAGGGATGTCCAGACAGCCACATGACACAAGGTACCTGGACTCACCTCTGTCAAACGCCCTGCCTGGAGGGTGCTTGGTTCCCAGCCCATGGGTGGTCGGATAGAGAAAACCAGAAGCCGGGGCCTCAGACCCACCAGACACCCCACCCATGCAGCAGCCAAGGCCACAGCCTTCTGACGTGAGTCAGGGACAGTCAGGGGGGAACTCAGGGCGGCCAGCCCATGCCAAAAGAGGGAGAATTCCTCCTGGTCCCCGCCCTCTTGGAGTTATTGAGAAGGTCACATGGGAGAAACTGCATGGGTGTTCTCTAAATGGAGAAAGTTATAGACAGGTTAGGTTATCTTTTCACTCAGAACAGACCCCACTGGTGCCATGAAAGGTACTGAAGGTAAGGGAAGGCAGTCGTTTCCCTCCATCAAACACACACCCCTCTCAGCTGTGCTGTCAGAGAATGCAATTATCATTTGACAAAGAGAAAATTCCTAACAGCCTCATGCAACTTCACATTGCAAGTACAGTGATACTAAAACTCTTTCCTTTAACAACTAGTTAAGAACTAAGAACTTAGCCTAATGGATAACATATTTTGCAAGCCAATCTTGCTAAAATGTCTTCACAAATCATTCAAAATCAAATGTCAAACTTTGAGCTGAAAATTAAAATTTGTGACAGCTCTGACCATACTAAATTAATTTTGAACCCTCTGCCTTTCAAATACTTCCTTCCTGTCTTCACTGTGCGCCCTTCTGCTAGGAACCAGAAGGAAGCCTGTAGAAAATATTCTTCATTACCCCAAACTGGAGGCCCCAAGAAGAAAAAAAAAGAGGGCAAAGGATTGACAGCTGGATGTCTGGCATCCTGGTCCACCTGTTGTTTGGGGCCATGTACCCCTTATCTTACCAACCCAAATGCATGGTTATAGTGGATTCAATATTTTAAAATTAAAATTAGTCAAATGATGTCCTACTAGAGATGAAGCCTACAGTACATTTCTTTGACAGCCCTCGAAGAAAACACGAGGATTTTAAAATCTTTTAATGTTCTAATTTGGTATAAAGGTATGAAGACTTACTAAAGAATGACTGAAAGGAGATAGCACATTGAAAAATTGAGGAAGAGCTCCTGATGAGAAAGAACCTACCAGAAGGAAATCCCAGTGTAGAAGCGAACAAGACCTCCACCTTTATTTCATGTACTCAGATCTACTCACTCTGACTATAGAAACAGAAACAGATTAAAGTTAGAATTTAGTGGGTTGGATGTGAACTCTGATTAGGAGAATTAAGTGTAGACTCTTGCTAGCAGACAGGCAGCTAGAGCAAAAAACAGTGGACATTACAACGGGGAGACTAGGGAATCAACCAACACTTCTGCTGTATAAAGCCCTAGAAGCTAGGGTAGATAAATAGCTGCTAAGAGCTTTAAGTAAGGCCTGGAGTAGTACAATTAAAGGCATTTCTCAACATAGAAAGAATTAAAAGTTAATTCTAAAATAGTAATTGACAATGTTGAGTTTAGTGAAAATGGTCAATCTCTAGACACATCTACTCATATTCTTTTATAGTGTACTTACCATTTGGATATCATATGTTTGAGTAGGATTTTGAGAGTACCAAAATATGTTATTATTTTAAGTGAAAATATACTCATCTAGAAAAAGAGTGAAGGGTTGTAGTGTATCTTTTCAATAGTCAAACCCAAGGAAAGGTCATCTATGGAACTACGTACACTGATGGGCATCTGCTAGGGTTTGTTTGTTCGTTGGTTCATTCTTCAAATAGTCATTGGGCACATCCTGTGAGCAGGACCCTGGCAACCAGGGTTTGGAAGGAGGAGAAGGAGGGGAACGTGGTCCCTCCCTTCAGGACTCATGCCCAACAGGAGTGACGGTCATGACAGTGCAGGCCCCACACAAGGCAAGATTCCTGGAAGGAAACCTCTCCAGGATGCAGGGGGCACCCACTAGCAGGAGGGCTGGCATTCTGGAACATAGCAGAGTGGTGGTGATGCTCAAGTTCAATGCTGGACTTCCTGGGAGGCCAAAGGCAAAGAACAGCATTCCAGGCAGGGAGTACTTAGCCTGTCTGTGCCAAGACACAGAACCTTGAAAAGCACTGGCATGGGGAAAAAGCTATAAGCAGTTTGGTATAGCCAGTGGGTAGAGGGGTTTGGGGAGGTTGGTTGGGGGAGGCCAGGGAGAAGAGAGGCTAGGGGGCGTAGGCCTGGGTCCACCAATAGGAGGCTAAGCCAGAGTGGGAAGGGCACAGAGGGGAACCCTGAGTTGTGCTGAAGTGGGAGCAGGGTCACACAGATTTGCGCAGGAGGGAGCTTCCTCACCTCAGGGCTCATGGGACATGGTTAGGACTGTGGCAGACGAGGCAGGAGGCAGGCACTGAGGAAACGGAAGTGCCTGACCTAAGGCTGCCTGGGTCCAGCAGAGCTGAGGAATATTTGCAAGTTAGGATCAATATAACCTGAAAATCAATGGACATGGGAGGTTAAGGACAAGAAGGAGCCCAGGATGGCCACCAGGTTTCTGCTTGGATGACGCTGACTGTGGGTGGAATGTGAACTGAGACAGGGAATGTGGAGAAGGGAGCAGCAGGTTTGGGAAGATCCACTATGACTTCAGTTTTAGGCGTGTGGAGTTTGAGACTGCACGCACGGGCGGATGGCTGGAAATAATCTGATTCCCACCTCGTGCTGAGCCCCTGCTCCACGCCAGGCCTGGCAATGACCATCCCCACTTTTCATTCCACCCTAACCTTACAATGAGGAACAAACTCAGAGACATAAGCAACCTGCTCAGGTGCACACAGCTGAGGGTGGGGTCGGGACACAACCCAGCTCTTGGTTCCAAAGTCCTTTCCAGAGTTATCAAGGCTGCAGATCACAACTACCCATCCCAGGATGCAAGGGCACAGCAGCAGCCTGGGTTGGAGGGGGAACTATGAGGTCTTTGGTGTAAATGTAGTCATAAGAAGCAATGGGTGTGGGAGCCAATAGGCAGGGAGAAAATTCAGAGAGAGGAGGAGCCTCAGGATGGGGTGTTTGGAGAAGGAGGGAGTGGTTGACCGTCAGATGCAACTGAGAAAGCCAGCACAGCCAGTGGGAACAGAGTTCACTGGTGTGAGCACGGGAAAGGGCCTGAGTGGCCCCTCGGAAACAGGTTTTGCAGAGGAGTGGTGAGGGAGCTGGCATCCAAGGATAGGGAGCAAATAGACATTAGGACTCAGACGGCACACATGCTTGGTAGTGATCACACTGCAAGACCACGGGAGGTCTATCATGTGTGTGTGCATGGGTGTATGCATGTGTGTAAATTTTGGAGGCAAACTTGGGTTTTCACTGAGGCAAAGGAATCAGTGGAGAGGGGCTAAGGAGAGAAGGGAGAAGAATCCAGGGTAGCTGATGGTGCAAGGACCTGGGCCACGGGGATTCACCTCTGAAGCCCGGTGGATAGATCAGCTTTGGGTGAGAGGACAAAAGGATACAGTTTCCAAAAGCCCAGATGTGGAGATAAGAAGTGGAGGAGAGAATGTCTTATGGTTTATGAAGTACAAGGTGAGAGCTTTGGGATAATGAAGGTTCATACCCAAAGGTGGCCTGCAAACTCGAAGTGAAGATGGAGGGGGTTTCCTGGGTCCCTTTCCCCAGCCCTTGCTCAAAGCCCACCTTCGCCTCTAGGGTCATGGCTCTGACTCCCACCCTGATGCCCCTGGTTGGCCCCACGGACTTGGGTTTTTGCCTGCTCTTTGGGCCTTAGCTTATTCCTGTTGACTTTTCCTTTAACTCACTTTTCTAGCTTTTAGCAATTGTACTGCCTCTGATGAAAATGTATTTACCTTCCTGTAGCTCCTGGAAAGCACCACCCACACCTACACACTCACTCGGGTACAGGCAAGCCAGGGCCAGCACCTCACTCTCACCCCGCAAGGGGACAGGCAGACAGGTGAGTGGCTCCAACTGCAACCTCATGTAACCTTTGCTTTTTGGACTTCATTACAAGGCCTTGAATCCTTACAAATAAAAGGGGAGTAATTCCTTAATATTCATGACAGAAAGAATACTTTCTTGAAAGGTCAGTAGAATAATGTTGGATTTGATATTAGAACCAGATGGACAAATAACCAGGAGATATAAGGTGTGACACTGAAGAAAGAATAATGACAGAACTACATTTTGAGCAGGAAGTACACCCCCAAATCTGTTTTTCTGATCAAGTACTTAGAGATCATTAATCTCAACTCAGAACCTGAATAAAGGTGCTAAGATAGAAATAAAAATCAGGGAGTATAAAGATGGGTCCACTTACACTTTTGGATCCTCCTGAACTGGGGGTGACTTTATATGGGAGCAAGAGACAGCATACTTGTTTTGGCTGATCTTAATAAGTGCACTCCGAGGGCAAAATTCCTGTAATAATACCAAAGAGTTAACTCAATTTAAATCAGACATGTCCACAATTCAGATGTAATTTTATTTTAGCTCAACGCATTCTAATAGCTATTAGCCATTATCCCATTCAGGGTGACACTCAAGAGTGCAGTTTAAACACAGGACCTAGGTTGACAATTACATGCTGAATAAAAGTCATCATTGAGTCCTCTGTGTCATTTCTCTATATGCTGGATCACTTGCTCAGTCCATCCACATAAGATGCAGTGGGTGCACCGACACACATTGTTTATAAAACTGCTGTCCTGTCTTTATTTTGGTCTTGGGCATCTTTTTCCTAGTTTTATAAACTATCACCATCACCCCCTGATGAATGCCCCCCCTTCAGCCCCATGAGTCTCCTAGCATCTCCATCAGAACTGTTTTCAGTGTCCATTCCCCCCCACCTAACCCTGACCGTGCCACTCTGGTTTCAGGGTCCCACTGCCCTATGGGTAAATCCAAGGTCCTCCCTGGGCTCTGAGTCTCTTGCTCAGGGATGCTGAGTCAACTGCTTCATCTCTCCCCACACCCTGGGGATATGCCCAAGGATGTCTCTTCAGTTACCCCTTGATTTGCTTTCTCCTCTCTTGCCTTGTAAATATACCCAGAGCAGTGCCACCTGGTACACTTCTAGACTGCCTCTTGACGATCATCCAAACAGGTCCAGGAAAGTCCATTTTTTCCTCAGGGCTTTTCATAGGTTGAAGAGAAGGTAACCTTTCTCCCTCTTGTTCTATCATATTGGATTCAGTGCCTCTGGGTCCACTGGCTCTGACGGTCTTCACCCTTTGCCCTTAATCCTAAAATTCACTTCCCATGACACCCTCTCTGGTGCATATACTCATACTACAGTTAAGAATTGACTAGATATTTTTATTCTGTGGAATAGACAGTCAGACACAGAGGTTTAGGGTGCAGACCATGGAGCCAGACCGCCTGGGCTCAAATCCCTATTCTACACTCGCCCTGTGTGTAACTTAAGCTCTCTGCTTCAGCCTCCTCATCCAAAAATGGGGCTGAGGACAGTTCCCACTTCACATGTTCTGTACACTCAATTGTTCACTCTGGGTAAAGCACTTGGATTAGTACCTGTGGCATGTACTACGTGCCTACTAAAGTTTGCCACTATGATTTTATTTGCTCCTTTTTGCTCATCAATCTATTTTCCAGACATCATGTCATCCATCCAAGCAAAGTTATTTCCATTAGAAACACCATTTATTCAAATAATATGAAAAGCAATTGATTTGCGAGAAACTTCTCTTTACCAGGGGCTATGTCATAGGGTAGAGATGAAAGGGTCACGGTTCCTGTGTGTATGGAGCTGGGAGGTTGGTGAGGAAACCAGTGTGGGGAGAGGACAGGACGGCGTGCAGGGGACCTTGAGGGCCTCAGTAGGAAGTCACTGCACAGAACCTTTCAAGTGACAGGAGTGTCCAAGGGAAAAAGGTGAGAAGGGCAGTCTGGGAAAAGTTACAGCTCAGCCCAGGGCCTTAGAAAAGGCCACTGGGCTCAGGTAGCAGCTGTGCACGGGGCTGGGAGCCAAGCCCACTGGGCAGGCCAAAAACAGGCTGGCGTCGAGCTATCCTTTTCTTTTCTCCTCTTTTTAAAATTTTCAGTTACAGTTTACATTCAGTATTATTTTGTATTAGTTTCAGGTGCAGAGCAGAGTGGTTCGACAATCATGTGCTTTACAAAGTGGTCCCCGATATTTCAAGTACCCAGTTGGCACCATACATAGTTATTACAGTATCGCTGACTGCATTCCCTACGCTGTGCTCTACAGCGCCAACGCTGCGCTATGTTTTGAGGTTGATGAGAAGCATGTGTTGTGGTGAAGGGAACATCAGGCAGGCAACTGACATCATCAGATTTGTAAACTGATAAAGATTTTTTCTAAAAATTTTAGGAAAAATCCACTGGGAGGATTGTCAGGAGAGCATAAGGCAGGGGTTTCCTGGGCAGCGGCAGGGAAGCAAGAGAGAGAGTGGAGCTGTAAGAGCGAGAGGGACCCTGAAGAAGCCAAGCACACTCCCAGCCGTGAACGCAGAGTTGGACCTAAGAAGACCATTTAACGGGAGAGTGGGAGGTGGGGGTGGGGTGGCATGGTGGCATGGCGGCATGGCTATTTTAGTAAGGGCAGATTTACGTCGCAGAGTGGGCAGAATCCAAGTCATAGAGGGAAGAGATGCAGCCAGGAAAATCATTTCTCCAAGACCCCCAGCGGTGCCAGGAAAGGGCTAGATGTGGTCCGCCACGAAGGCAGCGGTAAGGAAGCCGCTTCCTGCCTCGTGACACAGTCCTTTTCTAAACGCAGTTCTACTTACTCTCCGGTTGTTACACTTCAAAACTGTGTAGAATTTATCTTCGGCCACATCCTGATTTGGAATTGCTATGACAATGGCAGGGACATAGAAGTCAAATCCTTTGGGAATTGCAATTTTGGCAAATACATAGTCTCCAACCTGTAGGTTAGATCATATTTCATAGCATACATTTTGCATATAGATCTTATAGACAATGTTAATATAAGCTTGTTTTAAATACCCCAGGATTCTAAATTTCATATACATATTTTTTTCTGAGAAAGAATCAATAGTTCTAAAGTTCTTATACTCCTTGGGCTATACCTGGAATTTAGTGATTGGTCTGGGGAAGCCACATGGTATATACCAGGACTTTTTCACCCAACTTGGGTCCCAAGGACAACCAGCAAGATGGTGAAGGGTTTGTAAACGTATCCTGCTAAGATTGGTGGAGGGAACTGGAGGGTTTATATGAAGAGCAAAGAGAGATATGAACATCATCTTCATGAGTCTGAAGGGCTGTCACACAGACCCAGGAAAGGAGCAGGTTTGTTGGACATTGCTGTAAGTTCACAGCTGGCCTCCATGGGTAAAAGTTACAGAGGCAGAGCTTCTAGCAGAAAGGACACCTTGGGAAGGGACACACAGAAGCTGCTGGGCATTTGTCAGGAGAACATGCACTGACTTGCACCCCGGGCCTGGCCTGGGGAGGTGGGAACAGACAACCAGGTGACATCCTCTGAGTGCGCTCAGTGCTTTTTTCCCAGCTCATGCTCTCTGAGAACCCACAGCAGTGGAGTTCTAGGGAGGTTTCTCTCTACTCTCTGGTTTGGTGTCAAGGGAAGCATGAAGTCGGCCCTTGTTTTTAATCTGTTTTAATAGATTTAAACTCTTTTGCAGTTCAAGTTTCAAGAGCAGCAGCAGCTACAGCAACTCCCTTCTCTGACCACGCATGACCTGTAAAGTGTTAGCAGATCAGGGCCGTGAGCAAAGAAATCTCCAGGCAAGGGCTCATAGGGACCGGGGCCATTGCTCTTCCTGTCCAAGTGCGTGCCCTCTGTGGAGGCGCAACCGGAGCTCAGCAGAGGGTCCAACAGTGGCCGCACCGTCCTCAGAGTGCTGGGAGTGGTGAAAAAGGACCCGGAACGGGTGCTAGAGCAGGTACCTGGAGCAGCGGGCAGGGCATGGCGCCCCCCACAGGCGTGATGAAGGAGATGGGCACGGCCTTGGTGTCTCCATACCTGAAGGCCACCAGTGCATGGGTGGGGCTTATGCACTTCTTCACGACCCCTGGAACAAATCAAAGTTAAAATAAAATGTGAAGATCAGTAACGTCTACTCCCTTAGGCTGGCCCCATGCTGTTGACTGGGCTGAATTATAATGCTCTGCCTGTCTCGATCAGTGCGCCCCCTTGATTTCTCCACCAGATAGCGTTGCACGCCATACGCTGGGAATGGGGTGGGGGAGGTTCAACGCCCTGGTCCGGGCACTGCTGAGCTGGGCGCCCAGAGGATGTGCGCAAGCTTACTCATCCAGGTCACTAGCAACCGTTCTGACAGGGCATGTCGTTTCTAGAAACAAATATCCACTTCCTGGACACTTCCTACCATCTGGTTTCCCTATTTATTTATTTCAGCCATATCCCCTTCAATATCTAATGCTTAAATATTGAAAATCAATGCTTAGATATTGAAAATCGGTGTTGTAAAATTGCGGAACCGAAAAGGAAATGTGAACTCTCACGACCAGCTTTTCATGTGTTAGGTAACTAGGTTGAAGCACGTCCCACAGCTTTCCTGAAATGTACAACCAAAAAGGGTGAGGACCCAGAGCTGGCTGGTTGTTGCTGCCACCCTGGGAGTGGGGGCAGGGACTCCCGTCTGGCTAACAGTGTCCCAGGGTCTGTGTGCGTTATCTAGTTAAGGAATAACCACGTTGTTCAGAATGGACGTGGCAGGCTGATGACCTGGCTTATCAGGGTGCTGAAAGGCAAAGAGGCGAACACATTTCCTCTGTTTCCCCAGGCTGGCAGCAATAGTTCTTCAGCATTTTTTTTTTTTTAATCACACAGAGATGGTTCTGAGGAAAGCTTTGAGCCAATTTACTTTTCTCTGGGACCCAGGCCAGTAAACTGACCTCAAGCCCTTAACCTAGCCATTTGGAATCCAGTCTTTTTTAGCATTTTCATTCAACTGCTAAATTTCCCCTGGAGCCCTCTCCATGGCTCAAAATCAGAAGACCGAGCAGGGGTAGCCTCCTCTAATCACCTTCCAGCAAATCTGAGCCCCAGAGAAATGGCAGTTTTTTGGGCCCTGTGCTTGCAAAGAAGAGTTCCATGCCTTGGCCTATGAGCTCATCTCAAATGCTCAGACCCACAGTTACACTTATCCAATCCGCTCCAATGCACATTTATCAAACTTCAAAGAAAATGTCCTAGTTGTCATCTCTACACATACGCCTACTGGAAACCAGCTCCTGCTGAAGCATTTTTCCCACTTGAAAAAGGAGATTTAATTAAACATAACAAGGAATTTTCCTTTTAACTCCAAGTCTAAGGTGGAAATCTGTCTAGAGATAGATATTTTGAGACATCAGTTAAAATTGCACACCTACAATTCATCGTCCCAGACACCTCATTATCTTCCTGTCCACTCTACCATCTCCGGTAGGCATCGCTGTCTCCTATGGCCCAAGCCAGGGCCAGGTGACGTCCTCACCCACTCCTTATCCACTCTCCGCACAGAGCGGGGAGTGCCCTTTTTAAAACGTCAAGTGTGATTGTGCTTCTTCCTGCTTTAAATGTGGTTCCCCGATAAAATCCACACTTTTTAACATTAACCCTTAATAAACGGCTCCGCATTTACGTTCCTCTCCAAAGAGCCTCATTATTTTCTACACTTCCTTTGCATTCTAGTTCCAGCTATAAAATGTCAGTATTCTAGGGAAAGCAGAGTTTGAGAACCTCTGGTCCCCAATAACACATTGTTTAACAAAGAAATCTTACAAAATAATATGCCTACCTGGAAAATAAAAGCCATTTTCATCACATCTTGCGATAACCTTCTGTCCTTTGAGGTGATCCAATTTTTTGGATTTGATTTTCTTTGTTGAATTTCCTTGAAATTTCTGTTGCTAAAAGATAAAACATTAACAATTGATAGAAAAAGTGAATGCGGGCAGTGACAATCACACATTTAGGTATCTTAGGATCTCTGTTGAGAACCACTGGACATGCATGTAGTGTGCACTCTTTCTGGGGAACTTCTTGTTCTCTGTTGTCGGGAATAAGCTTTTAACACTAAACTGACCTGAGAACCTCACTTACGTGAAGTGAGACAGAATTCGCTGTCTAAACCTAATCAAGTTTTGTTAAAACAAAACAAAACCAGAAAAAGCCAACCTTTTTCACAGAATTTAAACAGAATTTAATGTTTTAAATTTTAGAATTTAAAATATTATGTCTTAAAACATAATATTCAATATATCCATTATATAATCCAAAATGCAACATATGAGAAAGAAAGCCAATATGACCAGCTCTCAAGGTACAAAGCAATCAATAGGTCAAAATACTAAGATTAACCAGGTGTTGAAATAATCAGATAAAGCCTGTAGATCAGCAATTATAACCATGGCCCATGATGTAAAAGCAAAAGCTTTGGAAGAATGGCAATGTGTTTTCAACAGAGAAATAGAAACTATAAAAACAATGAAATGGAAATTTTAGAAGGAAAAAATATAATACCTGGAAGGGCTCAACGGCGGAATTGACATTACGAGAGAGACACATCAACAGAAATGATTCAATGCGAAGAACACAGAAAAACAAAGATTTTAAAAATGAGCGAGGTCCTCCCTGTTTCATATAATCCCTTCAGAGCCCAGCTCAGTTATAATCTCCCTGGAAGATTTTACCAGGAAGCTTCAGGAAAAACAAAGGTATGTCCTTACAAAAAATATTACTTAGCCATTTATATATGATATATACAGAAAAGGCAAATTTATTGATTAGTGGTTACCTGAGGCTAGGAGTGCAAACAGATTGACTGCAAATGGGCATGAGGATCTTTCGGGGGTGATAGAAATGTGCAAAAACTGGATTGTGGTAGTGGTTGACAGCTCAGTCAGTTTTACCAAAAATCTCTAAATTGAAATAGGTGAAATTTATGGTGTCAAAATTATATTTCTATAAGTCTATTTTTAATGGTAGCCATCTATTTATGGTTTGCTCCACATGAACACTCACGGTACTTTGCATATAGTGGGCAACAGGAGTGCATGGAGGCTTTGGTAAACTAACAAATGGAAACAGACTCATAGTTACAGAGAACAGGCTGACAGCTGTCAGAGGGAAGGGAGGCTGGGGAGCTGGGTGAAAAAAGTGAGGGGGTTAAGAAAAAAAATCCTCACGGACACAGACACCAGTGTGGTGATTACCGGAGGGAAAAGGGGATGGGGAATGTGTAAGAGGGTATGGGGGGATAAATGGTGATGGAAGGAGACCTGACTTGGGGTGGTGAACACACAATAAATATACAGATGATGTATTGTAGAATCATAAACCTGAAATCTATATTATTTTATTAACCAATGTCACCTCAATAAATTCAATAAAAAGTAAAATAAATAAATGGGAAAAAAAGACAAACCAAATAGGCCTTTTTCCTCATGATCATGGTATCTCTGCTGCCAGGTAAGTATGTGGCCTTTTTCTTCAAATCACTACATTATAGAGACCGGGGATTTTCCTTCCTAGATTTTTTTCCCCCTTTCTTGACCATTAATTTATTAATTCTTGGGTTTCTCAAATTAGTCCTTCTTCCCAGACTGCCCAGCAACATCATTCTCCAGCTTCTCCTCTTTGCAGACCATCAAACGCCCCTCTTCTCCACAATACAAAGCCAACATCTGGTATTTTCACATGCATTTTGATGTCACTTGTTTGCAGTGCTAAAGCTATATCATAAATAAAGTATTAGATGCATATTTTATGAGGTCATCTACAGGATTCCACTTAAGCAATTCTCTACTTTATGAGGCAATTGACTATAAAAATTTTTAAAACTTCAGGTGCTCTGAACACCATTTGCTCTTGGGTCATTATTCAAGTTCAGTACAGTTAGGATATAAGTGGGTTCACTTCCACAGCGCCCTGATGTAACCAGGTTCTGTTGTAGCATCTATCAGTCAGACCTGTTGGGACATGCTCTCCAGGTTCATTAAAGCAAGCAGGAGTATGGTTGATTTCCTGGGAGATGAAAACTTAGAGCCTCAGAAGTGAAGAAATATAATGAACTAAGGGGTTAGAGTTTCTTGAAGGAATTGTGGGATATTACCAATCTTTGGGCTATGTATCCAGGGACAAAAATGTCAGATGAACATTTTGGTTTATGATGTTCCCATTTAGCTGGATTTTGCTTGGGTACCTCCATTCTCATGGAATTTCTATTTTTACTAATACAGCCAGTGTGTCAGCATCACTGGTTTATGGTGAATGTTATCTGCTTGTTCCCGGGTGCCACCCAGAGGAAGAACCCAAACCTGCCTTCCCGCGGGAGACTCAGAATGACCCGAAGCCTGAAATGGTCTCAAAGGGAGGAGCCTGCACCAGGAGACAGGAGAAACGGGGATGACTGCTTCCCAGCTGGCTGTGTGACTTTGGGCAAACTTTTAACCTTCATGAGCTTCAGCTTCTGCATATGCAAATTGAGGGGATAACCTAAATGGTCTCTAACATCCTCTAGTTCCGTATTTTTGTCCCGGAGAACCTAGGCCTTATTAGGCCTTTCTGTGTCACAGGAGAAACTATCAGGCCACGTGTAAACAGGGACAGGAAGGAACATAAGAATGAGTCCTTGCTTGCAGTTTTTACAATTTGAGGGAAATGTACCAGCCAGAACTATGAACATGAATAGCACAGTTTCCCGTCATCAGATTCCGAAGAGATGGCCCCACCAGTTTCCTACAGTCGTGTAAGGTCCATGTAAAGTTTTCCAACATATCCATGGGACTTCTAATTATTGATAGAATTTAAAATTGAGAGTCTGGAACATGACAAATTAAGTTAATTATTACTTAAAAACCTTTACATAAAGGTAAACTTCCGTAATTCGGTTAACTTCCACAGCCGCCTGCTTCATCCCGCCGGTATTCACAGCAAAGGCCAACTGGCCAGGGAGGTGCTGTTGGCCAGACAGCATCTCTGCTTCCAGACAGATAACAACGTGTTATTTCAGAAAGATGTCATATTGATTCCAGAAAGGTTTTTTTTCCCCTTTAGAGTTCACCAACATAACAGATAAGCCATTTATTATAACCTATTCCTAGATACATTTAAAGTTCCTTTTCAAAATTCTAAATGAGTATAATTACATAATTTACTTACCTAGCCCTGTTTTCTCTCTAGTGTCCAAATATTGATTCGACTCTCTCATACCCTAGCCTGAAGTTAACCAACGAGATCGCCCTCTACACTGCCACAGGTACAAATCTCTGTGAAGTTGCCCGAAATCATCGGAGCTCTTTTTTTTCCCTATAGCTGTCACTCCCCAATTCACGTGATACAGAATAATCACTTGCTCTGTAAAGAACCCCCTCCCCTGCGCGGGCAATAAGGATAAGCGGTAGCTCTGCAGAGCGCTTCCTGCTCATTTTTACACAATGAACATGCCATATAAAAAAAAGAATACCTTCCAAATGCTTAAAAAGGATCCTTCTTCAAATCATTTATATTCCTGTGAGTTTACCTGAAAGGACTTTGCACATGTAACTCACATTTGCTCTTTTTATCTACAACTGTTACTACTATTGGCAACAATTCATTTCTTGTTGTTCTGACAACATGTAACTTGATGGAAGAAACTACTCACTGTACACTCAGTGATTCATCCTGGCTACAATCAATTCAGCTATACAGCAGCTGTAGAGAAGCCACCGCATAACAAACCCACAGGGCCAGCCTTTGTACAAGGGCTCATTCCACAGACATACAGCACTGGTTTCCTGGGTGGAAGGACATTAATCTGGGCAGCCAGGTACACCATCCCTTCAGCCACGATGTTGGCAGCACCTTTGTAAAAGGATGATGTCTCACGGTTTTTGAATCTTGCCCAAGACTCTAGAGACACTGTCCAGCTTAACCAGAGACCACCCCAGCCCTGGTTCTTTGCTCCCACACGTCACTCATGCACATGCAAAATATACGCATGTCGTTGAGTGTTAAAAAGAAATCCTTGGAGGATGAGAGTCCGAGGGGATGGAGAGTGAGAACAAAATGCCATAAGCCCCCTTGTCTCCAGGCTTCGGTGCCTGAGGGCAGCTGCGGGGCGGTTTCAGGGAGGAGGCAGATGGTCAATGAGGCTGCAGACGGGATGCTATTCATGGGGTAATGTGATTTTGCCCTGTCTCCAAAATCCAGAGAAACCTAATTCACTATTTTGCCAGATTCAATTACCAGGTGATGTAGAGCAAGGTCCAAAATGATGCCACCCACCCTTCATTTCATCACTTCATTTTAAAACCATGCGCTCCAGTTGGCATTGGTGGGGATAGTGAACTTACCCAATGTTTGATGCTTTAAATTTTCCATTTAACAAACAACACATTTCCACGTCAGGTACAGAATGCATTTCTAGGATTTAGCTAGAATTAGTCTTTGGCTCAAAATCCTGTCATAAAACCATCATTAAATATCTTTTCCTGCCCCAAATCAGTGAACCGCTGCCACATAACAGCTCCACTGTGCTTCTCTGTCCATGTTTTGTCCTTAAAACCAGCAGTGTGAGACTGCCATAATCGAGACAATACACACAGTGTCAGCCACATTTGAACTTTCCTCCCTGTGGGATGCCTAATTGTAAGGGCAGAACTTTAGCACATTGTCTCTGCTATTAATTCAGCATTCTTTAAAACCTTGGTGAGGAGGACAAGGTCAGCCTAAGCATTTTCTGACCTTCAACCTCTCTCCTTTTATTTAGATTTAGAGGGGTTTCCTCTGCCTCCAGGGCATCTAGGGTCCGCAACCCTTTTAAAAATGAGTGCTGGATAGAGAATGAGAAAAAGACCTTACAGGAAAATGTCGATCAGGAGTGGCAATCTTCCACCCAGCCCCTCTAGGCCTTAGGGTATCGACACATTATAAATGAGTTGGAAGGCTCTGGTGTGCTTTCCTTTCTAGAGTATTTGCATTTTAACACGAGGCAAACTACTATGCCAAAGGAGTGAAGCTCTAAGTAGAAATTTCTGTCTCAGCCCTGCCCTTTTGAAGCGGGATCCCTGGCTGGTGTGGCTCAGTGGATTGAGCTTTGGCCTGTGGACCAAAGGGTCACCGGTTCGACCCAGTCAGGGAACATGCCTGGGTAGTGGGCCAGCTACCCAGTAGGGGGCGTACGAGAAGCAGCCACACATTGATGTTTCCCTCCTTCTCTTTCTCCCTCCCTTATCCTCTGTCTAAAAATAAAATAAAATCTTAAATTAAAAAAAAAAGAAGAGGAAGCTAAGTCTCCTTGCAAAGCCTCTCACAAGCACAGCAGGTTGACACTGGGGCTCATGGGGACACTCGAGATAAGGCGCGAGTCCAAGGCTTGACAGGGAAGCTGCAGGCAGGAGGGTATGCAGAGAGAATTACCATCTCCTTTAAGAAGTCTTGAGTACTTAGCCCTGCTTTAAGATCCAGGGGGGTGGAGGGGAATGCTTCCGTGGCGTTGTTTCCCCTCCTTCTCCTCAGGAAATAACGCAACTTTAGAAAACATCTGCACTTGGACCAAACAAGTGAGAGTCTAGTTCCTGCCTGGACCCTACTGATCAGCGCCCCTACGCCGTTCCTCCAGACAGGGAGGCCAGTGACCGCCTGCAAACCTGCTTGGGGTAGAACATATGACTCTGGAAAAGATAAACCTGGTGGCAGGAGACTGCTGAAGGCCACTCAGCCGAAGTCTCCGGCAGAGAGGATTTTCTTTGGTGTTAGAGTGAAAACGACCTGGCTGTGATGTTGGTCATCTCAGGGGTCCCTAAAGCTGATGCTACCTTTCTGCTCCTGAACATCAGATGCTAGCCGGTAACTTTTTAGGTGACATTTAGGGATCGTGGGAGTTTTCCTTCCTTTTAATTTCCTTCAGTGACTGGTGTCCTTGAACAGGTTTCTCTTTAAATCTCCACTGAGTGGGGCAGTTGGCATCCTCTCTAACCTATCAGGGCACCTCGCGGTCTCTGAGATTTCAGTCCCACTGTGCCACGTGTCCTAGCACCACTCCTCAGGAGCCCTTTGGGAGCCTGTTTCCACATGTTGACTTATCACTGAAGTAATGGCCTGAAGGTGCAGGTGTCATCCTTTCTGTGATGGCGTCACTGATGCACAACCCAGACCTGTTATTTCCCCTCTGTCACACCTGGGGAGCTTATGTGCTACTGGAGAACAGTTCTCAGTCACTGGGGAGTTAGTCTTCCCACCAGACCCAAGTCTCAGCATAACAGACAAATTTTTTTCTAATGGAATGAGAAAGGGTTAAGATACAATGTCTCCCTTCTCCCTTTATTGAAGGAACTTTGGTAACTGTAAAAGGATGGGTTACAATCGAGAATGACAATTGGCCCAAATCTTATTTGGAAACAAAGATAACCACCCTACTTAGTTCTGACTTCATTTTATACAACTCCAAGAAATTTCTCTCTAAGCCTTCCCAACTAACTTTCTCCTGTACAGTGTAAAAGCCACAGCCCAACATAATGTTTTCAAATCCAAGGTCTCTCTTTTTTCCTTCATTCTCTCCATGCCATGTCACCCAGCCTCACCGGTATCCTCCCTTATGTGCATTTTCTCTTTTTCCTGGCCTCTTTGTCACGTGCTGGAACACTTGGTTCACTGCTCCGAAAGGCCAGAGGCCCCAGCTTCCTTGCCAGTCACAGCCTGAGAAGCAAACATGTGCACCCAGTTGTGGAAGGACACTTCCAAGGCCCCTTTTAGGGCTGCTTGCAGCTGCTTACAGCTTAACAAGATTTCCTGCCTCCTCATTTTCCAAGGAGGTCAAGTTTGTGGGTGCAGAGAGCCCACTGGGTCTTTCTGGGCCTGGATGCTGTGGGACTTGGCCTGGAGAACAATCCTTATTTATAAGGAAACGCTGTAGGGAAACATGGCTGGGGCTCCCTACGCGGGAAGGTTAATTACGATTCAGCTGCCTTCTGATCTCCACTCTGAAAGCTTGGGATGGTAAAATCTGCAATCATGGCAACAAGAAGTGCTAGTGAGGGAGTTTTTAGGGGAGTTTAAAATTTCAGACTTATGATCCATCCTTTTATTATGTGGTCACATTCAAAGAAACTTTGGTCACCTTTTGCTGCACATTATCAATAAACCCTAGGGGGTCTTAATGAGTAACAAAAGGTCTCATCCTCTTCAGTTTATAATTAATCAAAATCCTTTGCCTTTGCTAAAAGAATTTAAAATGAGACTATAGTTACATGCAAATCAGAGGAAATGACCTGCGTCTATGACACATTACCCCTCCAGGACCCCACAAGGTCTCGCAGTCTGGAGCTTGGGTCCCAACCGATGTTCTCGCACTGGTTGAGACCCGTTAGTGGGCCATGAAATCGATCAGTGGGCATGACCAAAATGGAATAAAATATCTCAGAATACACCACACGTGGTAAGGAGAAGTATCATTTTAAGACAATAATGTACAAAATCTTCCAGTGCTGAGGGTCATGAAAAGAATGGAAGCAACTCTGAAGACAAGCTGCCAAGTAAGTAACCCTCCCCCGTTTCATTACCTACAGACAACTGTCCTGGGTGCATGAACACTCCCCTGAACTGACAGTGGGGGCTTGAGACGCCCTATGTGGGGACAGGGCAGTAAAGGGAGAGCCTTAGCCCCCGGCCAATAAGAGGGCAGCAGATGATCCATCGATGCCATTACACAAACGAGATGTCTCCTCTCACACTGGTTAACGCTCAGGTCCCCACCATCTCCCTTTTGCTCCCTTCCCTACAGAGACCTTCAGACAATAATCTGCACTTTCTGTATCTGCCTCTTGACTTCTACCCACACCTTCACCCACTGTAACTGGCTTCTGCTCCCACACTTCCATGAAATTACATAGGCTAAGATCACTAGTGATCTCCCTCTTGACAAATAAAATGGCTCTCAGACATCATTCTGTGTGACTCTTCAAGACTCCTTGGTGATTACCTCGCTAACGGGAGAGTAATAAAGGATAACGTAGGTTGCATGCACGTCCTGTGCGGCGCTCAGGGCAGCACGCTCTCCCAAGCATATTGCGCGTGTTGTCTCACAACCATTTTGTAGGTAGGGACTTTGGTTTTTCTATTTTAAAGTTGAGGACACTAGGCTTAGGGGGCCTGGCTAAGGTCACACAGCGAGAAAGCGGCAGCACTGAGGCTCGCGTTCAGGTGTGTATCCCTCCAGATCCGGGCTCTTGTATCATAGCTCCCCACCTGGGCCGCCTGCTCCTGCAACTTCCCTGCTGCCGTCACCTCACTGTCTGCGCTTCCTCCTTCGATGCTGTGAACGACCCCCAGGTGCACCTCCTTAGCTTAGACTTCTCTCCTGGGCTCCAAGCATGAGCTGTCTGTTGGCCTTTCTCACCTGGATGCATCACAGACATCTAAGAATCAAGAGGACCTAAAACGATTTACCTTTCCCTGAAAATATATTTTTCCACTAATCATACTTCTTCCTCTTATCCAATTTTTCATTTATTAATTCAAATATTTATTAGGGCCTGCAAGGTGCCCATGGCACTGGGAGTACCTAGAACACAATGGACAAAGTCCCACCCTTATTCTACTGGGGGAGACAGATCATGTGATCGTGCACAAACATACACATAATGTCAGGTGGTTAAATGGGCTTTGAAGAAAACATAAATGTGCTAAGGGGTTAGAGAATGGCAGGGTGTTTAGGTGGGCTGTCCAGGGACTGCTTGTGTCCCTGGGAAGCAGAGGCGGCATGGAAGTGGTTGACAGCACTTCTGTCTCCCCAGTAGTTCAACACAGAAACCTGTGGGCATCAACTTTGCCCCGGCCCCTTTGTCCCTGGCGTCACACATGCACTCGCCACCAACTCATGTCTCTGTTACCTACGCCCTGCCCACCGTTCAGGCTCAGCTCAGGGACTCGGTGCCTCTCAGCCGGGTGCTGCTCCTGGCTGTGGTCTTTGCCCTGGACATTGGGCCTCATCTTGCTGCCAAAATAATCCTTCCAAGACACAAATTTCTAACATCTTCCACTTGCTGAAATCCTCCTCTGGGTATTCATTTCCCACCTGCAGGAGTCCCTGGTCCTAGGAGAGAATTCCAAGTTCCTCACAGTCTAGTGCCATCTTCCCTTCCCCGTCTTGTCTCCGGCTATGACCCTGGCGAATGGGCCATGTTATCCCCACCTCCCTGTCTTTTTCACAGACTGCTTGCTTCACTCAGAACATTCCTCACGCCTCAACGCTTATGTTACTATCCCCTCTGTGAAGCGTTCCTCAACTTCCCAGCCAGAATTGTTCACTTTTTCCCATTTGTCGGTTGTGCTATGGGTGTGCCTCTGTGGCCATATTTATAATACTCTTATGTGAGGATCTGGGTTTCGTTCACTCAATAAATGTTTGTTGTGTGCTCACTGTGTGCCAGACGCCATTCTCAGTGTTATGGATACAGCTACAAATCAGCCTAGACAAAGTCTCAGTTCTCACAGAGGTTACGTTCTGCTCCAACGTGGTTCCCCCGCTAGGCTGGGTCCATGTCTTCGCTGCAGTTAATAAGCCCCCATTCTGTTGCCAATGTATAGTGTCACCTTGGCAGGCCCCAGGGAGAGAGAGAGAGATGAACGAGACAAGCTATTCACTGCCTGAGACCAACTGTGCCGAGCACAGGATCTAATCTACATTAGGGAGTGAACAAATATTTTTGGATGAAGACATTATGGAAATTATATTTATTCCCATGCTGTGGATAAGGAAAATAAAGAAATCAAACAATTAAAGCATACCCCGTAAACGATGGGTTTTTGGTCCCCACAATTCTAGATAAATTCAGTAGAATATAGTCTTTGTTCTGAATCAAAAAAGGCTTCTCTATTCACTCTAGTAGCAACACTTCCCATTTTTTAATTTAATACAAAGTATACATAAAGAATAAAGCTAACAAGTGCTGCTGTGGGGCAGTGATGCCTCCGTCATTCAACACAGGACAAGTCCATCATTTAGGGCCTGCAATAGTCTGTCTCCTCAATCAGAGTAAGGATGACACGTGGTCCATGTATTTAGGTATTGGGTTGACCAAAAATTGTCACTTTTATTTTTTTCTGTACTATGGCTCTGGTAGTGCTTAGTTGTCTTTAGCTTCATTCGAAACAATTCTGTTAGATTGTATTGTGACAGCTGTCATATCAACATGCATTTAAAAAACATCAAAATTGGTGAATTTTTGTGCAGCCATTTTAATATTGAAGATGGGAGAAGATCCACACTTTTGGTGTATTATGCTTTATTACTTCAAGAAAGATAAAAATGCAACTGAAACGCAAAAGATAAGATTTGTGCAGTGTATGGAGAAGGTGCTGTAACTGATCCAACGTGTCAAAGTAATTTGCAAAGTTTCTTGGTATTACTGACATTTTGGCCAAGTAATTCTCTGCTGTGGGGCTGTCTTATGCTTTGGAAGATGTTTAGCAGCACCCCTGGCCTCTATCCACTAGAAGTCAATAGCGGGAAACAGCCGACATACTCAAAATATCCAAATCAAAAAAGTTATTGGTGAAAATGATAAATGTGTCTTTTATTCAACAGGGAAAAATATAACAGACTTTTGGGCCAACCCAATATTTCTAGTACCTGGAATAGTGACTGGCACCTCGTGGGACTAATAAATATTTCAATGAATAAATGAAGAGCAAACGGAGAGGAAGATGTACAGTGAAAAAGAGAGTACATTTTCAGGGGGAAGGAGTTAATTCACTTTCAGCCTTCCTGATTCTTGGATGCCCACAGGACATGGTTAGGTGAGGTAGGCTGACAGACAGCCATACATTTGGAGGTATCAGGTGGTGCCTCCCAAGGGAACACTAAACAACTCTTTCAGGAAGTCAGTAAAAACCAACCAACCAACCAAACAAACAATATAAATATATATCTATAAATATATATATATAACCAAGTAAAACAAAATAAATAAAAACAATAAATAAGTAAATATGTGGTAAAAAGTTTGCATTCTGAATAAAAGAAATAGCTTTCTGTACCAAAAGCCAGGTTTTTCTTCTCAATATAGCATTTAAAACCAGGCAAAAACCAGTATCACTTATCAAAGACTGAAACCAAATATGAATCTCAAAGGTCAGTTCTTTGGGCATATTTTTTAGACTGTCACATGTTGCAAATTAAATAGAATTCAGTAAGATTCTAGATGAACTATTGCAGGTCTACATACACCCAACTGCAGTCAGAAAGGGGCTGTTCTACTGGCAAAAAGTGCTTAGAGCCCCCAAAATGTTCATGCCCTTTGATCTAAGTGTTCCACTGTTAAGAATTTATCCCAACAAAATAGTTCAACTATATGTACCATAGAAATCATTGAAATGTGATGTGAAAGAGAATAAAACTGGAAAACAAGCCAATTGTCCAACATTCAGTTATTAAATAAATCAGTTAAATAAATCAAACAGTTAAATAAATCAGGGCATAGACACACACACCATGAAATGTGATATAACCACAAAAACACCAATCAGATGGTTCAGAAAAAAAACACAGAGAAAGTATAAGAGATAAGGCTAAATTAAAAAGCAGAATATGAAATAATTGTGGACAATTTAATCTATGTATAAAATATATTCAAGAAGTAAAAAAGAAAACTAGAATTAAATGATCTAAAGTTGTAATAAATAACAAGGTAATCATATAATAAATCAGTTTTACTTTTTATAAGGTTTGTTTTATTAATAATCATAATTGCTAATTCTTACAGGGGACTCCTCCATACTGAGTCCTTTAAATGCTTATTTTACTCTCATAGCAACCCTATGGGGAGATACTATCATTGCTCTTATTTTACAAGTGAAAATACTAAAGTTTAGAGAGACTAGCTGGCCAAGATCACATAGGGATTAGGTGGTAGACCTGTGGTTGGCCCTTGCCCTGGTTTATAGCAAAGTCCAGGCTTTTAATCATGACATCGTACTGCTGTTTAGTTTTATGTTGCAGTTAAAAGATATACTGTTTTAAAACAAATAAGGCCATAGTAAAATCAAATGGCATTTCCTCCCTGTTGAAAGAAATCCTTAGACCCTAACTGGGTTGGTGCTAACTCTTTAAGTAATCAGTGTGGTGGGGGTGGGAGAGAGAGAGGGACAACCCACACAGGGATGGCAGTGGCTCTGGACAGGAGGCGGGGAGGAAACAGACTCATCCAAGGTTCTCTCTCACCTCTGCCGGTGCTCGGCTCTCATAATTCTCCTTCTTGGCAGCCTCTTGGAGTTCCATAGCCTGCTGAATGTACATTTTCCCAGCTAGGATTTCATTTTCCAGCAGCGACAGCTCTTTCAATGAAATGGGCCAATTCAACCGTTCTAATGCCTCATTTAAAGCTGCCTTGTTTTCCAAGTACCGAATTGGTTTGTTTGCATCTAGCCTAAAATAAGAAAGAAGAAGAAGAAGAAGAAGAAGAAGAAGAAGAAGAAGAAGGAGAAGGAGAAGGAGAAGGAGAAGGAGAAGAAGAAAGAAGAAGAAGAAGAAGAAGAAGAAGAAGAAGAAGAAACAAAAGAACAAAGAAAGTGACCATAAGAGAAAAAAATAGAGAAAGATGGTTTTTTAGTCAACCCTTCCCTGAGAAACATCTGTCAAAGCAGATGTCAGATGTCAGTTAACAAAATCACAGCCACCTTCTGTGGTCCATCGGAACTTCGGTAGTTCACTCGCACACGTTAAAAATAACCATCTCTGTAAATTATGATAGGCACTTTTCCCCATAGTTTAATTTGATTATCTGATTTTAAAGAAGTTTGATACACGTCTTTTTTTTTTTTAACAATTTCTTTTTGGCATATTTAGAACCCATTTCTTTCTCTCTAGGTCTAACATTTGGCAAAACCAAAAATGTGCTTCAAAGAGATTTCATACAACTATTGCTTAGCAGTGACTCTAGAAAACAAAGAAAGCAAAGGAAAGCAAAGCTAAACGAAACCTAAATATTTGCCCCAGAGCGGTAATTCAGTGCATCTGCTATTTCGACCTCCTCTTCTCCTCGTAAGCCTAAATTGGCCTCAACTTTCTGGCTTCATTGTTCGGGTGCAGAAAGAGTAGGAGCCGAGCTTCCTGCTCCTGAGGAACAGCCTGTGAGACTCAGGGGAAACCATCGCGGTGTGACAGCCTGCGTCCTGGATTCTTGTTCCAGTCCCAGCTGCTGCAGAGTCAGGCACTTGGGGAAGGAGAGGGAAGGGACGTGGGATGGGGAGCGAGAGCTCACTTCATGGTCACCATTCTCTTACTGCTGCAGCGTCACTTCCTTCAGATAGAGGGTGTTGGAAGAGTGTAGTGTAAACCCAGCACAACTACAGTATTCAATCTACAAACAAACTAGTCTCCGGACAACAGCAAAAATTCTTATTAAAAATCTAAATTGGAGTGATGTCAGTAAGATGGAGTAAGAAACCCCAGGCCTTCATTTCCCCACAGAGAGACCAACTTAACAAGAATATGTGGATCAAATACCCTTTGTGAGAATCCCAGAAACCAGTTAAGAGCTTGCAGCACTCCACAAACCCAAGAAGAGTAGGCACTGAAGTGGGTAGGAAAGTTCATTGCATTTTGCCCGGCTGAGCTGCACGCTTCCCGGCATAATGCCGCTCAATTGGAAAAAAACTCCTAAATCCCAACTTCTTCCTTGGGAGGGAAAGAGAAAAGAGAACATGCATCCAGCATTCTGGATTTTGTGGGGTCTTCCAGAGACACTGATTTCTGTCTCATCTGACTCAGAGCGCAGATGGGAAGGGCTGTACCCTTTGGATGCCAGATTAGGGGCTGCTGAGAACAAAGCCCAGTTCCACGCTTGTTACACTACCGGAGATGCTGCAGTACCAAAAATAGACACCAGGGGGAGCAAGAGATCATAATCTCCTGAGAGGAAACAAGGGCACACTCCTTTGGGAAATGACACACACAAGCCTACAGCAGACCAAGCCCCAGAAGAGTTGGAAGGTTCCCAGCATCTCTAGCCTGGATGATTGGTCAAGGTCCTTCTCTGTAAGAATACAGTATATAATGACTGGGAGAGGTGTCTTTTTTAAACTAAACTCAACTAAGATGCTAAGGCATGCAAAGAAACAGAGAAAGATGGCCAAAGAAACAGAGAAGGGAACAAAAATGACCAGCGTTAACTCAGTGCCAACACCAGACAAAGATACTAAAGAAAAGGAAGCTACGAGACCATTTTCCTTTATGAATATAGAGGTAAATAGCCTCAACATAACAGTAGCAAACTATACCCAACAGAACATTGAAAGGATGATATACCACGACCAAGGAGGATTTAACTCAGGCATACAAGGTGGTTCAACCTGAGGAAATCCATTGATTTAATACACTACAACACATCAGCGGAACAAGGGGTGGGGGAAACCCCACACGGTCATCTCAACAGATGCAGAAAAAGCATTTGATAAAATCCAACAACTTTGCATGACACAAACAATTAGCAGGGCACTCCCTTAATATGATAAAGGATTTTTATGAAAAACCTACAACTAACATCCTGCTCAATGGTGAGAGACTGATCAGGAACAAGACGAGATGCCCCCTCACCACTGCTATTCCACATCGTACTGCAAGTCCTATGCAGACCAATGAGGCAAGGGTGGAAAGGAGAAGTAAAACTATCTCTATTTGCACATGGAGATAATCTCATTCCACGCATAAAAATTCACTCAGAATTGATCAGTGACCTAAATTAAGTGTAAAAGCTAAACGCAGAAAAGTATTAGAAGAGATTTTCGAGGGTAAATCTTCATGACCGCGTATTGGCAATGAAACAATCTCTCAGATTTGCCACCAAAAATATGAGCAACAAAAGGAAAAGTAGATAAACTGACTTTATAAAAATTAAAGCTGGACAAAAAAAGAGAAATTATCAAGAATTTGAAAAGATGATGCATAGAATGGAAGAAAAATATTGACAAATCATAGGTCTGATAAAGGTTGAACATCCAGAACTTTTACAACTCAACAGCAAAAGGACAAACAGCTCAATTTAAAAATGAGTGAAGAACTTGAATAGATATTTCTCTGAAGATACACACATGTCCAACAAGCACATGAAAGGCATTCAACGTTACCGATCATTAAGGAAATGCAAATGAAAACTGCAGTGAGATATCACCATCAGGGCGGCTCTAGTTTTAAAAAAGGAAAATACGTGTTGGCACGGAGTTTGGAATAACATTGCTGGAGGGAACACAAAACGGTGCGGTTGCTGTGGCGAACAGTTTGGTGGCTCCTCGAAAAGTTAAACATAGAATTACCTTGTGGCCCAGCAAAACCACTCTTAATGTGTCCCCAAGGGAAATGAGAACATGTCCATATAGAAAATTCTACATGAATGTATATGGCAGCATTGTTCATAACAGCCCCAAAGTGGAAACAACTTAAATATCCATCAATGGGCAAACAAACAGGTAGACATACACAATGGATCATTATTCAGGCATAAAAAAGGAATAAAGTACTATATATGCCACGTGTATGAACCTTGAAAACATTGTTTTTATATGAACTAAGAAGCCAGACACAAAAAGTCACATGATGTACCTTTCATAGAGTATATCCAGAATGGGCAAATTTACAGAGACAGAAAGCAGACTAGTGGTTACAGAGGGGGAGAGAGGGATGGGGAAGGATTGCTTCGTGGGTACAAGGTGCTTTTCTGAGGTGATAAAACAGTTTCAAAACTAGAGAGAGGTGGTGGTTTGTACAAAATTTTGAATCATTTAAATACATCTTATTGAATGGTTCCCTTAAAAAAAAATTAGTTGTAGGTTATGTGAACGTCACCAAGTTTTTTTTTTAAGTGAGGAACTCGCTTACTTTTCTTTTTCCTCTTGAGACAATGCTCGCCAAACAATTGTATTCAATCGCCTGTTTAAAACAATAAAAAAAAAAATTACTCAGTACCAATACTTCATTTCATAGCCCAAGGCTGGCCCCAGGCTCTGAAGGGTACTGCAGGGCAGCCCAGGCCAACAGCCACCAGCACTGGCCCACGCCACTGCCATTTCTTAGAGAGTGGATCCCTCCCTCAGCATCACTGCAGAAGCCCCGTGGTTTTGTGGCAATTGTGCTGGACAGTGAAGGAGGGTCCAGTTCTCAGCAGTAAACAAACTGGTCCTCATTATCTCTGCATGAAGATGTTTCCAAACACCCACTATTTTTCTTCCAAAGTAAAAATAAAAGTGTGCTCTTAACTTGCCTCTGTAGGCAGTCTTCTGCCTGGATTCTCTGAACAAAAGAGGTTACTAGGGTCACATATAACAGGACTGGGTCACACTTTGGAGATCAAGCAGCCTGTCCTCCTTGCTTTCCAAATGAAGCTTCTGAGAGGGCAGACTCACGACATCCCTCGTTCCCCCACTACAGCTCGCTGGTGATGCTGAGACCAAAATCCATCCCTGAACGTGTTTGCAGAGACGAGACGCTTGTCAACCCAAGAAAGGAGGCATTTGGAGCATTGAGGGTTTATCCGGGGTGGATAGAGCTCCTTCTCTTGTTACAAATCAGGGATGCGTTTTCAGAGCCTTCAGCCCAGTCCTGCTTCGCCAGATCGTTACCCGAATCAGGCTCCCTGGAGTGCAGGGCCCAGAACGCTGGCTCCAGGGCTTGTGAGCTGGTGTTAACAAAACCTGCTTCAATAAAATAAGGTGGGCGAACAGTCACTCTCCCAGAGGCATTCTTTTAAGCACCGGCCCCAGCGTCAGTGCACAGGGCTCTGGGAACACACTTTGGGGGGGTTTCCCTGCCCTGATCTCCCGCCTGAGCTTGGTGAGATCACAGAAGGGGGTCCGACAGGGTCAGACTCTGAGCCAGGCCGCCTGGACCCAGAGCTCAGTTAGCTTCTCCGCTTCCCAGACTTTGGGAAAAAAAACTTTTCCTTGGAATGGGAGTAATGATAGTATCTCCATCCTAGTGTTGCTGTGAGGGCTGAATGGTCTGGTCTAGTGTGTGTCTGACACACATAGGTGCTCTGTGACAGAAAGAGTCAGGAAGTAGGAAATAGGTCAGCCCCATGCTCTCTCTCACTTGAAGGTTTTGGTTCTTCGGAGCCTATTTGAAAACTGGGTTTCTTTAATCACGTGGGTCATGTTACAGTGATCAGGGCTTCTAAGACTTATAAAAAGGATTCATAGGATGGATGTATTTCGGGTTTGTGTATGTGTGCTTTTCTGTTAAAAAGTCTTTATTAAAAATCCTCTTAAATCTAAACCTTGACCGTGGAGGCAACATACTAGGAAGGCTGGGAGTGTGGACAAGGGCTTGAGAGCTACAAAGGTCTGAGTTCAAATCTCGGGGTCTCTGCTGGCTGCTGTGTGATTTCGTGTCACGTGACTTTTTGAAACTCTATTTTCTTATTGATAAAACAAGGATAACACCACCCATGTTGGTGCTGAGAGAATTAAGTGAGATGTATATATAGGGGTTGGCAAAAGTAGGTTTATAGCTATTCGAATGGAAAAAGACATGCAGGTTATAATTATTACAATAGCTTTATTAACCCAAAAGAACGTCACAGTGGCACAGCGCACTTACTTTTGCCCACTCCTGTATAAAGCACCCAAGAATAACTTGGTGTTCATTGCCTCCAGGTTCTGGGGTGGGGCAAGCTTTGGCAACGCTGAGAAACTATTAATGAATGTGTCTAATTAGACTTAGATTTAGCATGTCTAATTTTAATTCAATCCTTTAGAAGAATATGTTTCCAAGAGCACATTTTCATAACTTCTGTTATTCCCCTATTTTCCATCTTCACTGAAATATTTTAAAGCACACAGGACAGACAAAATGAGTGGGTATGAACTGAGGACAACCGAGAGCGTTGATCTTAGCTCCACTGAAGGGGGTGGGGGGAGACCACGGGAAGCCCTCACATGTGTGGGATGGGGGCCGTCCCTCTGAGATGCCCACGGGCACAGGACAGGAGGGCCTCACTGCAGCTGGTCCAGCGCCTTGACTCAGGGATGTTACTGCCCACAGTTTTCCTCTTGGTTTTAGAAGAGTGAAATTTGCTTGAGGGGTGGCACTCACTAGCTTTCTGTATCTCTACTGCACAATCTATTTGTACCAACAATTAGGTCATTTGCAAAGCAACTTGTCACTAATGACACTTCAGAAGTCTAAGCAGCGGCCCCGAGCGTTTGGAGTTTGTAAGTAGAGGTTACTAAGGATGGTCCCACAGCCAGCTTAGAGCGGGGGCTTCTCCTGTGGATCTGAGGGCTGCAGCCTTGACCTTAGACTCACAATCAAAATAAGCTACAGAAAAATCATGCCAGAATCCAGCCAGCCCTGCAACCTTAACTCAAAGCTTATACTCAGACATACAAAGACAAAACTGCTGCCTCCATTCTTAAAATATTGAAACAGAAATACTCCCACACATTGGCACTGAGTGTGACCGAAATCGCTAGTTTATGTCACTGTATTGGCCAACGGGCTGTGAGCTACCTTTTTGCCTGGTCATCCCCAACCATACAGGTTATGTCTGGCTTACTTGTGGTGGGAAACACCTTAGAAATGTTGGGGTGGCTGTAAAGCAAGTTTCATTACTTTTTAGACTATGCATGTCTTTTTTTTATATGCATGTCTTTAGGAAGGTGGAGCAAGATAAGTATTGCCTACCAACAAAATTCTTAAATACTGTTGAATGCAAACAATCAGGAAGCTTTGTACTGTATAATATTAATATTGAATAAATAGTTAACATAAGCATCAAAGTACTAACACTAATAATTAATATTAATTCAATTAATATTAATAATTATTGTTGAATTAGCCATGTTACATTTAATATTATTATTCATACTAAAAATATAGTACAATATTTCTCCAAGGGAACCAAAAGGCTTTTCCAGATTCACTCACTGGAAGGAAGAAACGGGCAGATCACTTACTATGTATTTTGGTTTTTCTATTAACGACTAAGGGCTCTCTTCCACCTGGGAAAGAAGAGTCCCTATCTTCCGGAAACCCTAGGGAAGAGTTGTATGACAATGAAACTCCATCTTTTTTATGGTTCTTTTAGGATTAGCAGATTCCGGGAGTTAAAGGGGGAAGTAATTAACATTAATTGCTCTTATATAGAATTCACATAACCCTCCTACCGCCCTGTGGGATAGATTTTGTAAATAAGGAATCTGAAGCCCACAGCTGTCGCACGACTTGCCAAGTAGCTGTCAGAGCCAAGAGTGAAGCCCAGAACTGCCTGGCCCCCAAGGCCTAGCTGCGCCCTGCACCAGGCTTTCACAGACCGGGTGATTAGAGAAGTCGAATACTTGAATGAGCCCAGCAAATTAAATTACAATATGAATAACAGTATTGTATTATATTTTGAATAACGGAACTTGAAAAATTTTAATGACTAAACTTGAATTAGATCAAATTCAAATTAAATTCCAGGAGTCAAATATATAGGTAGCGACATCTGGTAGGAAGAGGAGACGAAGGGCAAAGCAAGGCTGCCCAAGCCCCCGCCTTTGGGGGCCCACAGGTCTGTCCAGAGCTGTGAGTGCCTGAGGGTCACACACAGGGCTGGCGGTGGAGAGTCCCTGGGCAAAGGCCTTCCTGAGGAGGGCCATTGGTACGGAGGCCGGAGGAGATGCCGGAGGTCAGCTAGGGGACAGGAGAGGGGCAGTAGACCTTGGAGGCAGAGAAACGCCTGCGTGGAGCAGAGGGAGAGGCAGAGAGAAAAGGGGCAGTGCCGGGTGAGGGGCTAATGGCAGAGCAAAGTTGCAGGCCCACAGGGAAGGGTGAGCCTTGGCATAGTTCATCCTTCCCGTGAGAGACACCAGAAGCCGACAAAGACTCAAACCTCCTGCGATCTGGAGGCCTGTGCTGGGCGTGGTGGGGGAGGCAGCTTCTGTGTTGGCCTGTGCACCCCTCATGCAGGAGTCAGGTTCGTGCGTCTTTTGAACACACACTAGACACACTGCACAATGGCGATTGAGAGTATACATTGGCCTGGGACACAGTGTTAATTTTCATGGACTTTATTTCATTTTTCCCACCCACGTGGTGGTAAATGAAAACCCAATTGCACAGCTTCTAGAACCAAGAACAGGCTTGCCTGGAGAAGCCAGGCACACTCCAAGTTTAATGAAGTACTGTACACCAAGGATTAATTAAGTTTTGGGGTTGAGGTGAGAGGTGATTAGAGAACTAAGACAGGGTGAGAGTGGATCAGCTGCCCTTGTGAAAACAGGCCCGTATCTCAGCACTAACACAAGACCATTTCAAAGTATACTTTTCACTGTAGTAAACTTGATCATTTTCCTGATCTTGTTATAAAAACTGTCCACAGCCCTAGCCGGTGTGGTTCAACTGGTCGGAGCATTGTCCCATGTGCCAAAAGGTTGTGGGTTCAAGTCCCCGTCAGGGCACAGGCCTAGGTTGTGGGTTTGGTCCCCGGTCTGGTTGCGTTAAAAGAGGCAGCCAATCAATGTTTCTCCAACACATCGATGTTTCTCTCCCTCTCTCCCCTCCTTCCCTTCTAAAATCAATAAGCACGTCTTCGGGTGAGGATTACAAAAACTGTTTCCATAATAGCACACAGTTATGTTATCTCCATTGTCTCACTATTGTGGGGTTTTGTTAGTCACTTTACAGAATGTTAGGTACCAAAATGACCAAATTCACTCTGCTAAAGGGAAGGGTTTAAAGATCTTGTGGAAACACGAGATTTCTACAGGTTCAGGAAAGGGAAGACCATTTAGAACTGTGTTGGACATGTTCAGGTGAGGTACTTAACGCATACCTGGCACACAAGAAGTGTTGGTGTTTGCTTCTGCGGCTGTTGAATTTGGCATTCCTGTGCATGAGTTTTAAGCTGCTGCTCCAGATGAAAAAATCTAAGCTAACACAAGAGAAAACAAGCCAAAACAAACAAATCCCACAGTCATTAGGGAGCGGCCTGGAGTCATACTCACTTTTCATAGGACTTAATTGCCTGTTCCACTTTTTGCCTGTAGATATTGAGCTTGACTCCTTGGGGGTTAATTAATGTCATCTTGTTTGTGTCGTTGCACACATATGCCAGAGGGAACACCTACACAACAATACCACAGGGAAGTGTCATTTGATAGGCGCACTATCAGTGTCATTAACCGGTACTTTCAGAAATGGATCTACACCGCTACGCGGTATGTTTTTCTGACTCTAAGATCAATATAATTGTAGAAAATTAGAAAACACAGAAAATCATTAAAAAGGTAAGAATAAGAGATATCATTGCTAACCTTTTTCTTCTAAAAACTACATATTTAAAAGATAACTACCGCCACAAACAAGAATAGCAAACTGGGAAACTGTAGTCAGACCTGAGCGTTGTCTTCATGGACCCTATCCATGAGCGAGCAGTGAGAAACAGGATCTCATTGTTGCTACTTGCAAATTACTACGCGGGTTAAACAGCTTTTTTCATATATTTAATTTACATTTAATTTTCTCTTGAGAATATCTGATGATAGTTAACACCAACACCTTTGGACCATTTTCCTTATCTGTCGATAAGAGGTTCCTACACATGTCAAACTGAGAAAGCTCAGTGGTCAACGGAACGGCATTCTGTAAAAACAGCAGAGTATTGGGCTCATTTAGGAGTTCTTCCTGTCTGCACCTGGCTTACTTCTGGGGCTTGAGATGCCTCTGATTCCACGCCATCTTCGTAGTACCTGTAACATTGTGCGTTTCTCTGTTTGCCCAACACCTGTCTCCCCGGTACCACCGGGGTGGAGCTCCCCGGTGAGAGCTCCACCTGAGCAGGGACCTTGCTCTATTCAGTGCTGTAGTCCCATCAGCCAGGGCAGCGCCCGGCCCATAGCGTGTCCTCCGCAAACATTTGTTGATATATAAATAGACATATGTTCACAAAGAGGCATAATCCATATCTTAATATTTAAACAGAAAAGAAAAAGTCTAACTAAGCTACAGTATCATTTCAATACTGTACCTGATTCCAACCACAAGGAGCATATAGGTGTCTTAGAAATGTGGGCAACTGTTTTTAAAAAGTAAATTTTTACTTTCAATCAATTAAGATGATACAGTTCATGCTTTTATGTTGCCCCTTGCCTCCAAAATCATACAAAAATCGTACTGTTGTTCTCATTGTTTAAAAAAAAATACATAGAAAAGAAAGAAGAAACAAGATGCATGACTGATAAATAGATTCCTAGAGACAAAAAGCTGAGCAGAATTATGAACAAATAGGCAGGGCTGAAGCTGTGGGCTTGTGGATTCTGTCCAAAGATGGCGGGGGCTGAGGAAGCTCAACTCCAGGAACGCGCGGGGGACCGTGAGCGCTCTTGTAAGCACAACGAGGGCCCAAGAGAGGCTCAGTGCCTGAAGCCAGCACTGGTATGAGGGTCTCCCATGCATGAAAGAAGGGTCAGTCTAGTGAGAGAGGGCACCGAATCTATAATCCGCCCTCCGAATCTGTAATACTCCAGCATCACCATGGAGCAAGAATTCTAAAAGCCAAAGAGAAGGCTCAAGGGGATGGATTTAGGTAAGTGCAACGCAGAAGGAGAAAGCGAAAAAAAAACCCAGATTAAACTCTTATTAAAATGAGCCAGCATACTAAAATTCCAAAATACACACACCCACAAGCCAAAAATGATAGCTGAGCAAATTAAGAATCAGAATGTCAATTCACAAGGAGAAATTAACTCATGAGCCATCTAACAATGACTTTATATTAAATATGGTTAGATTGTTTAAAGATATAACAGTCATATAAAAGTGCAAAAAACATACAGAAGTGCCATAAGAAGAAGAGAATGGGAAAAGCTACGATATTTTAAATAATAAAATAAAATCTCCGTTGGAAGAACAGATATTGAAATTGAAAATCACATACATCCATCTTGTAATTATGACATCAAGACCAAAACTAACAAGAAAACAGGCAAAGATTCAGAAAACCGAAGAGAAAATCATAAAGAGGCTGTAGTCAAACATTACTAGCTGTCGGACACATGAGTTCAGCATGTGGCTTCTAACAACCATTGTCAAAGGCAGGAGCCAGAACAGGGGGTTGACTGGACTTTGAAAACTAAATGAAGCTTGCATAAATGGAAAGAAAAAGAAAAAAACTTTCCAAAATAGAGCTACATATCACATAAATTTTGATGGGGGTGGGGTAACAATCTGAACAGAAGGTGCTTACTTACGTCATTATCACCTCCTGGGGGGGGGTGGAAAAAAAGAAAGACCTCTTTAGAAGTCTATAAATAACCCTCCAAGTTTGCCAACTTACATAGCTTAATTACAAATCAACACCACAAAATGTTTAGCAGCCATGTCACATTTCACCATGATCAGTTTGACTCCTCACTTAGCATACTTAAAGAAAACCCATCATTTAATGGGCTACTTCCCTCTTTTGCAGATTTTGATCTCACACCTTGCGTGGCCATAAGGTACTTCAGTGTGGCAGCAGTTCAAATGTCTTCAGATTTGGCTTGTGGGCATGCAGCGTTAGGGAAAGACAAAGTCATACTCCACACCTTCAGTCGGTGGTCTTAGTTTTTACAACATGGTGGTCACGTGGAGGTTCCATAGGATATTCTCTTTGTGATGGCAAATTTAGTGTGACTATGAGGTCATAAGGAGCGTTCTCTCATAGGGACTTGGGAGGTCAGAATTATGGGCCAGATGATGTCAGGAAGCAAATGGGGAGGAGAGTACTATTAATGAAGAAACTGACAGCTCTATTTGAGAGGGAATAAAAACACCCGATCACACCTCCTTTGAAAATGGTTTGCTTATTATCTTTTATAAGGCAAATTAAGCATAACCAACTAATGAGAGACCTTCTAGGCAATATTTGATAACAAAAGGGAGCCTCGAGGTATTACCTACTTCAATTCTCTTGAGGTTAACCTAGAAACCTTACCAAATTGATATGAACAATCACACCCCGTGTAAGAAGATTTTAACTAGAGGGAGGGAAAGAAGGAGGGAGAGAGGAAGGGAGGGCGAGAAGGAGGGAGGCACTGACCACAAAGGCAGAAGAAATTTCTGGAATTCATGGAGAGCCAATCTGGGCTGATTCTGTTAGAATTTCTCCCACTATTACAACAGAGATACCCTAAAAGAACCACTGTACTTAAAAATAGTTTCATTGATAATGATAATAGTTTTTATCTTTTCATCTCTGCCAAGCGCTAGGTATTCTCTACATACTTTCTCTTTCAAGCCTCGTATAAAATATATTCATATATGCAGTTCTTTTTATATGACTTGCCTCTCCCTTAAACTCTGTAGTTCTTTATTTCTTTTAAAAAACACAACTTTCTAGCACATGTACAAAGTAATCATTTGTTGAACACGTGAAAAACTAAAATTACACATAAATTAAAATAATAGCCAAGTCTCAAAAGTGTTTAAAGTTCATCTACATCATAAAACATAATTAAATTTGGATCCCACCAAATTTGAATCCTTGGTAACTGAGGCATGAGATGAGTGTAACTTCGCTATTTTTAAAGAGGTGTTTGCTAAGTATATGAATAATGTGAAAAAGATTTTAAGAAAGATATTAAGCTTACATAAGAGAACTATTCTTAAACAGTAAAAAAATAAAAAAATTAAAATGAAATACCATTCTAGATATGATTTGCCAAAGTTTTTTCAATGTTACTATTCTACATGATAGCAAAGATAAAGGGAAATAGGCATTCTTAAAATTCCAAGTAAGCTGCCTCAAAATGGGAAGAATAGTTAAGTAAATCGTAGTACCTCATATTATTGAATATTAGTACAGCCTTTAGAATCATTCAAAAACAGTCATTACAAGGAAATACGTTCATAACATATGCTAGACGAATAAAGTAGTACACAGAACGGTGCACGCAGCGGTCAGTTGCTGAAGTAGTACAGGCAGAATTCTACCTGATAACATTCTGTATTTATAAGCAATCCCACAATCCCCCTTTTGAAAATGAGACAATAGTATGAAACTGGTATTTATACATTTATTGTTCAACCCTGACCAAATTCACCAACTACTTTTGTGTTTTTAGCAAAGTGAGTTCTTCCAGTAAGTATCCAGAGCTTGCTGCCAGATTGGCCAAGAAAGTTCTGGCTGGACATGTGTGATGAAAAGGTAAAGGTTGCGCATTTACCGGATGGACTGCTATTGTACCAACTACCATACGCTAAAGCCTAAATGCTCGCTATCGAATTGTAATGTATCCAGTCTCCAAAGAACAAAGTGAGGGCAGGAGCACAGAATTAACTGGCAAAGCAGTATATCAATAAGATCATTCGTAAACCCATGAAAATATGTTATTTATTACAATGTAGATTATAGTATAGATTACATCTTACATTTTCAATCTATACTTTTAAAATGTAAAAGATTGTTTTTCAATTTAAATTTTAATTAAAATAGTATAATAGATAACATTTGTTGGCAACATTCACAATAGACTATTGAACAAAACTGAAGGTACAAAACAGTATATTCAGTTTATTTCATTTCGGTGAGACAAAAACAAACAAACAAAAGAGAACATACACCAATGATTCATCTGTGGTGGAATTATAAGTAGTATTCCTTTTTCATTTAAGCATATTTTCTAATATTTTTACACAATGAATATATATAGCTATTGTAATAACTGTGCTTTTGAATTTTTAATTAGAATAAGTTTTCTAGCAAGAGAAAAGTTACATTTAATGCTGCCACATTTGAAAGTGGCAAAACATCAGGTCTTTAATAGCATCCCTAACCTCTCTGCACCTAACATTCTTCTTCAGCTAAACGATGAGATGAATAGCCACCTCATTAGGTTGCTCTAAGTTTGAAATGAAATACTTTTATGATATCAAATGCTTCACTCAGAATCTAGTGTGAGGACTCCTCTCACACTAGATTAGCGACCAACCATGGCTTGTCAGGAGCGAATGAGCCAAGGCCATCTGACCACAAAGCTATCTGCTGAACCCAGATTAGGACAAAGCAAGGAGCCTTGATGGGATGCTGTGAAAGACATGATGGTGATGAAGATATAGACTTTCCAATGAGGTAGACTAAAGTTCCCAAATTATTTTGGTTTTGTTTTCAAACAATTGGCAATAAAGAGCTTTAAAGTCTACATTCATCAAATAACTAAAACCAGTTGCTAGGGCAACCTCTCTGTTTAATACTTCACTTTCAAGGTGACAGATGTGATGCTGCTGCGGGAAACACTAAAAATCAAAATAGCATTGTCGTCTAGAAGAAGAGCGAGCCCATACGTAACTCATGAACGAAACTAAGAGTCTTGGGGATGAAGCTAAACACGGCTTTATCTTTTTTAATTATTATTTTTTAATCCTCACCTAAGGATATACTCATTGATTTCAGAGAGAGAGAGGAAGAAAGACAGACAGACAGACAGACAGACAGGCATCGATCAGATGCCTCCTGTACATACCTGGATAGGGATTGAATCTGCAACCTAGGTATGTGCCCTGATTGGGGATCGATCCCGCAACCTTTTTTGGGGGCAGGTGTATGGGATGACGCTCCAACCTGCTCAGCCACCCAAGCCATGGTGCCTAACACTGCTTTATAATTCTACCCAGATGGATGTGTCTGTGCACAGAACAGAGGCGCAACCGTCAATTAAAATTCTCAATGAAGTGGGTTTAGATTCATGTTTTCTTTTCAGCTCTGTTCTAGTCTTTGTCTACTTTTTCATAAAATTCTAGGTCCAAGTCTCAAAAAGCTGTATATCCCACTAAGTGGAGCATATTTTTAGATTATTGTTTTCCTCTTTTTCCCATCTACAGCCAAGAATGTCTCAAAGTCAGATAAAAAATTAAGGACTAAAATATATAAGGGTGAAATTGAATTTATTTCAGTATATTTCCATCATAATCATGATTCTTGTTCTTACCATCAAAAACAAAGGATGGGACCTGGCCAACATGGCTCAGTTGGTTGAGCAGCATCCAGCAAAGCGAAAGGTCGCTGGTTAAATTCTCAGTCAGGGCACATGCTTGGGCTGCAGCCCAGCTGGGGTGTATGTGAGAGGCAACCGATATTGTTGTTTCTCTCCCCCTCTGTCTCTCCCCTTTCTCCTCTCTCTAAAAATAAATAAATAAAATCTTTAAAAAATAATAAAGGATGGTAAGCACACTGGACAGTATGTGACTTACTCGTAGGTTTGCAATGAGGATTTATAACGCAACAAAGTCACCAGGCACAAGTCCTGTGGTAAAATGTACTTGAAAAATTTTGGTCCTCTTTCTGTGGCTCTGTTTTCTCGAGTCAGAAGACTAGAACGTTCTCCTGAAGACCACGACCCCCACTACTTTTCCTCCCAATTTTTTCTCCTTAAATTTGACTCTTGGCCTTTTTCTCTCTCTCAGCTCCATGTGGTTTGGTCCTGTCCACTTTATAAATAGCCTTGGGTCAATCCCCAGTGTTGCTACCTGGGCCAGAGTCACCGGGGCCAGAGCCGCCTTGGCCTTGCCTCCTGACCACCCCTTATCTTCCCAGCTTCAGACCCTCCCGGTTCTTCTCTAGAGAGCCGCCAAAATCCAAACTTGATCTTTTCTCTCCTCTGTTAAAAACCCTCCAGTCCCTCTCAGGATGACATTCAAAGTCTTTAACTCAATCAAAATCCTTCCTTTTCCAGCTTTAATACTTTCCTCCAGTAACACTAAACTTTCTTTGGAACGACAAACCGTCTCTGACCCTTAGACTTCCCTATACGCTCCGCCACGGCCCAGGACACTCCTGCTCACATCCTCACCTTCATAACTCCTTCTTTTCCCCAGGTCTGGACTTGGGATGAACAAATGCTCAGGTCTGAGCTCTCACGGCCGTGTCTGAACACATCTCTGACGTGTCAAACTGCGTTAGCGGACCCTCCTCCACCATCACTCTCTACTTTCCACATGACACATTTTACTAGAACTTCTTTTTTTAGTTGCCATTTCCTCAACTGTGCATCATGTATGTTACCAATATTTTTTCTGAGATCTGCTTTAATTTTATTTATACGTTTTATTCAAAATAACATTTTTATTTTTATTTATTCATTCTATAAATCTTTCCTTTATGGTTTCTTCCTTTGATTTTATTATGTTTTCCTACCCTATCATGTTTGATTTTTGAGAAATTTGCCTTCAATATATCTTGGCTTGAGAGGCTTAGGAGACTGGATAAGCATAAGAAAATTCTTCTTCCAGGGAGAGTTCACTAAACATACTTTATTCCAAATAAAACCCAAGAATATTAATAAAATAAATCCACAGAATGAGAAGTTGTCACCAAACTTCTTAGAATAAATAAATTAACGTTCAGTTTCTCTCTGTTAGCTCTAGAAAAAAATAAGTGCAAGTGATAAGTTGATATCTGGCTAATCAGGTTAGAGTTCACTGGAGGTATAGAATCTGCCAGTCACAAGATGACAGCCAGGGACAGGACCACTCACCTTAAGGCAAAGCCATCAGGAACCCGCCCTTAATGATCACACAACCTCCAGAACCACTTGTCATGCCACACGGGATGCGCGTTAAAGTCCGTGGGTGTAACCTCTTAAATATGACTAATATAAAAAACTTACCACTTCATCCACCTCTTCCAAATACATCAGATCTCAGCCATTGCAAGACCAGTTAAATAAAGCCATTAAAAAAAAAGTTTTCCTACCTTTCACTATTTTCAGCTATTTCTTATCGAAAATTTCAAATATGTAAAAAAGGAAGACAGAACAATAGAATGAGCCCCTCCCCATTCAACAGTCTTATTATCCAAATATAATAATTATCTACTCATGACCAATCTTGCTTTATCTACTCCTCCCTTCCCCACTACTTCTACCATACAGATTATTTTGAAGCAAATCCCACACATCTTCCATTCCTCTGTAAATATTTCAGTATGAGATGAAGTCTTTTAAGAATATTATTTTCATTTAGTGACTGTAAAGCCTGATATTTTCCTATTTAAATTATTCATTGATGTTCTATTTGAAGCACTGGCGTCCAGTCCTTATATTCTCATTTCTTCTGTGTTCCCCATCCCTGTGCAACCTGGCTGCTCCGTAGGAGTTGTTCTTGCTAAGGGCAGGAACTTCTCATCACACAAGTCAATGGAAACTCTTCAGTAGTTATTTGGCTTCCTCCACTTTTAACCCTGCCACATCCTCTTACTGGAAGCTCTTTTTCTCCTCCTGGGATATGAATGTCTGTTACTTGTCAGTCTCTTAGGGTTCTTTTGCTCTGGCTAATTCTCCAATCCACCCCTACTCCTCTCTTTTTTCCTTTGGAGACTTTCATGATGGCAAAGATGCCACTGCGCTCAGAAAGAATGTGAGCAAAGGAAGGAGATAAGCTCTCGCAACTTCTCCCTGTCCTTTGGTGTTGGACGATATTCACCCGGGACGCCGGACTCTGACCCAGAGGCTTTTCAAACACGCTGCAGCTCCACCGCCACCCAACAGCAGAGGGCCATGAACTGCCAACCTGACGAAGGCTAGTTCCTTTGTAGCTTAAGCAATAATGCTTAAGAGCTCTTCTCTCTCCTTTTACTGCCTTTACAAATAAATATTTTTCAATGGGCAAAATACATTTTTGTTACAAGCGTACAAGACACTGAAGTGGGTGACTTTTCATTTAAGTGGGAAGTGAAAACTACATCAAACAGAAACATACAGAAAATCATTTTACCTCATCAAAGACCTTAGAAACAACATGCTTGTCCAGAATGGGAATGTAGGTGGGGCTGTGAGGGACAGCTATCAGTGACAAGGTGTCCATCATGGTGAGTTTCCTGGCAACCAAGCCATGGGTCTTGAGCCAGTTTGCTGAAGACATACCTGAAGAACTAAGAACACTGACTGTGACATTTTAAAACTTACAACAAACAAAAACATAACAAAACTGTCCTAGTAAAATTAAAATACTCACTCTTGGTCATAACCTTGGCTTCCTTCAGGAGTTAATCTTTCTAATGATTTGTCATCTGGGCACTCATTTGTCAGCAGGATGCTCCTTTCTGTGGAAAGGGAAATGGCAGTTGCATAATAACTGCATACATTGGGTTTACGTCAAAGTGTAAGAGGATCACACATATCTCCGAGTTCAGTTGTGACTGAGGGCTAAGAAATGAACTACATTTCAGAGAACACTGGTCTGTCTGAGTGGGTTCTCAGACAAGAGTCGCCTGCAATTGACACTAAAGACCAGCGCATAGGTAAATATGGTGGTGTCAGTGTTTCATCTCCCTCAACCTATGATCACTGAGATCTCTCTCTGGGGAAAACTGAGACATACTCATTCTCTCATTCTCCAGAGAACACATTTTTAAAATGTTAAATAAGAATATCATTAACCACCGATTATTCAATGTTGCCCTCATTAGGCTCTCCCCGAATTATGTAGGGGAGCTTTGATCGACATTTCAGTTTTTCATAGTTTGTTTCATGCTTCCTTATCTGTATGTAGGAAAACCAAATCCCTATTAGTTTCTACTTAAGTTTAGGTTCAAATTTTCAAATTAGTACTTGGGGGGTTTAATGTATACCCTTATATTAAATTGGATTTATTAATGAAAAGGAAAATTAGCTCATTGAATGCCTAAGATTCCATATCTTAATCATCGTATGATAAGCCCTGTAAGGACCGTGCATAGAACAGACTTAGGAAATATGGCAGGTTAATTGAAACTGAGGAAAAGACAACAGCTAGATCAGCACTAAAGAACACAAGGTTTGATTAAGCTATGACTGAGTAGCAATAGGTGTGAATTTGTCACTTGGGTGCTTCCCGTGTGTGTGTGTGTATGTGTGTGTGTGTGTGTGTGTGTGTGTGTGTGTGTAGCTGGGATTTCTCATTTATCAACTATTTGAAATATAGAGAAAATTAATACAGAATAAAACTTTTAGAAATCACTATTTTAAGAATAATGATTTTATGAATAGTAATAAAAACTGAGTGGAAAAGTCATATTTTCCTCACATTTAGCCCCCAAAAGGCTGATAATATGGACCAGAGTGGGGCTCACTGGATGGTGACACCTGAATGAAGGGAAAAAAATAAAAGAGCTGTGAAGTGTTAAAAGTGCGAATTCAAACCTTGGAATGGCAGCACGCATTACCACTAACTCCATGGTTACACAGGCCGTGTGTGTATTACACGCCCAGGCACAATGAGTGGAAGTCTTGCCCTAAGAAAATTCAGTTCGCAATAGCAGGTAGTCCTGATTGAAAAGAGAGTCCTCTGAAGAGAAAGCAATCTGGGGCCACTTAAAAATTATTTGTTTTCCCCTAAGTATCTCTACCCAGTTCTTTCAGGAGCAGACAGACTGGGCAAAGGGAGGCCAGCCTGGGCTTCCTGATACAGAGACCCTCTCTGGCTTGCCTCTGTCACTTGGACTGTGCCAGTTGCTGGAACTGGAAAGGTCGTCCTTCTTGCTGCAAGTTGTGCTCTTGAGGATGGACATCTGGCTTCTGAGCAGGCTGGTTTTGGTTGACTCTGAGGTTATTACAGGGAGCGGGGTTAAAGGAATTTGGGAAGGAAAGAGATCATTCATTAGGTGCAACTATTTCCTTGGATCCTTAAAGAAAATGTAGCTTGTTTCCCAAACCTCAGAGCACAGGTCTGCCACCAACTGAATGCTATGGCAATGGTTCTGCCTCTTTGGGAGGGAAATCTGCTTCCAAGGTCATTCAGGTTGTTGGCAGAATTCACTTCTTTGCAGGTATAGGGCTGAGGTTCCTGTTTCCTGGTTGGCTATCAGCTCTGTAAGGTACCCCCATTTCTACTCCTGTGGCCCCTGCATCTCTGAACCAGTAATGGCACACTGAGTTCCCCTCGTGCTTTGGCTCTCTGATTTTCCGTTCTGCCACCAGCTGGAAAAACCCCTGCTTCTAACGGCTTGTGTAAATACATGCCGCTCCCCAATAACCCTGTCTCAAGGTCAACATAACATAATCTTGGGAGTGATGACTCATTGTCATCATAGGCTGCAGGGTTTAGACTGCGACATCTTTGGGAGGCTGCTCTAGAAATTCTGTCTTCTACAGTTGCCGTATATACCTTTACATTATTTTTTACCCTCTGTTGGGTCCCTTCAACTAGCAAGTGGATACTTATCAAAATATTGACATTTAATCTGTGTGCTTTATAGGATAATGAGTTTGTATCAAGATATCTTGGTGAGTTTTCATATGTGGTTATATAAACTATACTAATTGTAAATGTGTTCTGTACTTCACAACTTAGAGACACAAGTGTCAAGGCTTTATGTAGTATTCATGAATGAAATGTGTCCTTGTTTTCAAGAAGAAGGGACTTACTATCTCCCATAAGAAATTAGATAAAGTGAACAGCAGCTGGTCATTTGCAAATTATCCGTCTTTCACACAGAAAGGTCATACCAGTAGTCTCCATGCATGGAAATAGGAGGGTGGTATATGCTATTCACTATTTTTCTAGGCAACAAAGGGGTGAGTCCTATTTTGGTTGCCCTGTAACCAGGAATTAAGAAAGATAAATCTTCTTAGGAGCAATGTCAGTAAAAAAGAGGTAAATGATCCACATAGGAGAGCTGAATCCCTGCCCCTGACCGCACTGGCAGGCCACCTTGACCAAAATTACTAGGCAAAAACAACCACATACACACATACACCAAAATGAAAATAAAACTGTCCTCCAAAAGTTCCCAAACATAAAAACTGCACTGTTCCCAAACTCTTCAAATATTACAATTGAAGCACTTAACTGCTCCCCAAGCTCTGTATAGTCTGTCCCCACATTCTTTATTCTCTATATTAACATGGAAACAGAATAAAAATTCAGCATAGGATTGCCTATCATGAGCAATGATCCCAAATCTAAGTGAAATGGTAGAAGTGACAAAAGACATTAAAATGTTTAGGAAGAGCAGCAAGTAGCATCTTTATCAGAACTCAGATTGATTGGAATGGGCAGGCAGGAATGGCAAAAGGGATGTAGCCATACAAGTGGCCCGGTTTGGGAAGCCTCTCTGTCCCCATGAGCTTAACACATTCTTCCCTTGCACAGAGACACCAGGACAAGTGGAGAAGCCACCACAACCTTCTTCCACTGAGAGACATCTATAATCCTGGCCTGAGAAAACTCAGACAGGCCCAGCAGGGACCAGAAGCAGCTTCAGTAAAACTAGAACACCAACCACCAAAATCATACCACAAAGGCTGTGAAAATTCAATTGCTATTGTAGCCTCAGCCCACAAAAGCAGGCCAAGCTGTATGTACTAAACTTGATGAGGGCATTTGCTTACTAAAAGAAAAGATTTAAATAAACTCCAGACTCCTTAACAGAATATCCTGACTAAATGTTTAGAATACTATAAAAAAATCACCCAGCATATCAAGAACCAAGAAAACCATACAACAGAAAGAAAATACATTTTTAAAAAGAAGAACCTCAAGTCAGCAGGATAATAACAAAATATGCAACATTCATATCATCAGATCCCGAAGGGTGGTGAGAGAAAAAGTAAAACTGAAAGACTATTTGAAGAAATAATAGATGAAAACTTCCCAAATTTGGTGAAAGGCATGCCATACAGATTCAAGAAGCTGAGCAAATCCCAAAAAGAATAAACCCAAAGAAGTCTATGCCAAGTTTCATTACAGTTAAACATTTGAAAATTATAAGCAAAGAAAAAATCTTGAAAGCTGCCAAAGAGAAATGATGCATTACCTCTAGGGGAACATCAACTTGAACAACAGCAGATTTCTCATTAAAATGTAGCAAGCCAGAGGAAGAGGTACACTATTTTTCAACTACAGAAAGAAAAGAACTATCAACTACAAATTCTGAATATGGCAAATTGTCCTTCAGAAATGAAGAGAAAATACAAATTTTTCTAGACTAAGAAAAAGCAAAAGAATCTGTGGCTAGCAGACCTACCTTTAAGATTGAATACAGGAATTTCTTCAAACAGAAAGGAAATAATAAAAGAAGAAATTCTGGAGAATCAGGAAGGAAGAAAGAACAAAAGAGAAAAAACATGGTATATACAAAAGACTATCCTTTCCTCTTGAGATTTATAAACCATATTGATGATTTAAATTAAATTTATAAAAACACCTGATACTCAAAACAATGATTCAAAAATGGAGAATGTAAAGAAATCTAAATTGAAGTAAGATCTCCACACTCCACACAAAATGCTACAATGGTGATGCTAGTACACTTTTATGTCATACTCATGTGTGTCATACCCAAAAAAACCATTACAAAAGCTACACAAAAATATACTCAAAAACAAGTGCCCATCAATAGACAAGTGGATAAAAATATTGTGGTACATATGTACAATGGAATATTACTTGGCTCTGAAAAAGAATAAAATCTTACCATTTGTGACAGCACAGATGGACCTAGAGGGTATATGCTAAGTGAAATAAGCCAGACAGAGAAAGATAAATTCCATATGATATCACTTATATGTGGAATCTAAAGAACAAAATAAATGAACAAACAAAATTGAAACACACTTAGAGATACAGAGAACAAACTGATGGAGGCCAGCAGGGAGAGGTGATGGGGGGGCAGGGTGAACTAAAGTGATGGGATTGAGAAGTGTAATTGATAGTTACAAAATAGGCATGGGAATGTAAGGTAGAGCATAGGGAATGTAGTTAACAATATTGTAATAACTATCTACAGTGCTAGGTGGACACTTGAATATAGGAGGGAACAGTTTGTAACCTATATGAATGAATGTCTATGCATTGTGCTATACACCTGAAACTAATACCTGAATGCAAACTTTAATAAATAAAAGTTGGGGCAGGGGGAACATTTTCTTGGTCAGCCACCACTAGGAGCAGCTGCTTTGCCCAGGGACTTCCAGTCAATACGGAGGCACAGGTCAACACAACTTGCCTTTTTGCACAACCATAGCAAAAATTACAACTAAACAACAAAACAACTAAAACCCAGAATCATCAGAAAATGGAGCTGTATGGAAGTATGACAACCAAAGGATTAAAGAAGTCACATTCATCCAGACAGGTGGGTGGGGGGGGGGTGGAGACATGAAGACATGTGGAGATGTGGAGGTATATCAAACTGATAGCCAGAAAAGTAACTAATAGAAAGGCTTTGACTAATAACTCATTAAACTGATTTATTGTTACAAAACTTTTTTAAAGATACTGTACACACACACACACACACATGCACATGCTACTAATAAACCAAGATGGAGTTGTTTTTTGAAAAAAGTTCAAATAACCTGAGGAAAGCAAGATAAGAGAAACAGAGAAACCATGCCAATGAAAGCAAATAGAAAATAATAAAATAACATATGGGCAATTTAAATGTCAATAGCCTAATTACACTAATAAGAAGACATATACTGGCAGAGTGGATAAAAGAACAGAATCAAACTATATGCAACATATCAGACATTTATACTTCAAGTACAACATAGGTAGATTGAATATAAAAGAATGGAAGAAAAGTTGTACCATGCAAATATTAATAAAAAACTAGGGTGGCTACATTAATATTTGATCATGTAGACTTCACAGCAGAAAGAATTTACATAATAAGGGATCAACCCACCAGGTAGACAATAGATCTTACATGGGTGCATACAAACTAATACAGCCTTAAAATATATGAAGCTAAAACTGAGAGGGCTGAAAGGAAAAATAAAGAAACTAATGTAGTTGAAGACCTCATAGCCTCCCTCTCAACAACTGAAACACAAAATCAGCAAGCACAGAAAAGATCTGAACAACACAACCAACCACTAGAATCTAACTGACAAACACTCCCCTCAACAACAGCAGAATACATATTTTTTTCCAGTGCTTATGAAATGTTTATCAAGATAGACTATATATTATACATTAAAACAAAGCTCAGCTAATTTAAAAGAATTAAAATCCTATACAGTGTGTTCTGTAACAATAGTAGAATCAAACTAGAAATCAGTAGAAAAAGACAATAGGAAAAAACCTCTAAACACTTAGAAGTTAAACAATGCATTTATCAATGATCCATAGAGGATGCTTTGAAGGAAGTAAAAATACTTACAAATAAATGAAAATGAAACAATAACAAATCAAAATATGTGAGAGGTAGCTAAAACAGCACAGGGAGGGAAATTGATAGCACTAACCACTTACATTGGAAATGAAGAAAGATCTGATATCAATAATAGAATCCTAACTCAAGAAAATAGAAAACAAAAAGCAAAAGAAACTAAAGGAGGCAGAATGGAGGAAACAACAAAGAACAGAAATCAATGAACTTGAACACAGTAAAACATTAGAGAAAATCAATGAGACAAAAAGCTGTTTGTTGTTGAGGCAATAAATCTGATAAAACCTCTATTAAGATTGAAAAAGATAAAAGAGAGAGAGAGATGGAGAGAAAGAGAGAGAAGACCAACATAAACACTAGTACCAGGAATAAAATAGGGGACATTACTATAGCTTTTGCAGCTATTAAAAAGGTAATAAAGGAATACAATAAATAACTTTGCACTCATAATTTGACAACTTAGAAAAAAGGACTACTTACTCAAAAACCACTAACTGCCCAAACTCAACTAAAATGAAATAGATAATATTCATAACTCTGAAACAATTTTTGAAAATTGAATTCTTAATGAAAGAAAGCCCTGGAAAAAAATCTCAAGGCCTAAATGGCTCCATGATAATTTTATAAAATATTCAAAAAAGAACTATTCCAGACTTCTGGCCAAGATGGAGGCATAGGTAGATATACTTTGTCTCCTCACACAACCAAAAGAAGGACAGCAAATTTAAAAACAAAAAATAAGCAGAACTGCCAGAAAATCAAACTGTATGGAAGTCCAACAACAAAGGAGTTAAAGAAGGAACATTCATCCAGACAGGTAGAAAGGGCAGAGACGGGCAGCCAGGGTTGAGAGGGCATGTGGTAAAGCTGCGGCTGGCAGACCTGTCAGTCCCATATTTGCATGCGGATAAACCGGGAGGAACAACTGGGGAGGAAAAACTGGGGAGTGAGAGAGATGGTGCAACCCAGTGTTCCTGCGCAGAATAAGAAAGTGTCAAAACCAATAAAAACCTGTGGGGGTTGTGGCAGTGAGAGAAACTGTCAGTCACATAGGAAAGTTCATTTGAGAGACCCACAGGGTCATTCCTAGAATGTACACAAACCCACCCACCTGGGAATCAGTACCAGAAGGGCCCAATTTGCTTGTGGGTAGAAGGGAAAGTGACTGAAAGCCAGTCAAGAGCCAGGCAAGTGGCATTGTTCCCTCTCAGACCCCTGCTCCACATACAGCACCACAAGGCAGTGACGTGGGTTACCCTGCCCTGGCAAATAGCTAAGGTTCTGCCCCTTGTAACAAGTGTGCCAAGGTAAAAAAATATGGCCCAAAGGAAAGAACAGATCAAATCTCAAAAAATAGAACTAAGTAATGAAGAGATAGCCAACCTAACAGATGCAGAGTTCAAAACACTGGTAATCAGGATGCTCACAGAAATGGTCGAGTATGGTCACAAAAGAGAGGAAAAAGTGAAGGCTATGTAAAATGAAATAAAGAAAAATATACAGGTAATGTAAACCAGGACTCAAATAAGTGATTTGGAGCAGAAAGAAGAAATAAACATTCGACCAGAACAAAATGAAGAAACAAGAATTCAGAAAAATGAGGAGAGTCTGAGGAACCTCGGGGACAACTTTAAACGTTCCAACATCCAAATCATAGGGGTGCCAGAAGGAGAAGAGGGAGAGTAAGACATTGAAAACTTATTTGAAAAACTAAAGAAGAAGAACTTCCCCAATCTGGCAAAGGAAATAGACTTCTAGGGAGTCTAGGAAGCTCAGAAAGTCCCAAACAAGTTGGGCCCAAGGAAACATACATCAAGGCACATCAAAATTACATTACCCAAGATTAAAGATAAGGACAGAATCTTAAAAGCAGCAAGAGAAAAGGAGACAGTTACCTACAAAGGAGTTCTCATAAGACTATCAGCTGATTTCTCACAAGAAAACTTCCAGGCAAGACAGGGCTAGAAAGAAGTATTCAAAGTCATGTAAGACAAGGACCTACATCCAAGAATATTCTATCCATCAAAGTTATCATTTAGAATGGAAGGGCAGATAAAGTGCTTCCCAGATAAAGTAAAGTTAAAGGGGTTCTTCATCACCACGCCCTAATTAAATGGACTAATCTAAGAAAAAGATGATCAAAACTATGAACAGTAAAATGACAACAAACACATCTATCAACAGCTGAACCTAAACAAAACAAAAACAAAAACAAAAACAAACTAAGCAAACTGCTAGAACTGGAACAGAATCACATAAATGGAGATCACATGGAGGGTTATCAGTAGGGAGGGAGAAGGGGAAGAATGGAGGAAAAGGTACAGGGAATAAGAAACATAAATGCTAGGTACAAAATTGACGGGGTGAGGGGGCTGTGTTAAGAATAGTATAGGAAGTGGAGAAGCCAAAGAACTTATACGTATGACCCGTGGACATAAACTAAGTAGGGGAATGCTGGCGGGAGGGTGGTGCAGGGCGGAGGGTATAAAGAGGAGAAAAAAATGGGACAACTATAATAGCATAACCAATAAAATATATTAAAGAAAAAAAAGAACTACTCCAACATCCTCAGGAATAGAAGAGCAGGGACAAATGATCCATGTAGATATGGGAAAGCATGTGCACAGACTGAAGAGAATCTACAGATTGCAAGCAAGCACATGGAAAGATGCTCAACATCATTAGCCACTGGGGAAATGCAAGCGAAAAGTACTGTGAGATATCACGTGCCTATGGCTAATGACAGTACAACTGCGGGTGAGAACGTGGAGAAACTGGATCACCCCACGTTGCTGGTGATGATGTAAAGTGGCACCTCCACTCTGAGAAATACTTCAATTACCATATGACACAGCAATTACACTCTCGGGCATTTACCTTGAAGAAATGAAACTGTTCACATAAACCCTGTACATGAATGTTCATAGCTGCCTTATTTGTAACATCCCCAAATGGGAAGCAACCCAAAATCTTTCAACACACGAATGGTTAAACCAATTCTGACATATCCATATCATAGAACACTATGCAGCAACAGAAAGGATACATGCAGAAACTCGGATGAATGGCCAGAAAATAGACTGAGTGAAAAAAGCCAATTCCAATAGGTTATGTACTACATGACTCCATTTATATAACATTTTTGAAATGAAAACATTATGGAAACAGAGAATTTAGTGATTTCCCAGGCTTAGGAAAGGTAGGTGTGGTTGCAAAAGAGCAACACCAGGCATCCTTGTGGGGATGGAACTGTTCTGTATCCTGACTGTGGTGGTGGAAACAAGAAACTACTCATGTGATAAAAATCACATAGAATTATACACATGCACATAAACATAAAGTAAAACTGGGTAAGCTGAATAAAATCATGGATTGCATTAATGTCAATATCCTGGTTGCAATATTGTACTATTACATTTTGCAAGATGTCGCCATTGCGGGAAGTGGGTGAAGGATCAGCATACAGGAGTTCTCTGTATTATTTCTTTCAACTGCATGTGAATGTACAATGATCTCAACAAAAATTTCAATAAAAAAACACAGGTTTAAGTTTCTTTCATAGCATTGCAGGGGTTTAGTTTTATTCTTTCTTGCATTGAAGGAAAGCCAGTAATGAGATTCAAACCATTTTGTTCACTCGTACCTGCATGGAGGACTTTCTTTTTCCAAATCTTTTGATTTGAAAGGTCCCCTGGTACTTTTGACATTTTTAGGGAGGACACCGGTGTTGCTTCAACATCAGAGTGAGGATCTGCGCATTTTTCTGGGGTTGAAACCAAGGAACAGATTTCTTTTTGATGCCTGTTTTGAGTTCGATAAAAAAGCAGACAAAAAAGAAAGAATAAAAAGAAAAAGAAAGGGGAAAACATAAAATTTCCATTAAGAAGGCATAGTTAGATCAACAGTCATATTGAAGCCACAAACTTAAAGAAGTGAGCCCCCCCCATTCAGATAATATATAAGAACAGCCCTTGATCCCTGCCCCATGCAAGAGAGTGGACAGGGACACAGATCTGGAGTCATTAGATATGCCTCCCATCAGAGCTTTCCTGGCTGTATGACTCAGTGAAGTTGCTCAGCACACTAAAAATTTCAACATTTTCCTCATCTGTCAACTGGGGGAAACTTCAGCTGTGCTTTGACCACATGGGGCTGATGTGAGGATTAGTGTGAGAAGAGCTGGTTATAAACCAGAGCACATCGCAGAAACCCATTTCTCCAACCAAAGGGTTCAACAACCAACTCTTCTAAAAGCCAGAGGAGGGAAACCCCTGCCTGGGACCCCATGTGCCAACACTAGATCATAGCAAAAACATTCTGGTGAAGATCTGGGGTCAGGAGGGACCTCAGAAATTCCCCAGTATTTTCCCAGACATACCTTCTCTGAAGCTCTGAACATTGTGGCCACAGAAAAGTTTCCAGGACAATCTCCTGCTCCAACAATGAGCAGTCATGCCCTCACTCCTTCTCTCTCACCCTCTGCAGCCCCATGCCTCCCTGCATGGAGCACCCACCCAATGTCTACCACCCTCTGTGGGTCCCCCACCACACCGTGCATCCTGTGACAGAAGGGACCAGGCTTACATTTTGTTATGCTTCCCAGTTCTCCTGGTTCCTGATTTGTACTCAATGAATGTTCAAAAAAAGAAGGAAGGGAAAGGATATTAGGGGCTATTTTTTCAGCTGGTAGAAAACTAGAACAAGGTAACTTGTTTTAAACTGGAGCTAAATTGGTGAATAACTTTTCTTAATATTGTTATGTTACAAGGAAGTATAGAAGCATGATATCTGTAGAACGAGGCACTGTATTTACTCTTTCCTTTGTATTAATTCAAAGCTCATATGTGCCAGGCATGCCCCCATTTAATCCACCCAATAATTCTATGAGTACCATTATTCCCATATTCTAGATGAGGAAACTGAGGCTCAGTGAGGTTAAGTAACATGCAGTGGTAGGAAGCCTGGATTAAAACACTTGCCCGTTTGACTCTGGAAACTGCCCCTTCCAGCTCCTAAAAAAAGAAATGTATAAAAACTAGAATGCATCAGTTACTTAATCAATTGCAAGTACAGTCAACTGACCAAGCCAACTTCCTGAGATTTCAGTTCGATTAAACTCGGAGACAAGGACAGTTGAGGTACTGGTTGGAAGCACAGGGAGGGTGATTTACACTGAAGGGCTGATGATTTACTTGATTCTTAATTTGTTTGTTCAAATTCTCTCAATTTAGAAAACGTACCTGTGCTTTCCCGAACAAATACTTAAAAAATAATGCTGTAAAAATTTCATTTTAAAAGATACCCAGAATAGCATTTATCTTGCTCTACTGATTCTATGCTCATACCCTGTTCCCAGCCCATGTTAATGCTTATTTTCCTAATAGGAAGATAGTGAATTTTGATAAAGAGGGCTTTACTATTACTCTTTTCAATTAAAAAAAATCCTCCAGATAAAGTATTTATATGAAGCTGTGATACTTCAATATCTGCACAATACTAAATCATTTTAATAAGATTTGATACATTTTCTGAATGTTGGGGTGGTTATGATTTTTTGTTTAAAAACTACTAATGAGAAAATTATCAGAATATAGAGTGGAAAAAGCATCAAGAAATCATCAATCCCAAATCCTACCACTACATCCACCATTTCAAAGATGAGGAAACTGAGACCCACAGCAATGGGTAGGACCGGAGAGAAGATATGAATTTGCCAACATCCAGAGTGAGATCCGGACCTTGGGCCTCCTGATCCCTGAGTCAGGTCTCCTTCACTGCCCATATTCCTGCTCTGCTCTGTCACGGCTTGGGCTGGGGGCACGTTTACAGTGCGTGCAGATGAAACTGGCACTGCCATGCAAGGACTTCAGAACTTACTTATCAAGGTGAACATGTGGACTGCTTAAGTCAATTGCTATTATTAGATTATAAATTTTTTTGGCTTAAAAATCCTAAAGTAATCATAGTATGTGACTCTTTTCAAAGAAATATCAGAAAGTATTGCAGGAAGAAGTGTCAAGGAGAGGGAGCAGAGCATCGGAGAGGACCACGGTGAAGGGAAATGGGCAGTTGGGCATGCTCACTTGTCTCCTTCCTTTTCACCATTGTACCACCAGTCCATGATCAAGGACTCAGAATAAAGGTTTTGCATCTTCTCCAGGTCACTGCGTCCTTGTTCCATTTCCTTAATTAAAAGAGTGAGATCTTCATTCTGCCAAAATGAGATGTGAATACACTATGAGATTGTATACACTTGCAAACATTTATTTATTTTTTTTAAGATTTTACTTATTTCAGAGAGACGAAAAGTAGGGAAGAAAGAGAGGAGAAACATTTATGTGAGAGAGAAACATCGATCAGTTGCCTCTTGCAAGAGCCTCAATGGGGGACCAGGCCCACAACCCAGGCATGTGCCCTACCGAGAATGATCCAGCGACCTTTCACTTTGCAGGACAACGCCCAACTAACTGAACTATACTGGTCAGGACCACACTGCAATATTTCTAACACAAAACCAAGTGTATCAGGAAAGGAAGAATCTAAAGAATTTCATGTAGTTCTTACATTATTCCATTTTTAAACAGCTTTAGTGAAGTATAATGTACATGCAATAAGCAGAATGCATGGACAGTGTACTGTTCGAATAGTTTTGACATTCACACCTGTGAAATCATCATTGCAATCAAGACAATAAACATATCCATCATCCCCCAAAGTTTCCTAATGCTGCATTGTAAATCTATTCTCCTCCACCTCAAAAACCCTCTCCCTCCATTTCCAAGCAACTACTCATCTGCTTTCTGTCACTATACATTAGTTTAATTTTCTAGAATTTTATGTCAATGGAATCAAACAGTACATACTCTTGTTTGTCTAACTTCTTTCACTCATGTAATTATTTTTAGATTCACTCATGTAGCTTGAATCAGTAAAGAATTCATTCATTTTCATTGCTCAGTAGTGTTATATTGTATATTGAATACCAACATTTAGTCACCTGTTGATGGACATTTGAGTTGTTTCAAGGTCTGGACTATTATAACTAAAGCTATAAACATTTGTGTACAAGGCTTTGTATGAACACTTGCTTTCATTTCTTTTGAGAAACTATCTATGAGTGAAATGGCTAAATCATATGATTGGTGATGTTAAACTTTTTAAGAATCTACTAAACTCTTTTCCAGAATGATTGTACTAGTATATATTCCCACCAGTAATGTATGAGTGTTCCAGTTCCTCCACATTCTTGCAAATACTTGGTATGGTCAATCATTTTAATTTTACCCTTTCTAACAGTTGGGCAGTAGTATCTCATTGTGGTTTTCATTTGTATTTTCCCTAATGATTAATAATGTTAAACATTTTTCATGTTCTTATTTGCCATGCATATGTCTTCTTTGGTGAAATAACTGTTCAAGTATCTTTTTCCATTTTTTTAGTTTCCTTATCATTGAATTTTTAGATATTTTTATATATTTGGAATGGAAGTTCTTTATTAGATATAAAATTTGAAGATAATTTCTCACAGTTTACAATTTTTCTTTTTTTTTTAATTGCTCTTCAATTACAGTTGTCCCAATTTTCCCTCTCATTGCTCTCCCCTGCCCTGCCCATCCCACCCTCTCCCACAGTCAATGCCCACCCTGTTGCCCTTGCCCTTGGGTCCTTTATACATGTTCCTTGACTTCACCCTTCCCCTCCTCTCCCCTGTTGCCCCCCTACTCCCTCCCATCTGGTCACTGTCAGTTTGTTCTTTATTTCAATGTCTCTGGTTATATTTTGCTTACTTATTTGTTTTGTTGATTAAGTCCCATTTATAGGTGAAATCATATGGTATTTTTCTTTCACTGCCTTGCTTTTCAACTTAGCATAATGCTCTCCAGCTCCATCCATGCTGTTGTGAGGGGTAGGAGTTCCTTCTTTCCGCTGCATTGTGTAAATGTACCACAGTATTTTTTTAATCACACTTACCTACTGATGGGTATTTAGGCTGTTTCCAGCACTTGGATATAGCACTTGGCTATAAACAATGGGATGCATAGGTTCAATTGAATTGGTGTTTCAGGATTCTTAGGGTACAATCCCAACAGTGGGATCACTGGATAAAAAGCAACTGCATTTTTAGTTGTTTTTTTTTAAGGAAATTCAATACTGTTTTCCACAGTGGCTGCACAAGTCTGCATTCCCACCAATAGTGCACTAGGGTTCCCTTTTTTCCACAACCTCACCAGTATTTCTTTTTTGTTGATTTGGTTATGATGGCAATTCTGGCTGGTATGAAGTGGTATCTCATTGTGGTTTTAATTTGCATCTCTCTGATGGCTAGTGATGCTGGACATCCTTTCATGTGTCTCTGGGCCCTGTGAATGTCCTCCTTGGAGAAGTGTCTGTTCAGGTCCTTTGCCCATTTTTTAATTGGATTGTTTGTCTTCCTGGAGTGGAGTCGTGTGAGTTCTTTATATATTTTGGAGATCAAACCTTTGTCCGAGGTATCATTGGCAAATATATTTTCCCATATGTTTGTTCCCTTTCCATTTTGCTGATGTTTTCTTTCGCCATGCAGAAGCTTTTTATTTTGATGAGGTCCCATTTGTTTATTCTTTCCATTATGTTCCTTGCTCTAGGAGACATATCAGTGAAAATATTGCTGCATGGAATATCTGAGATTTTCCTGCCTATGTTCTCCTCTAGGTCCTTTATGGTGTTGTGATTTATATTTAAGTCTTTTATCCACCTTGAGTTTATTTTTGTGTATGATGTAAGTTGGTGGTCAAATCTCTTAGCATATAGTTGTTCATAGTAATTTCTTATGATCCTTTGTATTTCTGTGGTATCGGTTGTAATTTCTCCCCTTTTGTTTCTGATTTTATTTATTTGGGTCCTCTTTCTTTTTTTCTTGGTGAGTCTTGTTAAAGATCTGTCGATTTTGTTTGTCTTTTCAAAGAATCAGCTCCTGGATTAATTGATCCTTTGAATTGTTTTTTTAGTCTCTATGTCATTTCATTCTGCTCTGATCTTGATTATTTTCTTCCTTCTACTGCTCTGGGCTATGTTTTTTGTTATTCTTCCACTTCTTGTAGATATAGGATTAAGTTTTTTATTTGAGATTTTTCTGTCTTCTTTAGGTAGGCCTGTATTGCTATGAACTTTCTTCTCAGGATTGCCTTTGCTGTGTCCCATTGGTTTTGGGTTATTGTGAGTTCATTTTCATTTGTTTCTAGAAACTTTTTCATTTCTTCCTTGATCTCATTGTTAACCCATTCATTGTTTAATAACATGCTATTCAGTCTCCATGAATTTGACTGTTTTCAAGTTTTTTCCTTGAGGTTGGTTTCTAGTTTCAAACCATTGTGATGTGAGCACATGCTTGATATGATTTCAATTTTCTTGAATTTGTTGAGGCTATTTTGTGTCCTATCACATGGCCTATCTTTGAGATTATTCCATGTGCAATTTGAAAAGATTGTATATTTTGCTTCTTTGGGGTGAAATGTTCTTCTGTATATATTAGTCAAGTCCATTTGATCTAGGGTGTTGTTCAGTGCCATATTATCCTTATTGATTCTTTGTTTGGAAGATCTGTCTACTGCTGACAGTGAGGTGTTAAAGTTCCCCACTATAAGTATGTTGCTGTCTATATCTCTTTTGAAGTCATCCAAGGTTTTCCTTATACAGTTAGGTGCTCCTATGTTGGGTGCATATAGATTTACAATGTTTATGTCTTCTTGATGAATTCAATCCTTAAGTATTATGAAGCGACCCTCTCTATCTCTTTTTATGGTCTTTGTTTTGAAATCTGTTTTCTCTGATATAAGTATTGATATCCCAGCTTTTTTTCTTTTCTGTCCATTTGCTTGGAATATTTTTTTCTAACCCTCCACTTCCAGTCTGTGTAGGTTTTTTGTTCTGAGGTGGGTTGCTTGTAGACAGCATATATGCAGGTCATGTTTTCTTATCCATTCAGCTACCCTATGTCTTTTGATTGGAGCATTTAGTCCATTTACATTTAAGGTTATTATTATTTTTTTGTTTATTTTATTGATTATGCCATTATGATTGTCTCATTTTTTTCTCCCCTTTATCCCCTCCACCCTGTACTCCATCCCATCATCCCCACATCAACATTTTCCCACCACAACTTTCCCCAGCCCCACCCCTCCCCACCTCCCACCCTCAATCCTTTCCCCGTCTGGCTTTGTCATGGGTCCTTCATGCATGTTCCTTGGTGATCCTTCCTCTCCTTTTCCATTGTTATCCCCCCACCATCCTCCTCCCCTCTGGTTACTGTCAGTTTGTTTATTTCAATGTTGCTGGTTATATTTTGCTCACTTATTTTGTTGATTAGGTTAATGGGACTTCATCAAAATAAGAAGATTCTGTATGGCAAAAGAAAACACCAGCAAAATGGAAAGGGAAACAACTGTATGGGAAAATATATTTGCCAATGATACCTTGGACAAGGGTCTGATCTCCAAAATATATAAAGAACTCACACAACTCCACTCCAGGAAGACAAACAATCCAATTAAAAAATGGGCAAAGGACCTGAACAGACACTTCTCCAAGGAGGACATTCACAGGGCCCAGAGACACATGAAAGGATGCTCGGCATCACTAGCCATCAGAGGGATGCAAATTAAAACCACAATGAGATACCACTTCACACCAGCCAGAGTTGCCATCATAACCAAATCAACAAACAACAAGTGCTGGTGAGGATGTGGAGAAAAAGGAACCCTAGTACACTGTTGGTCTGAATGTAGACTAATTCAGCCACTGTGGAAAGCCATTTGAAATTTCCTCAAAAAACTAAAAATGGAACTGCTTTTTGACCCAGCAATTCCACTGCTGGGATATTCTTAGGGTATCCTAAGAATCTTGAAATACCAATTCAAATGAACCTTTAACGTTATTATCAATAAGTACTTATTCATTGTCATTTTTCTCCTTTGTACCTGTGTTCCTCTCTCTTTCTCTTTTTCTTCATCTTCTTAAAGCTGTCCATTTAGCATGTCTTGCAATGCTGGTTGGTAGTGGTGTATTCTTCTAGCCTTTTTATCTGAGAAACTCCTTATTTTGCCTCCCTTTTTAAATGATAGCCTTGCTGGGTAGAGTAGTCTTGATTGCAGGCCATTGGTTTTCATTATTTGGATAATTTCTTGCCATTCCCTTCTGGTTTGTAGTGTTTCTGTTGAGAAATCATCTCGTGGCCTTATTGGAGTTCCCTTGTATATTACTTTCTGTTTCTCCTTTGCTGCCTTTAAGATTCTCTCTTTGTCTTTGAATTTTGCCATTTTAATTAAGATGTGTCTTGGTGTGGGCCTCTTTGGGTTCATCTTTATGTGACCCTCTGCTTCTTGGACTTGTGTGACTTTTTCTCTCATCAAGTTAGTGAAGCTTCAGTCATTACCCTTTCAAACACGTTTTCGATCCCTTGCTCTTCTTCTCCTTCTGGCATCCCTATCATTTGAGTTTTATTATGTTTCATATTGTCCAGCAGCTCCCTTAACCCCTCTTCTTTCTTTGTGGGTCATTGCTCTCTCTGGGAATTTTTTCTACCTTGTCTTTCAGCTCACTGATTCAATCCTCTGCTTCATCTAACCTGCTATTAATTCCTTCTACACCTTTTTCATTTCAGATATTGTATCTTTCATTTCCTCCTGGTTTCTATTGATAGTTTCTATGTCCTTTTTCATACTGGTGTAGTTTGCATTAAGTTCCTTGAAGTTTCTCTGGAGTTCTTTGAAGTTCTCACTGAGCTCCTTGACCATCCTTATAATCATTAGTTTGAACTTGATGTCTGATAGTTTGGTTGTCTCAATTTCATTTAGCAGTCTTTCCTGGGATTCCTCCATTCCTATTGTTTGGGAGTTGTTTCTCCGTCTCCCCATTTTAGGTGACTCTCCTTATTTGATTCTACATGTTAGATTTATCTGTTTTGACTCTCTGTCTTCATGATGTGATCTTCTGTGGCAGGAGACCTGTGGGACTCAGTGGTGCAGCCTCCTTGATCACCTGAGCTTGATGCTCTTGGGCTGCCCTTTATGCCTTTTATGTGAGCTCTCTGGTTGTAATTGGGTTTGGGTTGTTGTTGCATCATTCTTTGGTGGGATCTTCCCTCTGGCTGACTGACTGAGAGTCGCTCTGCCCTCCCCATCTTGTATACTGTTGTACAGGTGCTACCAGAACAAGAACCAAACAGCCCAGGAAACAGACCAACACCCGCAATGATAATCCCCACCCACAATTACATTATCAATAGCCAATGTACCAATATTAATAAAGGTGTTGAGAGATGAAGACTATTATAAGAGGTGAAAAATGAATGTGAGCTGACTAAATGAAAAGAGATTTTTCGAGGCTAGAGGGGGGGACAATAATAAGAGTAGGGAATAGAGACAAGGCAAAATGGGAAAGAAAATAAAATTTACTTCATAACTAAAAAAGGGAGGAGAGAAGGTGGAATGGAGTAAGAGGGGAGAAGTATGTAGTATTAGGTTAAAATTGAAATTTAAAGAAAAAATACATATTTGTATATATCTAGTGAGAGAAAAAACCACCACTACAAGAAATACATATATACATATATAAAATAATATCATATGTGTGAATATATACACACATATATATGTGTGTGTATATGTATATATATATGCATATATTGTACATGTACATGTATTATACATGTACATATACTATATACATATATTATACATGTACATATATATATATATATACATATATATATAAAATAATGTGGAACTAATTGCAGTAAAAACTCCACCACAAAAATATCAACAATAAGTTAAGATTTATGTAGGTGGAATTAAAATCAGGGGGTAAAATGAAAGAAAGAAGAGCTTAAAATACATCTAGAGGAAAGAGAAGTTATTTTGAGAGTACTGAGGGAGAAGGAATACTAAGAGTATTTTCTCTGCCTCTGAGTTTTTTGGTTAGCAAAGCTTCTGTGTCCCACCTGTGCACACTGGCCTGTGCACCAGGGTCCCTGTCAAGCCCTGGGGAAGTCTTAGCTTCCCTTTTAAAAGAGTTTCTCTATGGCCCCCACACTGTAGTGCGGGTCCCTAGGGGTCCTGTTCTCCATGTGCTCCCTCTCCCCCAAAATCGCACATAGGGCTGGTCATCTCCCTATAGGGCCTCCAACAATTTTAGGTAAAGTTTCTTTCTGAAACTTTCCTGGTGGTGCTGGGAAGGTCCCCTCAGCTCTACTATAACACAAGGCAGTGATGGCATGCTTTCCCTGCTCCCTCCAGAGGTCTTCCACTTTGGGTCTTCCTGTTCTCACGGTGCTGTTTCTGAAGGCTGCAACTCCCAGGCCTTCTCTTACTGCCTTGGTATCTCACAGATCCTGAGCCGATCTATGGCCGCCCCAACTCTGTGCAGCTAGTAGTGCTAGGCTGGGTAAAGATGGTGGTCTGCTTAGAAAGCCCAGGCCATCAGCTCCCAGTCTCTTTAGAAAGCCCTGACTATTCAGCACCCAGGCTCCCTATAGGAGGGAGGTTCCTGCCTACTACTGAGCACACCCCATGCTCTTGTCTGCATATGCTGTAACTCACAGGTGCTTTCACTCATTCTCCGCTCTGTGTTCTGACTTCAAATCCGGTCCATGTCTGAGAGCAGATGAACAGAGCTGCCTACTACTCAGTCACCATCTTGGATCTCTCCCATTTTGTCTTTTTCTTCTGTTAGCATAGTCTTTTAAACAGAAATTTTTAATTTTGATAATGTCTAATTTATCAATTTGTTCTTATATGAGTCATGCTTTTCAAATCCTATTAAAATATTTTTTGTCTAATATAATATGACAAAGGTTTTTTCATGTTTTCCTCTAGGAGGAGAGAAATCTAGGCTATACATTTAGGCCCATGAAGCCTTTGCAGATAATTTTTTAATAAGGTGTGAGGTATGGATCAAAGTTCATTTTTTGCATATGGATATCCAAGTTTTCCTATACTTTTTCTTTCTTTTTTAAAATTATATTTTATTGTTTATGCTATTACAGTTATGCCAGTTTTCCCCCCTTTGGTCCCTCTATCCAGGCACCCTCTCAGACAATCCCCACACCGTTGGTTATGCATATACGTTCTTTGGCTATTCTATTCCCTATGCTGTACGTTACATCCCCATGACTATTCCGTAACTACCCATTTGTACTTCTTAATCACCTCACATTTTTCACCCATCCCCCTGATTCCCTCCAACGTGGCAGCTGTCGTAATGTCCTCTGTACCTATGATTCTGTTTTGGGTTTTTTGGGTTTCTGTTTTTTTGGTATATTTTATTGAGTATGCTATTACAGTTGTCCCACTTTTTCCCACTTTATCTCCTCTGCCCTGGACCCCACACTCTGCCATCATCCCCACACTTCTTAGTCCATGTCCATGGGCTGCACACACCAGTTCTTTGGCTTCTTAATTTCCCACACTACTCCCAGCCTCCCTCTGTCTACTTTTATTTTTGTCCACATTTTCCTGCCACCACTTTCCCCAACCCCACCCACCCCCACTTCCCATCCTCAGTCCTTCCATTTGGCTTTGTCCATGGGTCCTTTATGCATATTCCTTGATGACCCTATCCCTCCCTTTCCGTTATCATCCCCCACCCTCCTCCCCTCTAGTTATTGTCAGTTTGTTTTTTATTTCAATGTTGCTGGTTATATTTTCCTTGCTTGTTTATTTTGTTGATCAGGTTACACTTAGAGGTGAAATCATATGGTATCTGTCTTTCACAACCTGGTTTATTTCACTTATTTATGCTCTTCAGTTCCATTCATGCTATTGCAAAGGGTAGGAGCTCCTTCTTCCTTTCTGCTGCATAGTATTCCACTGTGTAAATGTACCACAGCTTTTTGATCCACTCACTTACTGTTGGGCACTTAGGTTGCTTCCAATTCTTGACTATTGTAAATTGTGCTGCTGTGAACATTGGGATGCATAGGTTCTTTTCAACTGATGTTTCAGGATTCTTAGGGTATAATCCCAGCAATGGAATTGCTGGGTCAAAAGGCAGTTTCATTTTTAGTTTTTTGAGGAAATTCCTTACTGTTTTCCACAGTGACTAAACCACTCCCACCAACAGTGCACTAGGGTTCCCTTTTCTCCACACCCTTACCAGCACTTGTTTATTGATTTGGTTATGATGACAATTCTGGCTGGTGTGAAGTGGTATCTCATTGTGGTTTTAATTTGCATCTCTCTGCTGGCTAGTGATGCTGAGCATCCTTTCATGCGTCTCTGGGCCCTGTGAATGTCCTCCTTGGAGAAGTGTCTGTTCAGGTCCTTTGCCCATTTTTTAATTGGATTGTTTGTCTTCCTGGAGTGGAGTTGTGTGAGTTCTTTATATATTTTGGAGATCAAACCCTTGTCCGAGGTATCATTGGCAAATATATTTTCCCATACAGTTGTTTCCCTTTCTATTTTGCTAATGTTTTCTTTAGCCATGCAGAATCTTCTTATTTTGATGAAGTTCCATTTGGTTATCCTTTCTTTTATGTCCCTTGCTCTAGGAGACATATCAGTGAAAATATTGCTGCATGGAATATCTGAGATTTTCCTGCCTGTATTCTCCTCTAAACATTCATGGTGTTGTGACTTATATTTAAGTCTTTTATCCATCTTGAGGTTTTTGTGTGTGTGTGGTGTAAGCTGGTGGTTGAATTTCATTTTTTTTGTGTGTATAACTGCCTAGATCTCCCAACACCACTTGTTGAAGAGGTTATTTTTACTCCATTTTATGCTTCTGCCCCCTTTGTCGAATACTCTTTGACCACAGAGACATGGGTTTATTTCTAGGCTATCTATTCTGTTCCATTGATCTATGTGTCTATTCTTATGCCAGTGTCTGACTGATTTGATTACAGTGGCCTTACAATATAGTTTGATGACAGGCATTGTTATCCCTCCTGCTTTTTTGTTCTTTCTCAAAATTGCTGCAGCTATTTGGGGTTGTTTATGGTTCCATTAAAATTTTTGAAATGTTTGTTCTATATCTGTGAAATATTTCATTGGTAATTTAATAGGGATTGCATTCAATCTATAAATTGCTTTGGGTAGTATGGACATTTTTATGATGTTAATTCTTCTAATTCATGAACATGGAATATGCTTCCATTTATTTGCATCTTCCTTAATTTCTTTCTTCAGTGTACTGTAGTTTTCTGAGTATAGGTCTTTTAACTCTTTGGTTAAGTTTATTCCCAGGTACTTTATTTTTCTTGTTGCTATAGTAAATCGGATTTTTTTCCCCCTGATTTCTGATTCTGGTATCTCATTGTTGGTGTACAAAAATGCCTTTGATTTCTGAATATTAACTTTGTATCCTGCTGTTTTGCCAGATTTACTTATTAGGTGAAGTAATTTTTTGGTGGAGTCTATAGGGTTTTCTATGTACACTATCATGTCATCTGCAAAGAATGACCATTTTACTTCCTCCTTTACAATTCAGATGCCTTTTATTTCTTTTTCTTGTCTGATGGCTATGGCTAGGACTTCTAATACATGTTGAATAGAAGTGGTGAAAGTGGACATCCTTGTCTTGTTCCCAATCTTAAGTGGAAAATTTTTAATTTTTGCCCATTCAGTATATACTGGATGTAGGTTTCTCATATATAGCCTTGTTATGTTGAGGTATGCCCCCTTTATTCCCACTTTGCTGAGTGTTTTTATCATAAATAGGTGCTGTATCTTATCAAATGCTTTTTCCACATCTATTGATATGTTCATGTGATTTTTCTTACCTTTTGTTTATGTGATTTATTAAGTTTATTGATTTGTGAATATTGTATCATCCTTGCATCCCTGGGATGACTCCCACTTGATCATGGTGGATGATCTTTTTAATGTATTGCTGGATGTGGTTTGCCTATATTTTGTTGAGGATTTCAGCCCCTTGTTGATCAGTGATATTGGTCTGTAGTTTTCTTTACTTGTGGTGTCTTTATCTGTTTTGGGGATTAGGATGATGCTGGCCTCATAAAAAAGAGTTTGGGAGTCTTCCCTCTTCTTGGATTTTTTGGAATAGTCTGAGAAGGACGGGGGTTAGCTCTTCCTGAAATGTTTTGTACAATTCTCCTATGAAAACATCTGGTGCAGGGCATTCGTGTACCTGGAGTTTTTTTTATTACTGCTTCAATTTCACCAACTGTTACCCGTCTGTTCAGGCTTTCTGTTTCTTCTTCATTCAGTTTTGAAAGGTTACATTTTTCCAGGAATTTGTCCTTTTAACCCAGGTTTTCAAATTTCTTGACATATAGTTGTTCATAGTAATTTCTTACAATCCTTTGTATTTCGATGGTATCAGCTGTAATCTCACCTCTTTCATTTCTGATTTTATTTATTTGCATCCTCTCCTTTTTTTTCTTGATGTTTAAAGGCTTGTCAATTTTGTTTATCTTTTCCGAGAACCAGCGCCTTGCTTTATTTATCCTTTGAATTGTTCTTTTAGTCTCTATGTCATTCATTTCTGCTCTGATCTTCATTATTTCCTTCCTTCTGCTCACTCTGGGCTTTGATTGTTGTTGTTTCTCCAGTTCTTGTAGCTGTTATGTTAGGTCATTTATTTGAAATATTTCTATCTTTTTCAGGTAGGCCTGTATTGCTATGAACTTCCCTCTCAGGACTGCCTTCAGTGTGTCCCATAGGTTTTGAACTATTGTATACTCATTTTGTTTCCAGAAACATTTTGGTTTCTTCTTTGATCTCATTATTGACTCATTCATTACTTTATAGCATGCTATTCAGTCTCCATGAATTTGAATGTTGAGTTTTTTCCTTGAGGTTGGTTTCTAATTTTAAGCCCTTGAGGTCTGAGAAAATGCTTGATATGGTTTCAATTTTCTTGTTTGTTGAGGTTTGTTTTGTATCCTATCATGTGGTCTATCTTTGAAAAATATTCCATGTGCATTTGAAAAGAATGTGTATTTTGCTTCTGTAGTTGATATTTTGTTTGGGTGATCTATCGATTTTTAACAGTGGGGTATTAATATCCCCCATTGTCCATACCCCGTGTGTTGCTGTCCATATCTTTCTTGAAGTCCTCCAGGATTTTGCTTATATGTTTGGGTGACTGTATGTTGGGTACATACAGGTTTACAATGTTTATGTTTTTGTGTATCCTTCCTTTGAGTACTATGAAGTGTCCTTCTGTGTCTCTTTTTATGGTCTCTGTTTTGAAGTCTATTTTGCCTAATATAAGTATTGCTACCCCGGCTTTATTTTCCTGTCCATTTGCTTAGAATGTTTTTTTCCAATCCTTTACTTTCAGCTTGTGTAGGTCTTTTTTTCTGAGGTGGGTCTCTTGTAGGCAGCATATGTGCGGGTCACGTCTTCTTGTCCATTCAGCTACTCTATGTCTTTAATTGGAGCATTTAATCCATTTACATTTAAAGTTATTATTGATAGGTACTTATTCATTTTTTTGCTTTGTACTTGTGTTCCCCCTCTCTCTGTATTTTTCTTTATCTTCGTAAGGCAGACCCTTTAGTATATCTTGCAATGCTGGTTTGGCGGAGGTGTATTCTTTTAGCCTTCTTTGTCTGAGACACTCCTTATTTTGCCTTCCATTTTAATTGAGAGCCTTGCCAGATAGAGTAGTCTTGTTTGCAGGTCTTTGCTTTTCATTACTCGGAATATTTCTTGTCATTCCCTTCTGGCTTGTGGTGTTTCTGTGGAGAAGTCAGCTGCTAGCCTTATCGGGGCTCCCTTGTATGTTACTTCCTGGTTCTCCCTTGCTGCCTTTAAGATTCTCTCTTTGTCCTTGATATCTGCCGTTTTCATTATAATGTGTCTTGCAGTGGGTCTCTTTAGGTTCTTCTTGAATGGAACCCTCTGTGCTTCCTGGGCTTTGTGACTTTTCTCTCCTCAGATTAGGGAAGTTCTCCATCATTACTTTTTTCTAACAGGTGTTCTGTCCCTTGCTCCTCTTCTTCTCCTTTTAGTATTCCTATTAATGGATATTATTACATTTCTTGTTGCCCTGCATTTCCATTAACACCTCTTCATTCTTTTTGAACTTTTTTTCATTTTCTTGCTCTTTGTGGGAGTTTTTTTCTACCGCATCCTCCAGCTTGCTGATTCAATCCTCTGCTTCATCTAGCCTGCTTTGATTCCTTCTACTGGGTTTTTCAATTCAGAAATTGTATTCTTCATTTTCTCTTGGTTCTTCTTGATAGTTTCTATGTCCTCTTTCATGCTGATATAGTTTACCCTAAGTTCCTCATAGTTTCCCTGTAGTTTTTGGTAATTCTCACTGAGCTCTCTGAGTTCATTGAGCTTCCTTATAACCATTGTTTTGAACTCAATATCTGGTAGTTTACTTGCCTCTAATTCATTTGGTAGTCTTTCTGAGGATTTCTCCTTTCCTTTCTGTTGGGGTTTGTTTCTTTGTCTTCCCATTATTTGTCTGCCTGAGCAAAACCATAAAGCCCAGGAAACAAACCCACAACCACAGAAATAACTCCCCCCGCAAACCCACTATCAACAACAAATGAGCCAGTATTAATAAGGCTGTAAAGAGATTAAGACTATGATAAGAAAGAGAGAAACAAACTATAGTATAAAATCTAGTGACTTATTATGCACCAACTTGATGGACAAGAAATGAATGTTAAAAAGCTAAGTAGTAAAGAAAATAATTGCATATCATGGAGAAGACCACAGTGGCTTTCATCTCAGTAACCTGTAATATTTACTGTGGTTTTTTCTTTCTGGAATCATCTCTAGTGAAGTCAGATGTTGACCCTGTCTGACCTTAGGCAGACTGTTCGAGGCTTCCCAGGATCTACTGTCTGTGGCTGCCACTCTCCACTCAGCAGTCATCCTTAAGCACCACAGGGCCTGAGCAGAGTCCCTTCTGGGGGTGGGGCTATTGTTTCCTCTCAGGCCACAGCTCAGTGGGGTGGTCTGCCTGAGCAAGATGGCTTCTGCCGCATGGGGGATGACTCAGCACTGCAATCCTAGAGGCTGCTTTCTCAGTTCTCTTCCCAAAGCCTCTGTCACTAGTCTCTCCTCAGGTGTCTCTAGCCCACTCTGCCCCCACCTTTGCTGGAGCCCAGGGTAAGTGGCTGCAGATGAAAATTTATGTGATGGCCCTTTAAATGACTCTTTCAGTCTCCAGCCGCCCATCTCTGGTAGAGAGCAGCCCTGCCGCTTTTTGCAGCTGTCTGTTATCTGTGTACTTTTTGGGCTCTGGTGCTATAGGCTGGGGATCCCTGTTTATGGTTTAGACCTCACTGTTCTCAGGAGGATCCAACTGACCACTCAAATATCCCTCTGGCGCTGCCACCCGAGGGTGCCCAGCCAGCCCTCTCACATCTCTGCTCTACTCCTTACCAGTCAGGTTGTGCCAAACTGATTCTTCTGCCTGTCTGAGGTTAAAAGGCTTCTCTCTCACTACTGTTCAGTCATTTGCTCCAGGTGATTTCTCCACGATTTAGTTGCAATTCAAGATTGGTTCTGGGAGGAGGTAAGTGTGACTTCCATTCACTCTTCTGCCATCTTGATCTCTTTTTCTGGTTCTGTTTTTGTTCTGCTTGGTCATTTATTTTGTGTATTTTTAGATTCAATTGTTGATAGATATGTATTTATTTTCATTTTATTATTCATATTTTTTATCTTAAAAAAAGTTTTTATTGTTGTTCAATTACATTTATCCCCATTTTCCTGCCATTATTCTTTCCTGCCCTACCCACCCCTCACTTTCATCCTCCCCCACTCATTGTCTTTGTCCATGGTTCCTTTATATATGAACCTTGACTTGATCCTTCACCTCCTTTCCCCCATTTTTCCCCTCATGATAACATGGATGATCTTCTTCTTAAAGAAGACCCTTTAAAATTTCATGTAATACTGTTTGGTGGTGATGAACTCCTTTAGCTTTTTCTTGTCTGGGAAACTCTTTATCTGTCCAATCCTAAATGATTGCTTTGCTAGGTAGAGTAATCTTGGTTTTAGGTCCTTGCTTTTCATCACTTTGAATGGTTCTTCTCAATCCCTTCTGGCCAGCAAAGCTCTTTTGAGAAATCAGCTGACCTCCTTATGGGAGCTCTCTTGTAGATAACTAACTAACTGCTCTTCTCTTGCTGTTTTTAAGAATCTCTCTTTGTCTTTAACCTTTGACATTTTAATTATGATGTGCCTTAGTATGAGCCTCTTTGGATTTATCTTGTTTGGGACTCTGTACTTACTGGACTTGTATGTCTATTTCCTTCACCAAGTTAGGAAAGTTTTCTGTCATTATTTTTTCAAATAGGTTTTCAATTTCTTGCTCTCTCTCTTCCCCTTCTGGCACCCCCCATGATGAAAATGTTGGTATGCTTAAAGTTGTTCCAGAGTCTCCTTACACTGTCGTCATTTTTTTTTAATTCTTTTTTTCTTTTGCTATTCTGATTGGGTGTTTTTTGCTTCCTATATTCCAAAATGCTATTTTGATTTATCCAATCATCCATTCTACTGTTGATTCTCTGTAAATTGTTCTTTATTTCAATTAGTGTGTCCTTTGTTTCTAACTGGATCTTTGTTATGCTGTTAAAATTCTCATTAAGTAAACTGAGCATCCTCATAACCACTGTTTTGAACTCTGCATCGATTAGATTGCCTTTCTCCATTTGTTTAGTTCTTTTCTTTGGAGATTTGTTCTGTTCTTTCATTTGGGCCATGTTTCTTTGTCTTTTTATTTTGGTAGCCTCCCTGTCTTTGTTTCTATGTATTAGGCAGAGCTACTACATCTCGCAGATTTGGCAGGGTGGCCTAATATAGTAGGTGTCCTATAGAGTCAGTGGCACAGCTTCCTCTATTATCCAAGCTGGGTACTCAAGATGCACCCATCATGTGGGCTGTGTACACCCTCCTGTCATAGATGAGCCTTGATTGCTGTTGGCATGTCCAAGGTCAGCCACTGCCTCTATTTTCTCTGGTGTCACACAGCATAAGCTCCAAAGTGATCTTCAGATGCCTGCTACTTGTTCCAGGCTTGGAGATGCCCAGGCAAGGCCAAGCTGTGAACCAAGCCAGCTGCTGCTAGTGCCGGGCCTGGGGCAACTTAATGAGAGGTACGGGGCTTGCCAAAGCCAGACGCTGCTTATTTGGTAGGATTTAGGAAAATCTGAAGCATGGGCCAAAACAAGCCATTCTATAGAAAAGTCACTGCAAACAGCTTGAACCCGAAAGTTGGGTGGCGCAGGGCCTCAGGGAATCACCATGTTAGGGCTAACAGTGTGTGAGCCAGGTTGATGGAGTCTCAGATATGGCATTTGCCTGCTGGCTCTGTGGCTCTATGCAGAGATGGCTCAGAAAAGGAACAATGGCATGTGCCAGTACTTCTGTCAGGGAAAAACCTGCTCTCCAACTCTTGCCCTGATTCTGGGCAATTCAGTTCCTCTCCATTTGTCTCTGATGACTTTCAATCTGCTACCCCTGCACTGGAGCTCAGAAGGAGTGAGTCTGAGTATGTCTGTACGTGGGGTCTTTAAGAGGATCTGTTAGGGAGTCCAGTAGTTTCTGTCTTCCACAGCCTCAATCTTTGCTGGTTTTTACAGCCAGAAGTTATGGAGACTTATCTTCCTGGTACTGGATCCCTGGGCTGGAGGCCTGGTGTGGGGCTGGAACCCTTCACTCCTGAGATATCCCTTCTGATTTTTATCTGCCACTTGTGTGTGTGGGACCAGCCTATTTTGTGTCTACACCCCTCCTACCAGTCTCTATATGGTTTCTTCTTTAATTGCATAGTCGTAGGATTTCCATTCAGCTGAATTTCTAATGGTTCCAAATGATGGTTGTTCTACAGTTTAGTTTTAAGTTTGATGTGGTTGGGCAAGGGAGCAAGTCATGTTTACCTATGTCACCATCTTGACAGGAATTTCCCATGCCATTTCTTGAGGAAAAAAAACAAACAAACTATTCTTTCTTCATTGAATTGTCTTTGCATCTTTGTTGAAAATCAGTTGTTCATTCTGTTTTCTCTATTCTGTTCCATTGATTTATATATCGATCTTATCATTAATACCACAGTTTTGTTTACTATTGCTTTATAATAAGTGTTGAAATCAGGTAGTGTTAGTTACTAACTTTGTTTTTCTGTTTCTAAGTTGTTTGGCTATTCTAAATCCTTTTCATTTTCATAGACTTGGTTTGTCAATTTTTACCAAAAAAGCTGTTGGGATTTTTATTGGTATTGCAATGAGTCTATAGACCAATTGAAAGGGAATGAACATCTTAATATTGTCATGTCTTTTGGCCCATGAACAAGATTTATCTCTTAGTAATGTTTTTTAGTTTTCAGTGTACAGTTCTTTCATATATTTTGATAGATTTGTCCCTACGTATTTAATATTTTTGATGCTATTATAAATACTTTTTATTTATTTTGTCTTTTGTTAATAGGTAAAAACAAAATTCATTTTTGTATATTAAATTTGCATCCTACATTCTTGCTAAATTAACTTTTTAGTTCCAGTAGCTTTTTTGTATATTCCATTGAACTTTCTACATAGATAGCTATGTTGAATGAAAATAAAAGCAGTTTCACTTCATTTTTTCCTGCCAGTATGCCTTCTCACAATCCATCCCTGACCCTGTTTTATTGTACTGACTAGAACCTCCATTACACTGTTGAGTAAGTATGGTAAAAGCAGACATTCTTGTCATTTTCCTGCTATTGAGGGAAAAGCACACAATCTTTTATCACTGAAGTATAACGTTAGCCATAGATTTTTCACAGATACCATTTATCAGTTTGAGGAAGTCCATTCTACTCATATTTCACTGATAACTTTTATTAGAAATATATGTTGGATTTTGTCAAAGATCTTACTGTATAAATTGAGATGGTTGTAAAGCTGTTTTTTAAAGTATTTAATACAGTTAATTGCACCAACCATGCATTTCTGGAATAAACTCAACTTGGTCATTATATATTAGACATTTTATATGTATTTCAATTTCAGTTTGCCAAATTCTATTTAGAATTTTTGTGTCTACATGCATGAGGGGTATTAGCCTATAAATTTTTTATAAAATATTTTTGAGGTTTTAGTATTAGGCTAATGTTAGCCTGATAGAATGAGTTGGGAAGTATTTTCTTTATTCTATTTTCCAAAGGAGTTTCTGTAGAATTGATATTATTTTCTCCTTAATATATGATACAAATCAGCAGTGATGTCATCTGGTACTGGAGTCTTCTTTGCAAAAAAAAGTTTTTAACTACAAATTCAATTTCATAAATAGATGTAGGGTTGTTCAGGTTATCTGTTCTTGAGAGAGTTTTGGCAATATGTGTCTTTTTAGCAATTTATCATTTAATCTTAGATGTGAATTTATTGTTATTTTTTGTATTACCAGTAAATTGTCTTTTTAAATTAAAATTTTTAATTTCAGATAATTGTAGATTCACATGTACTTGTAGTAAAGAATATAGAGAGATCTCATATACTCTTCACCCAAAATGGTAACATCTTGAAAATCACTAATAGAATATCACTACAAGGATATTGGAATTGATACAATCTACCAATCATATTCAGATTTCCCCAGGTTACTTGTCCTCATTTGCGTGTATATATATATGCGTGTATTTAGCTATAAACAATATTCTTACCAGTGTAGGCTTGTACACTTGCCACTACAGCCAAGATACAGAATAGTTCCATCATCACAAGAAGTCCTCATGTTTCTGTTTTGTAACTTCCTTCCCTCCCTCTCACATCCTTCCTAAACCTTAACACACTAATTTGATCTCCATTTACAAAGCTTTATCATTTCACAAATGTTATACAAATAGAATCATACAGTATATAACTTTTTAAGACTGGCTTTTCCCCTCAGCATAATTCCCCAGAAATTCATCCAAGTTGTTGCGTGTATCAATAATTCATTCCTTTTACTAATGAGTAATATTGTAAGATATGGACATGCCACAGTCAATTTAACCATCCGTCTGCTGAAGGACAGCTGGGTTGATTTGTGTTCCTGCCTAATAAGAATAAATTCATTATCAACATTCAAGTACAGGCTTTTGTGTGAATGTAAGTTTTTATTCTATGAAATATATGTCTAAGAGAGCAAGTATTGGATCATATAGTAATTAAATATTAGTTTTTAAGGAAATTGGCAAATTTCACAGAGTGGCTGTGATATTTTGCAACCTCACCACCAATTACATACACCAACTGTATTAACAATTCAGTTTCTCCTCATCCCTGCCAGCACTTAATTTTGGCACAATTTTTCATTTTAGTCATTCTGATGGACATGTACTGGTATTTCATGGCAGTTTAATTAGCATTTCTCTAATAGCTAATGAGGTGAACACCTTTTTATATGCTTATTTGCCATCTGTATATCCTTTTCAGTGAAATGGCGCAAATGTTGGTCCTGTTTTCTGATTGGAAGATTTGGCGTTTACTGCTGAATTTTTAGTTCTTTATACATCCTAGATACTAGGCCTTTGTCAGACATGTTTGCAGATACCTTCTCCAAGTCTATAGCCTGTCTTTTCATTCTCCTAACAGGATCTTTCAGAAAACGAAAAGTTTTAACTTTGATGAGGTCTAATTTACCAATACTTTCTTTTTTCTTTCTTTTACTGTATTTTTTTCATTACCACTTGGTTCCCTTGTACCATCCTCCCCTGCACAATCACCACACTGTTGTCCATGCCCAAGAGTTCTTTTTCTTTTTTGCTCAGTCCCTCGATCCCTTACCCTCCTCCCACTGTCCTTAGCTGTCTTCCTGCTCTCTATGAATACGTCTCTATTTTGCTTGTTAGTTCAGTTTGTTCATTAGATTCCACATGAGTGAAGTCACTTTCTTTTATAGATCATGCTTTTGGTGTCAAGAGTAAAAATTATTTGCCTAGCCTGATGTCCTCAAGATTTTTTCCTGTATTTCTCTCTAGAACTTTTATAGTTTTATGTTTTACATTTAAGTTGATGCTTTATTTTAATATCTGCATGAGTGAGTTGTAGGTTGAGGTTCATTATTTTGCTTATGAATATCCAGTTGCTCCAACCATTTGTTGAAAGACTCTCCTTCCTCTAGTTTTTGCACTTTGTGAAAAATCAGTTGGTATATTGTATGAGTCCATTTCTGAGTTCTACATTCTATTCCATTGGCCTACGTGCCCATTCCTGCACCAAAACCATGCTATCTTGATTAATGCAGCTACAGAGTAAGCTTTATTCCCACTTTATTCTTTTTCAAGATTGTTTAAGTTTTTCTAGGGCCTGCATCTTGCCATATAAATTTTAGAATAAGCTTGACTATGTCTAAAATAAACCTTTCTGGGATTTTGATAGGAATTTTATTAAACCTATAGATAAAATAAAGGGCAACTGACATCTCTAATATGTTGAGTCATCCATTCTGTAAACAGGTTGTCTGTCCATTTATTGACGCTTTTGATTTCTTACTACTGCATTTTGTGAACAACAGTGTGGTGATTGCTGGGGGGAAGGGATTATAAGGGGACAAAATGGTAATGGAAAAAAATATAATAAACATTAAATTTTAAAGAGTTAAAAGAGAAAAAAAATAAATTTTTCAGCGTAAAAATCCCATACATATTTTTAAGTGTATACCTATTTCATTTTCTTTTGAACAATTACAAATGGTATTGACTCTTCAGTTTTGAGTTCTGCATGTTTATTTTTACTTTATCAAAATGTGATTAAATTTTGTGTATTCATCTCATAACCAGTGACCTTGCTGAACTAACTTAAGAGTTCTAGAAGTTTTTTTGTATATCTTTTGTGGTTTCCCATGTAGACAATATGTTACCTACAAAAAGGAACAGTTCTATGCCTTCCTTTCCAATTCGTATGCCTTTTATTTCTTTTGTTGCCTTATCGCCATGGGTAAAGAATCTGGTAGTATGCTAAATAAGAGTGGTTAGAATGGATGTCCTTGTCTCTTTCTTGACTTTAGGAAGAAATTAATCAATCCTTCACTGTTAAGTATGATTTTAGCTGTAGGTGTTAAGATGATGTAAGTTGAGAAACTTCCTCTCTATCCCAATTTTGCTGCAAGTTTTTATCATGAATGGGTGTTGGATTTCATCAAAGCTTTTTCTGCACAATTAATATGACCATATGATTTCTCTTCTTCATCTGTTGACATGCTGGATTACATTATTGATTTTCTAATGTTGAACCAGCCTTGTATATCTGCAATAAATCCCCATTGCTCATAATGTATAATTCTTTTCAAACATTGCTGTGTTCAAATTACTAATATTTTATTGAGGATTTTTGCATCTTTGTTCATGAGGGACATTGGTATATACATTTTTTTAATACTGTCCATTTGGTTTTCGTGTCAAGGTACTACTACCCTCATAAAATGAATTGGAAAGTAATCCCTCCTCTTCCATGTGTTGAAATAAATTGGATTAGTTATTCTTTGAATGTTTAATAAAATTCTCCATGGAGAATTTTCAGAAGTTTTAAAATTATTAACTCAATTTATTCGCATTGTCCATTTTATCGTGGTTGGGTTTTGGTAGTTTGTAGTTTTTGTGGAAGTGATCCATTTTTTCCTAAGTTGTCAAATGTATGAGTATAAGTTGTCTATTGTATTACTTTATTATCTTTTTAATGACTGCAAGATCTATTGTGATGTCCTCTATTTCATTTCTGATATAAGAGCCTTGCAAACTATATTTTTGCCTTTGTCAGCCTTCCAAGAGGTTTTTAATCAACTCTTGAGTTTTTTTCCCCAAAGAAAAAGCTTTTTAGTCTCATCATCTTTCTCAATTTTGTACTATTTTCAACTTCATTGATTTACGCTATTTATCATTTTCTTCCTTCTGCTTGCTGTGGGTTTATTTTGCTTTTTGTTCTAATTTCTTGGGGCAGGAACTCAGAGTGTTGATTGAATACCTTTCCTTGTTTCCAACGTAAGCATTTAGTACTATAGATTTTACTCCCAACACTCTTTTAGCCTCTTCTTACATAGTCTGATATGTGGTGTTTTTGTTTTCATTGTTTTAAATATTTTTTATTTCCTTTGAGACTTCCTCTTTGAGGCTGAGAGGGAATTGTTGAGGTACCCAACTATAATTTTGTATTTACCCATTTGTCTTTTAGACTCTATGAGTTTTTGCTTTGGATCTTTTAAGGCTGTATTGATTTGTGCACATATATTTAGGACCTGTATATTTTCCTGGTGGATTGATTCTTTTAGTATTACATAAATTGTCTTTGCTCTGAAATCTACTTTATTAGTTATTAACACAGCCAGTACAGTTTCTTAATATTTATGTTATATCTTTTCCATTCTTTTATTTGAACCTACCTATGTCATTGTAGTTGAAGTGAGTTTCTTGCAAGCAGTATATAATTCAGTCATGTTCTTTTATCCACTGTACCAATATATGTTTTTATTACATAAGTAGACCCTTTATATTTAAAGTAACTATTGGTATTAGCACTTCTATTATTTTACCATTTTCTATTTGTTTTCATTGGTCCTGGCCCTCTGCTTCTCTTTTCTTGCCTATTTTCAGGTTACTTTGACTTTTAAATATAATTTTATGTTGGCTTATTTGTAGTACTTTTGAGTATACATTTTTGTGTGGTTTTAGTAAGGGTTTCTCTGGATATGACAACATACATATGTGATTTATAAAAGTATACTAGCAATCAATATTTTACTACTTTGAGAGAAATACAGAAACTTCACTTCTATTTAGGTCCTTTTACCTTCCTCCCATTTAAATATTACTGTCCTTAGTATCTGATAATGTTTTTATTTCAATTATCAAATATGATGAGTAAATCTCATGAGGAAAATGATAGTCTATTATATCTACTAATATTCTTTCTCTTTTCTCCTTCCCTCCTGATGTTCCGGGATTCCTTCTTTTAGTATTTCCTTTTTCTTGAAGAACTTCCTGTAGTCAATTTAAAGTCAGGTCTTCTAGCAACAAATTCTTTTAAATTTAATTTTTCTGAAAATATTTTCATTTCCTCTTTATTTCTGAAAGACAATTTTATCAGATATAAAATTCGTGGTTGATAGCTCTTTTCTTGTCCCAAATAAAAAATATTGTACAACTTTTCTTCCTGGCCTCCTTGGTTACAGATGAGAAATCTTCTGTCAAATTCACTATCAATTTGGTGTTATTTCTTTCAGGCTATTTTCAAGATTTTTTTTTTCTTGGTCTTTGATTTTCAAATGTTTAACTATGAAGTGCCTTGACATGAATTTCTTTGGGTTTATCCTATCTGGAGTTTACTTAGCTTCTCAAATCCGTATATTTGTCTTTTTCATCAAATTTTGGCAGTTTTCAGCTATTATTTCCTCAATTTTCACTTTCTTTCTCCTTTCCTTGGGAACTTCCCATGATACTATGTTAGACATTTGTTTTTGTCCCGTGGGTTGCTGTGGCTCTTTTCTTTTTCTTTCTTTTTTGTCTGTTTTTCCCTTTTTTTAGTCTATGTTCTCTGATGTTCATATTGGCAGAATTCTATTGTATTACCTCAAATTCACCGATACTATCCTGTCATCTCCACTCTACTACTGGCCTTATTCAGTGAATTTATTTCTGTTATTGTATTTTTTACTTCTGTGATTTCCAATTGGAAATTTTTATAACTTTTACTTCTTTGCTGAGATTTATATTTGTTCACTTGTCTCCAAATAATTTGAAATTGATTGTTGAGCATTTTCATGAGCATTTTTATGATTGCTGTGCATCTTTAAAATTCTTATCAGGTAATCCAAACATCTGATCCACCTCAGTCTTGGCATCATTTGACTGTCTTTTCTCATTAGAGTTGCAATTTTCTTGGTTCTTGGTATAATGGTGATTTTTTACTACACCCTAGACATTTTTTTGTATTGTTTTTAGAAAACTCTGGATCCCATTTAAAATTTTTTATTTTAGCTGGTAGTTTAAATTTAGCATGTGGGTCTTGTCCTACTTTTGTGGGTTGTTGCTTTGATGGTAGTTTAATTTTCAGAGCTTTATTTGGTTCTATTTTGGTCTTTGTTAATCTTCTGTCACTGGGTCTCTGACTGGTCCCTGCTGGTACTGCCAGAGAAGGCAGAATGGTTTCCTCCAATCAAGCTTCCAGATATGTCCTGGTGACCCCTGGGTGTCTTTGTGTCACTGGGTGGGGTAGGACCACCCCTAGCCTTTAAGGACAGTAAGTGTTCCCAGAATGAGCCAGTTGCTCCAGCTGGGTTCCTTTTTCCTGTTCTTCCCACCCACTTCAGTGTCTCCGCACAAGAAGAGTCTCAGGTCTGTAGGGGTAAAAAGGTTGCCCAAACTTAGCCAATTGTGGTTGTGTCCTTTGGCTAGCCCTGCCCACCTAGACCAGTAAACCTGCTTTTTCTAGTATACTTTTTATATGTCTGGGGACTTGTATGGCTAAATTTCACTTTCATTTGGGTACATCTTCACATCTGTTGATTTTTTTTTGAGTTATTTTTATCCAGGTGAGCTGTCACAGTGTCCAGGGTCAGGAGTTCAGCTCTCTTTTTATGGGACAGTTATCTCCAATATGTTCACAGATATGTAATGGCAGGGGAACCCCTGCCCTGGAAATGGGGGAAGGGTTGGGGAGTGCCAAGGATGGCACATAAGTGGCTGCTGCACTGTGGCTGTCGAATTAGTGTACCTTGCCCTGGCACACTAGCTGCACAAGGGGACTCTGGGGGAAGCCTTTAAATAGGAAGGCATACAGAAACACAGCCCTTTTGAATCTCCCCTCTTTCCTATCTGCTGGAGGCTGGAGTTCCTGGGCCCCAGACCTTGGGAACCAACTGGTCCAAGAACGTCCCTGGGGCCCCTCCCTGAGCACTCTGGGGCCTGGCTGTAGTGCAGTGGGCACTAGAGAGGGGAGGAGGTTCAGGCCAGCAGGCTGGGGCCCAGGGAGCATGGCTTGATGTTAAGCCCTGGGACCCTTCCCTACATAGGAAGGTGAGGCTGCCTCTAGTTACGCATGCCTCCAGCCCGGGCAGGGCCTTGGGCCCACTGCACTAATGTGCAGGACACGACTTAGTAGACCACTGGAGGGTGGCGTGGTCTGAGGAAGAGGACAGTGCTGTGTGAGTAGGATGCCTGGGCTCCCAGACTCTGAGAGATGCCTGAAGCCAGACAGCAACTGGAAACCAGTTGAGCCACCTATATCTCTGAAAGGATGGTACTTTGGGCAGGAGATAAGGTTCCTAGCATAACCTCAAACTGAGCTGGCAGAGGGTAGTAGGGTGATTTTCTTTGGGTGCCTTAGAGGAAACAGGATTTGAGGGAGAAACCTGCCATTATTTCAAATTGTATCATTGTTAAATAAAAGATTCCTTTTCCTTTTCACTGAACTCTGTCTCTAGAGTTTTGCCAATACAGTTGTGAGCGGAGGGACCCCCACTGGCTGAGTTCAGTAACAGACAGAGATCCCAAGGGTAGGGGGATAACAGGGTACCCATTAGTTCCACACATCACTGCCTCCTTTAGTTTTGCTGATGCTGGATGGGGTGGAGGCTCAGTTCTCTGGTGGAGGAAAACCACAGTCGTGTCAATCTCGTTTTACACCACCTCACTGACACCAGGGGTGGGGGAACTGGAATGTTGCCTATCCCCAGCTCACACTTCTGTTTTCATTTTCATTAATGCTGGGTGTTGTGGAAGAAGCTGTTTCCTACTGAGTCCCACTGACATGAGGGCTGTGGAAAGCATAGTAGAGACCATACTGACCTCACACTGCCTTGTTAAATCTCGGTGCTACCTGGTGGGGGTGGGGGTTCAGGGGCCCAGCTTGCCTCTGGATTCTATGTATACTACCCTGGTGGAGAATAAAGAGCACTGCTTACCCCTGCAAGATCAGCTTCACACTTAATCCTCTGATAGTACCTTAGCACAGTATTTGGAGCACCACCTGCTTCTGCCTAGTGAGGTTTAGAGAATCAGCTTTCAACTCAGCCCTACTGACACTATTCCAGCAAAAAACAGAACATTGCCGTCTGCTTCCACCACGTGGGGGATGAAAGATTAGCTCTCTGGTTAGCTCTACTAATACCACATGGCAGGGAGATCAGACCATCCGCACTTGGTTCCATAAAGCAGGAAAGTGGTGTCGAAAATCAACCTCCTGTTCAGCTCCTCTGAAATCCTAAGGAAAGGGGGTGCAGTGTTTCCATTGATGTATGGGCAAAGCAGGGCACATATTACCAAAAAGTTTTCTGTGTTTAGGCAAACCTTTTCCTGGTCCTTTGGCTGGGGGAAATAGGCTTTTCTTAGATCATTTTTTATCTGTGCCTGTTAGAGATTCTAAATTGGAGGCTTCTGCAGTGTTCTGTCTGGAATATACAGGATGTAATAAAAAAGCAGAGGGCTCATTGTCATGGCATTCCTTGAGTTCAGTGGTTCCCAGGCATTCCCGTGTCTTTTTTCCACCTTTCAGTCTTCCTATGCTTATATGCGTTATGTCCAGGACTTATCTGGTATAAGATGGAGGACCTAGGAGGAAAGGCACTACTTTGTTATTGCTGGAACTGGAAGTCCCTTCAGCAATCCATCTTATAATTAGATTTAATTAAAAAGGACAAAAACTTACATATTTACTCATGTGGTTACCACGTCCTTTGCATTTCATTCCTTAGTGTAGATCTGTATTTCCATCTGGTATAATTTTCCTTCTACCTAAATTACTCCCTTTAAAATTTCTTTTTTAAGTATATTTTACTGATTATGCTATTACAGTTGTCCCAATTTTCCCCCCTTTGCCCCATTCCACCTGGTTCTCCCCTGCCCTCCAGCAATCCCCCCTTAGTTCATGTCCATGTGTTGTACATATAAGTTCTTTGACTTCTCCATTTCCCATACTGTTCTTAAGATCCCCCTGTCTATTTTGTACCTACACAGTTATGCTTCTAAATCCCTATGCATTTCCTCCCATTCTCCCCGGTCCTCCTCCCAGCTGATAACTCTCCAAATAATCTCCATATCTATGATTCTATTCCTGTTCTAGTTGTTTGTTTATTTTGTTTTTGCTTTTCAGAGTCAGTTGTTTATAGCTGTGAGTTTATTGTCATTTTTTCAAACGATTTTATTTATTTATTTTTAGAGAAAGGGGAAGAGAAGGAGAAAGAGAGGGAGAGAAACATAAATGTGTGGTTGCCTCTTGCATGCCCCTGCTGGGGACGTGGCCTGCAACCCAGGCATGTGCCCTGACTGGAAATCAAACTGATGACCCTTTGGTTTGCAGGCTGGCACTCAATGCACTGAGCCACAGCATCCAGGGCCAAGTCATTTTAGTGTTCATAGTTTTGATCTTCTTTTTCTTAGATAAGTCCCTTTAACATTTCATATAGTAAAGGCTTGGTGATGATGAACTCCTTTAGCTTTGCCTTGTCTGGGGAGCACTTTATCTGCCCTTCAATTCTAAACGATAGCTTTGCTGGATAGAGTAATCTTGGTTGTAGATTCTTGCTTTTCCTCACTTTGAATACTTCTTGCCTGCCCCTTCTGGCCTGCAAAGTTTCTTTTGAGAAATCAGCTCGTAGTCATATGGGAACTCCTTTGTAGGTAACTCTCTGCTGTTCTCTTGCTGCTTTTAAGATTCTCTATCTTTAACCTTTGGCATTTTAATTATGATGTGTCTCGGTGTGGTCCTCTTTGTGTCCATCTTGTTTGGGACTCTCTGTGCTTTCTGGACTTGTATGTCTATTTCCTTTGCCAAATTAGGGAAGTTTTCCTTCATTATTTTTTCAAGTAAGTTTTCAATTTCTTGCTCTTCCTTTTCTCTTTCTGGCATCCCTATGATTTGGATGTTGGTCCTTTTGGAGGTGTCCCAGAGTTGTCTTAAACTCTCCTCATTTTTTTGAATTCTTATTTCTTCATTTTGCTCTGGTTGAATGTTTATTTCTTCTTTATGTTCTAAATCATTGATATGAATCCCAGTTTCCTTCCCTTCACTGTCGGTTTCCTGCGGATTTTTCTTTATTTCCCTTATAGAGTCTTCATTTCTTCCCGTATGCTTCTGCCATATCAATGAGATCTTTGAGCATTCTGACCACCAGTGTTTTGAACTCTGTGTCTGATAGGTTGTCTGTCTCCACATCACTTAATTCTTTTTCTAGTGTTCTGTTCTGTTCTTTCATTTGGGCCATATTTCTTTATCTTCTGATTTTGGCAGCCTCCCTGTGTCTGTGTACTAGGTAGAGCCACTTTGATTCTGCTTTACACACCTGTTAAGTCATATGGGGGGAAGCCTTGAATATTCGCCAGGGTGGGCTACTGTGGCTCTGTGGGGGGGGGGGGGTTCAAAGAGGGGACAATGCTGCTGCTGGCTGACTTCTGGAGGCTTTCCTGGCCCTCGCCTTGTTTCTAATCACTTCATCCCCTTCCTGTATGCGACTGGCGCCTCACCAGCTCCTGTCCTGGTTGTGGTTCCCAGGGTGGGCAGGTGTGTGTCTCTCCTGGTAGTTTCTTCTGCCACCCCAAACCCCACTGGATTTACAACTAGAAGTTATGAGGCTTTATTTTCCAGGTGCTGAAGCCCTGGGATGCATGGTCTGGCCTAGGGCTGGGCTCACTTGCTCACAAGGGTTCCCCCTGATTTTTATCCACCACACACATGAATGTGAGGCTGCCTGTTCCCCCCGTCACCGCCTCACCCCCTCTCTGCCATCAGCTCTCCACCGACACACCAAGTCCTCTTCACCCAGACTCCCCATCTCCTCCCCTCCTACCTATCTGGATGAATATCACTTCTTTAAATTCTTGGTTGCCAGACTTCTGTACAGTTCTGCATGTTTTTCTGGGTGATTTTCTGGTAGTCCTGGGTGTTTTTCATTTTTTTTAAAGTACATTTTATTGATTATGCTATTACAGCCATCCCATTTTTTTCTCCCCTTTATTCCCTTCCACCCTGCACCCCCCTTCCCACCAGCATCCTTCCTCCTTAGTTCATGTCCATAGGTCATACATATAAGTTCTGTGGCTCCTCCATTTCCTATACTGTTCTTAACCTCCCCTTGTCTATTTTGTACCTACCAATTATGCTTCTTATTCTTGTAACTTTTCTCCCATTCTCCGCCCTCCACCTCCATGTTGATAACCTTCCATGTGATTGCCATTTCTGTAATTCTGTTCCTGTTTGAGTAGTTTGCTTAGTTTGTTTTTGCTTTTGTTTTTAGGTTCAGCTATTGATAGTTGTGAATTTGTTGTCATTTTACTGTTCATAGTTCTGATCTTCTTTTTATAAGTCCCTTTAACATTTCATATAATAAGGGCTTGATGATGAACTCCTGTAACTTGACCTTATCTGGAATTCTTATGGGAAGCACTTTATCTGCTCTTCCATTCTAAATGATAGCTTTGCTGGATGGAGTAATCTTGGATGTAGGTCCTTGCCTTTCATGACTTTGAATACTTCTTTCCAGCTCCTTCTTGCCCTAAGGTTTCTTTTGAGAAATCAGCTGATAGTCTTATGGGAACTCCTTTGTAGGTTACTGTCCCCTTTTCTCTTGCTGCTTTTAAGGCTATCTCCTTATCTTTAATCTTGGGTAATGTAATGATGATGTGCCTTGATGTGTGTTTCCTTGGGTCCAACTTGTTTGGGACTCTCTGAGCTTCCTAGACTTCCTGGAAGTCCATTTCCTTTGCCAGATTGGGGAAGTTCTCCTTCATTATTTTTTCAAATAAGTTTTCAATGTCTTGCTCTTCTTCTTCCTTCTCTGGCACCCCTATGATTCAGATATTAGAACATTTAGAGTTGTCCCAGAGGTTCCTAAGCCTCTCCTCATTTTTTTGAATTCTTGTTTCTTCATTCTGTTCTGGTCGAGTGTTTATTTCTTCCTTCTGCTCCAAATCATTGATTTGAGTGCTGGTTTTCTTCCCTTCATTGTTGGTTCCCTGTATATTTTTCTTTATTTCTCTTTGCATAGCCTTCACTTTTTCCTCTATTTTGCTACTATACTATACTGTTTCTGTGTGCATTCTGATTACCAATGTTTTGAACTCTGCATATGATAGATTGGCTATCTCTTCATCACTTAGTTCTATTTTTGGAACTTTGATCTGTTCTTTTGTTTGGGCCATATTTTTTTTTTGTCTCAGCAGCCTGTTATGTTGTAAGGGGCAGAGCCTTAGGTATTTGCCAGGATGGGGCAACCCACATGCTGCTTTGGGTAGCTCTATGTGGGGGAGAGGTCCAAGACGGAACCATTTGCTTGCTCCTCTCTCACTGGCTTTCAGTCACTTCCCCTACTACCCACAAGCATGTTGGGCCCTTTTGGTGTTGGTTCCTGGCTGGATAGGTTTGTGTATGTTCTAGGATCCTGTGGGCTCCTACAGCAAACTGTCCTGTGAGGCTGGGAATTTCTCCCACTGCCACAACCCCCACAGGTTTTTACAGCCAGAGGTTTTGAGGCTTTCTTTTCCCATGCTGGAACCCTGGGCTGGGCGGTCTGTCTCGCTCCCCTGTTGTTCCTGCTGGTTTATCCACATGCAATGTGGGACTGCCAGCTGCCGTCTTGCCTGCCGGGTTCTCCAGCCGCTGCCTTGCCCCATCCCCTCCCCACCCAGCTTCCTGTCTCTGTCTCTGCCCCTGCCCCTCCTACCAGTCTGGATGAATGTTTGTTCTTTAACAGTTTGGTTGTTGGACTTCAATACAGTTCTATTTTCTGGCAGTTCTGGTTGTTTTTTGTTTTTAAATTTGTTGTTTTCCTTCTTTTGGTTGTGCAAGGATGCAAAGTGTATCCACCTATGCCTCCATCTTGGCCTGAAGTCTGTTTTTCAATTTTAAGTTAGTTGTGTTCCTTCTTATGGTTGTGCAATAAGGTGAGGTATGTCTACCTATGCCTCCATCTTGATCAGAACTCCCCTTTAACATTTCTTTACTGAGGGTTTATTGGTGAAGAATTATTTAGGTTTTTGTATATTTTTAAGAGTCTTTATTTCACCTTTTTGAAATATATCTCTACAACATAGAGGTTATACAATGATGAGATTTTATTTCAGTACTTTAAAAATGTTACTCCACTGTGTTTTTACTTGCATTCTTTATGATGGGAAAATTGTTGCCATCCTTACATACATCCTTATGTACATCCTTCCTCTGTATATAGTGTGTCTTCTTTCTCCCTATTGTTGTAAGGTTTTTTTCCTTTGTCAAAGTTTCTGAGAAGTTTGATTCTGATGTGACTTGGTGTACTTTTCTTCATGTTTCTTGTTCTTAGGCTTTAGTAAGTTTCTTGGATCTGTGGGTTTACAGCTTTAAACTAACTTGGAAAATTTCTGGTCACTATTTCTTCAATCACACATTTATTAGGCTACTTGAATTTTTCCTCAGCTCATGGATGCCTGTTTTTGTTTGTTTTAATTCTTTTTGTCTTTGTGTTACATTTTTGATAGTTTCTATTGCTACCTTGTAGTTCACTAACCTTTGGTTCTGCAATGTATCATCTGCTGTTTATCCCATTGTATCCATATATTTTTCATCTCATGCATTGTAGTTTTCATCTTGACAAGTTTGATTTGTATCTTACTTGTATCTTCCATGTCTCTCTCTAACTTTGTGAACATAACAAATACAATTGCAATAACTTTTAATACACCGATACTAACATCTGAGTCAGTTATGGGTATGTTTTTATTTTTCTGTTTACATTTTCTCCTCATTATGGGCCTATATTTTCCTGCTTCTTTGCCTACCTGGTACTATTTGATTGGATGCCAAAAATTTTTCAATTTTACTTTGTTTGGTGGCAGGCATTTTTGCTTTCCTATAGTTAGGTGAGCTCTTGAGGTTTGTTCATGGATGTAGTTAAGGTCCTTGGAAATAGTTTGACCCTTTTAGTACTTGCACTTAAGATCTTCTAGCCAGAAATGGAGCAGTATTAGGTTACCCTCAACAGTGAGGCAAGACTCTTTTGCATACTACACCCAATGCTCACACGATTATAGGGTTTTTTAGTCTAACTTTTGAGAGTAGTCACGATTTCCAGCTCTGTGTGAGCTCTGAGTTCTGTTCCCTCCAATGCTCTTGGATGATTCATTCCCCAGGCTCAGTAGCTTCCTCACATGCAAGCACTGATCAGAACTCTGGCTTGTCCTGGTTTTAAAGTCACTCCTCAGGACAGACAGCAAGATGAGAAACACGTTCTCTAGAAGGGTAATCTTGAAATGTATATTTCCAGGTCAAGGCTGGAGGATTAGGAAATAGAACTTTATTTACTTTCTCCCATTAACCCATTAGAATGAATTGTTTTATCAGATGGTTACATGGTTATATAGTCAAAGTTAGAAGGCAACTACCTAGCATCTGAATTTTTTTGAAAGTTTCCCACAAATGTCTATAAACAGCAGTGGTTAACAGGTTTCACATATGCATCCCCTTGGTCACTCATTAAAAATATAGATTCCTGAAATTTGGCAAACTGTTGATAATTGTTGAATTTGATCGATGGGTACATGGAGGTCCATATACTTCTAGTTTTGTAAGTTTTGTAAATTTTACACATGAAAGAGACCTTAGGAGAAAACCAAATATATCAAGATTCCCGGGCCTCTATGCCTAGAGCCTGATTTAGTGACTCTGAAGTGGGACCCAGGAATCTGCATTTTAACAAGTGCCTTTAGCTCAGCTGGTCCTTGAGAAACACTGGTACACTTATTATTAAGTGATTCATTTGCTCAACATAATTGTCTTAATGGTTGCTGTTTTCCCAATTAAGGTATGTTCATGGGCCTCCAGACTACAATGTCCAATTAAGTGAAAACTCTTCTCAGCTTATCAAGCTCTTACCTGAGCAGCTTCTGGGGGACAGGGCTCCTTGAAGCCAACTTTGTAAGAATGGAACTCTCCTCCAGTCAAAGAAGCAAGTTCTTTCAAAAAGTCATTTGCAATTTTATCATTGTAATTGAAAGAGATGGTATAAATAGGAATTTTCTGAAAAACTTTGACTTGGTCTATAACCATTTCAGGTGGCTAAAATAAGTTTTGAGGTGGGGGTGGGGTAGAGAGGAGATGGAAAGAAAAAAAAGAGAAAGCAAAAAATAAGATGTTAAATTCCTTAGTATTTGCTCTGGATAGTGAAACCTCAACTAGTAATGACCTACAATATATAGCAGAGAGTGGCTTCTTGAAAGATGTCAGTTCAACTCAGTAAGGAAAGCAGGCACTGACAGACAGAGTACAAAGGTCCGTGGCATGGTCCTTGCCCTCTGAAGGTGGGAAAAAGGGTCTGGGATAAAGATGCGGCTAACCAAGTCACTCAGCTTTACATGCACCTAAACTTAGACACCATGCTTTTAAGGTGCTGGACTATGCTTTAGACCCTCCTAAAGTGCTGCAGTCAGAAGCCACGGGTAGAACACCCTGGCAACCAGGATTCTACAGAGTGCGGCCACTGGACCTTCGTGTGACTCCTGAAGATCTCCACCGAAAGAGCAATTTCCAGCTTCAGACAAGCCACGGACAGTGTGTCTCCCACAGAGAGCAAACGAAGAGACATTAAGTGTCCTCCTGTGAGCTGGGTACTCTGTTGGCACAATATACCAGTTAATCCTCACAACTATCTTGTGAAGTAGTTTTGGAAAAACTGTGCCTTCTCGACACCCTGCTAGCAGGAGTGTTACTTGGTACATCTTCTTGGGGGTGGGGGGGGTTGATTCTGCAGTATCTATGAAAACATATACCTTTTGACTGAGCCCATCTTTCAGGGTTTGCACTACAGATTTATTCAAGTATGTGCAAAATGATATATATGCACAGTTACTTTTGCAACATTGTGTATAACAGAAAGATTGAAAACAACGTAAATATCTATCTTCAGGGGACATAGGTATATAGCCATGTGATAGAATAGTAGACAGCTGTAAAATAAATGAGGAAGTTCTTTATGAAATAATAATAAGCAATCTCTAAGGTATATTGTTTTATTAATAAAGGTCAGAATGGTGTGTGTAACATGCTACCATTTGTATATTTTTTAAAGGAAATATGTATAAATACTTGTGTGTTTGCAAACAAACTATCTCTGAAAGAAGATGTAAGAAACTGGTAACGTACATTGCCTCTTAGCTGGTGAACAGGGGCCCAGAAGGAGAATTTTCTCTATGTATCCTTTTGTTCCTTTGTAATTTGCACCATGTAAGTGTATTACTATTCAAAAATTAAGTAAACATAATTAATGTTTATTAAATCTACATAATGAAAAATGATACATTCATTAAGAATAATATTTCTGAAGAACTCATGACTTGAAAAAACTCCACATATTAGATAAAAAAGCAAGGTGCAAAACTGAATGACAAATTATTTGACTTTTCTTCTTTCTTATGCTTATGCTTATCTATATTTTCTAAATTGTAATAAAATTAGTGAGAGTTTACTAAAAAGAAAAGGACCTCTTGTGCAGATGACTTTCAAATAAGAATATCCAGCCCCTATTTCTAGGGGCTTCTGGACATCCATGGGCTATAAGGTCTCCAACTTAGCTTCCTCTGTCAGCAACCCCCAGACCTCCTCCTTTTTTAAATTCAAATAAGTTAATAACATAATCATGATAACCAGAAATCAGTCATCTTGACCTCTTTCTCCCTTGCTCCCTCTTCTCCTCCCCCTGCCCCCCAACCCCCTCCCAAATTGGTCACCGAGTCCTTTGAAGCTACTTCTATTATCTCTGAAGAGAATCCCCTCCTCCTCCTGCTGCTCCTACCTGAGCTGGGCCCTTACCAGTATATCAAGATGTAGTATTTCCCTGGCACTATGCAAGCATATTTCTAAAATACAGATGGGTAGAACGATATGCTCCTCTGAGTGCAAGCACCGCTCCCCACCCCCAACCTGTGGCAAAGCTTATCCTTCCCATGTGGCGTTCAAGGACCTTCACGGTCTCCCCGACCTAACTTTGGAGACTCTGCCTTGACTCTCTTCCCTTGACACTCATTGCCCTTGTTCTCACGTTGTTTCTCTGAACAGCCCCTCTGTTCCTTCTACCCAGAATACCAGTCATCTCTGTTTAGAAAATTCCTTCTCCTCTTTCCAGACACAGCTGAAATGTCCCCTCCTTGGTGGAAGCTTGCCTGGTTGTCTCTCTGTCTTGTACAGCACAAATCATCACTCTGTGCTCCCAGACATCTCTTAGTGCAAGCAAGCCTGGTCCCCATATCATATCTAAGTTAACTGTACATGTCTAGCATGTCCCCTAAAGTGTCAGCTTCCCTAAGGTGGAGATATGATTCATCTCTGCAGCCTCAAAACTTGACACTACATAGAGAACATAAACAGGGTGTAATACATTGCTTCTGAAGAGAAAGTATAGTGAAGTTGATGGGAAAATCATTCCAAATAAAATTTTACTTCACATACAACTTCTCTGCCATAATAAATCTAACGCTGCAGTAAATCCAGTTGCTTTACTATTTAATCCCTGGACCATTGGACACAGGATATTTTACACTATTTGTCCAGCTGTCTTCACATGCAAACGCCTCACAATGAAGGAAACAAGTTAATACTGATTCACTTTATGGTTAGTTTACACTGTACTGGCCTGTAAATCTGTATATTTATTTAATGTCCAGAGCATTAGTCTTTCACCCATAAAGCTCAAAAGAAGATGAACAGACTCTGCTAAAACTTTCAAATATGTTTCAGTCAGGCTAAACAACACAAAGAACATTCCACTAGAAAGGCATGCTTTTGTTTAAATGATTACTAAGTTAAAATTAAGCATAAAATCAAGGACATTATGTAGTGACATGTTTAGATTCAGAGTTCCCAAAGGAAAATAATCAACAGGAATCTTCTCCTAGTTTATTATAAAATATAAACCAGTCTTCAATGGCAGGTGGTGATCTCCTCACATGGGATTATTCTCCAGACTTGAAGGTGTGTGGCACATTAACCAGACAACACTCAAGGTCATATGAATTGTCCTCTGTGTTTTAGCAGACAAAGGAATTCCTCCGTATATTTTCTCACCCTCAGTTCTGGGACCCTCAGCCAAGGAAATATCTTTCAATGGCTGTTAGATGACCATTTCAAAGGTCCCCAAACCCATTCTCAACATTGACTTTCAGGGTTTTGGTGAGTCCCTCTTTGTCCCCAACTTTGATAAGTACCTGATCAGGTCTCCCATCTGTCAGAAGGTAGATTGCTTGTGTTTCTTTATCAGCAAAAGCAATTTGCAGGGCATTCAGAGTGTTTGTAGAACTCCCAGTCTACAGAAAGAATACCAAGCACACACTTGAATCTCAAGAAAGATCTCAAACAAATGTTTTCTGCTTCCAAAAGAGAAAGAAAAGTACTTGTGAAATAAAAGCTACATTAAAATTGTATTGAGATAATAATTTAAGCCCAGAAATTCCAAGAAGTCAAACTGCTGGGTGTGACATAAGGCCTCTCTCCTGCCAGTCTAGGACGGCTAGATGCCAGGGCTGTGGACTTTTGTCCTGACGACAGAGTTCTTCATGCAATTCTATCTTCCTGTGTTTCTGTGTGAGGCGCTAACCCAGTTACTGTTCATTCAGCTGTCAATACAGCCTCAACACGCTGCCTGAGTATACCCCGGCAGGGATCATGTTTGTTTCAAACAAGGATTGATTCACAACACCCAGGATTCGGCAAACATGAGTGTGGTATTGTTAGCAATCTGGAGGTACAACAAAGAAATTGTAAATTAAAAAAACTCCTGCAGTTTCTACCCAGGGATATAGAGCACTGGCAAGAGTGTCACTGTAAAACTCACGATGAGAGAACAGACAGCAAGCAGGGAACTGCTGTTACACCCATCAGAGTGCTCAGGTCACAGGGCAACCAATTGCCCCAAAATGTGGGGGAAGATGGGCATCTGCAGAGTCAAGCGAGATGCAAGCCTTGGCCTTCTAGACCAGGATGCAGCCAGACACTTGCAAGAAAAGTTATTCTGGGATGATCGGTGAGTTGGTAGAGGCTACCTAGGTATATAATGGCTACAGGGTAAAGGCCCGGATGCCACAACTACGGGGGGAACCTGTGCTCTCTCGGAGGCTTTTCATCACAAGCCCCAGAGTGCTCACAGAAAAGGCTGAGAGAGTCCCAGGAAAGTCTCCTTCATGGTGCAGGACTGGGGAAGAGAGACAGTGAAACTTTAATCTTCAGAGACCCCTCCCTTGCATCTCCCCTATAAAACAAAAGCCTTAACCTGTGTGTGATGGGGAGGTGGGGAGAAGCACACAAACGTGTCACCCTCAGGGCGCAGGTGAAAACCCAGGACAGCCGGAGGAAAGAAAGAGGGAGGAACAGGAAAAACAAGGCCAGGTGCTGGGCTCGGACCTGCTAAGAGGGCCACGCCCCTAGTAAAGGTACTGACTAAAGAGATTGGGTTAATGCAGCAATTTTCAACCTTTTTCATCTCATGGTACAATCACTAAAATTCTGCAGCACACCAAAAGACATATTATATTTTTGCCAATCTGACAAAAAAAATAGATATAATTTTGATTCATTCCCCCTGGACAGTTATTGTTGTGTTGGCTATGGTCATTTTTTAATCCAACAATCTAAGAGAAAAGAGGTCAGTGCCCCTGACTAAAGAGCCAGGTACCAAATGTTTTAAAACTCCTGTGGCACACCGGTTGAAAATCGCTGGGTTAATGTAATCTTTGTAAACCAAATGAGTGTCTATGTGAAGTCACTGCCATCCTCGGAACTCAAAGTGCTTCCTCAAGAATTTCTCTCCAGGATGACCTCAGCAGGCGATCAAGTCAGGCCACTTCTCGCAGCCCAGCCTCCACCTTACCTTCATGTTTCTAACCCAGGACTGAGCCCCTTTCAAATTATCTTCATTGATTTCAACAAGTTTTTCTCTCCAAGCAACTGCCTGAGCATCAAACTGCACAAAATTGAATTTCCTTTTAAATTTCAGCTGTTCCTGTAAGAGACAATTATTATTTAAGCATCAAACCACTGAAATGTAAGAAAATAATAGCACAGGTCACAGTTTGATAAATTTTAATTACCATTATATCTGTTTTCCGTTCTAGAAGCTAAAAATTACATTCAATAGAGAACATCTTTTCTAGTACAAAAGGCATTTAAGTAAAATTTATACACAGTTTGAATACTAAACCTTTAGAAATGTATATATGCATGAATATATGTTATGTATCACATATATAAGTTAATATCAATATATATAATGTGACATTAAATGTTGTCTCTAATACTGATACTAATGATACACCAAATATGCACACTAAATGCAGTATGCTTAAGAAAAAGAAATCCAAAACGGTGTTACGTTTTGGTCGTCACCTTTTTGGTAAGGCTGTTATTCCATTACATATGTACTCACTTGCCTTCCATCAGCCCATATTTCTCCAGTAGAGGGTTACCAAGTTAAAAGTTGTATTTTGCAGCTGTCAACACTCCCCACAATTATTCTCTGTGGTTAATACATCGGTAGTACTGACTCATTACAGTGTTGTGATGCCCATTTCTAGGTGTGGGCACCTGGAGTTAGGAAACAGGGTCATCCGCTTCAGGCCCTGCAACTCAGAGGCCATATAGGCTGAATGAGAACAGGAAGCCCCTGGCCATCAACGCTGGATCTGTGTCACACAGCACCCCTCATAAACGTCAGAAATTAAAATTCAAGTGCCAGCCCAAAGATGAAAACTGTGGAGGTGTGTGCACACCACAGACTTCAGGACGGAGAAAGCCTGCAGCAATGGACATAGGCAGTCCCTCAGTAGCCCACGTGTCAAAGAAAGGACCCATCAAAGGGGGTTCTGCTTGCACAGGGGAACTGATGATTCTCTAACTGACAAAAGGGAGTTTTTCCTATAATGGCTTTCCTGTGGATTTTTTAGCGCAAACCTCGCCTCTGCACCTCCCATTACCAGAACAGACGATGATCGGTGGAGATGTCATGATACCCAGGCCCCCAGATGCGTGGACTGATAGCTCCATCTAACCTGCATAAACTGGATGATCTTGTCCTTCACCAAGTCCAGTTTGCCCTTCATTGAGTGAGATGTATCAATGAGGATGTACACGCAATCATTACACACTTTCCCAAAAAGGATTTGACTCCCATCTTGTAGCCATTTAATCCTAGACAGGAAATAGTTTGAAAGTGAATGGTTAGAGCCTGTGGAAGGAGAGCATCTTCCTAAGAATGAGTGATGCGCCTACAGAGCCCAGAGTTGTGCTATATTGTTCATACACAGTCTCCTGTGAATGGATCCCTCGCTTTGACAAGTTTCTATGGAAAATCCTGCATTCAAGCTGACTCTCTCACCAGCACCCCTGACCCCATCCATCGTCAATCTAAGTAAAACAGAACTAGGAAAATTAATAGGACAGAAAAATAAATCCAATACTGGGTTCCAAAGTGAAAAGTAAATTATTTCCAGTCATCTGAGAGTTTGAAGGCCTCAGCTATGACTTCAGACCCTTTGTTCTCCTACCCCTGCTGACCGTGGTCACGCTAGTAATGCTAGCGCGTTTCTAAAGCATCAGTGCAGCTTATGGACAATATCAGGTCACTCCAGATCCCTGTAATAACAAAGTGCCAGGGAGCTGTCTGAGCAGCACGGCTTCTGTGGCGCAGGCTTAGGCTGCCATCACAGGATGTAAATTAAATTCACAGCTGCAGGCAAAGCCGGGGAGGAGCAGTCCAATGGAAAAATATTTGAAACCAAGTTCAGAGTGCAGCAAGCCCTAGGCAATAAGAATTTGTAGAACAAACTGCTGGAGAGTACTAATTGAAAGGAAATACAACTTTTCAAAATTTGTGAGAGGCAGGCAGCTAAAGAGATCCTCAGAAGAAAGATTATGAAATTAAATCCTTGCTTATACTAGAAAGAAATGTCTCAACTTAGTGATATAAGTATCCATCTTAAGAAACTTAAACCCAAAGTAAGGAGAAGGAAAGAAAGAAAAATGGCATAAAAAGGAGAAAATCCTATGGAGAAAAAAAACAAACAAACAATGAAACAGAAAGCTGGTTCTTTGAAAAGATGAATTAAATGGATAACCTCTGGCCAGACTGATTAGAAAATAAAGATGATGTAAATTGCCAACATCGTCTCTATGAGCATTTAAAGAAATTGAATATGTAGTTAAAAACCTTCCCACAAAGAACTCCAGGTGGCTTCAACGGTGAATTCCACAAACATTTAAGGGAGAGATGATATCAATTCTCCGCGGAAAATAGAGGAGAGAAAACTTTCCAACAACCCTTGACACCTGGTGCAATGAGAGGGACAAAAAGACCTGGCAGCTGCCAGGTGGAATGTCTTTTAAGCAGCACCCTTTCTCCCAGGTCCGCAATCCAAACTACGTTCCCCAAAAGTCAACCCTAACATAAGGATTACTTTTTCTGAGTAACCCATTACGAACCGGGTTTGAGAAGCTGGGGCTCTGAAGACAATATGGAGACAGGTGTCTGCAGCCTGGGGCTTTATAATAGAAGACACAGAAGGAAGGAGGAAACTCACATATCCAAGTAGCTACTGCGGGCTGAGTACTAGCCTATACTTATTACATTTAGTATCTAATCAAATCTGTAGAATACATTTCTAAATGACATTATTATTCCCACTTTATAAATGAGGAAACTGATGCACAAAAACATTAACTAACTTGCCCAGGGTCACACAGCAAGTGGTAGAACTGGGATCAGACTCCAGCTCTATCTGACCTCACAGCCCATGCACCTGAATGGATTTGATCTTCATGGTCTAAAGCTGTCCGCCGGCATCACGAAATGAAAGCATGAAGGTAGATCATCCCCATGGGTCTGAGGTTGAGGTCATGGCATTAGTACACCAGATTCATTAGCAATACCAGATTTTAGGAAATAGCAGGGTTGAGAAGGATCACACAGAGTTATTTTTAGCTGATTGCTAATACATACAGGTTCCAGCAGAAGTAAGGCCTACTTGAATGTGGTTTGTAGGGTAATAATATGGGTGTAATAATTTATAGTTTATTTTGAACATTTCACTTAAAATGTCATAGAGTATGCCTGAGTGTGATATTGTTATGTTACAGAATTAAATTCTTATGATTTTTTAATAAAAGATTTTGCAATAAAAAGGGGTGTTTTTAGTGTCGGACCCTGTATATATTTTTCCAATATATTCAGGTAGTTCACCTTGTAATAGTTGTCCTGAAATAAAATACTCAAGAGTACAGAGGACAGATGTAATACAGTCTCAATACCTGTGGCCAATAAGAAATTCAAGACATGAGGAGAAGCATTCCTTATCCTCCTACAGTGACGCACAACCACCATGATAGCTACACCTTTGTTTGTTATTTTTAAGAGTCTAAATCCAAACACCACCCTTTGTTATTAACAACAAGGCCACCAGCAAACCGTCAGACGGCAACCTTGACTTAATATGTTTACTGGCCATTTCTCTTGGTTAAGCTTTACAAAGAGGTCAAGCAGATTTGAATTTCAGGAAACACGAGACCACTTGTACCGTCCTGTAAATACACCAACCTCCTCTGGATCTGGGCCAGGAATGCACGAATTCTCTCACTGTACCATGTGTACTTCTCCTTGGTAATGCAGACGTGGACCAAGCTCCCGTCCTTCCAGGGAGCATGGACAAATCTGCTACAGTATTTTGCATGGACTATCTTCTTGTTGGTCTCCTAAGGAAAACACAAAGGACAGAGCCACTCAGAAGTCATTCCAAGAAGAAAAGTCTCCAGGTGGCACCTCCATCTCTGCGTTATTTATGCAGCTCTCAGTACTCACTTGTACAGTAAAATCATTCAACTCTTGGTTTGACCAAACACGCACTGGAGCCTGCTCTACAGGGAGACCTGTGCTAGGTGTCATGACTGATGGTCAGAAAGACATGTGCAATCCCATCTGCGGCCCAGAGAACACCTGCCGCGGAACACCTAGAGAATAAGTGCAGCTAGAGAAGAGGTCTGAGGACTGTGCCTTGGGGCCCTTCGGCATTTAGAATTTGGGAAAGAAGTAGCAAAAAGGCAGAGAGAGAATAGCTGTGAGGTAGAAGGAAAAATAGGACAGTGTATTTTCTTCAAGTAAAAAAATTTCAAGGAAGTAATCAAACTATATCAAATGTTGATAACAGGCCAAGGAAGAGACTGAGAATCGACCCCTGGATTTAGCAACTCAGGTATCCCTAAAAAGAGTGGGTTTTGGTGGAAAGGGGGCCTTTGCCTGACCGGAGCACATTCAAGAGAGCGTGGAAGAACCGCAGAATCGGAGAATGGAAATGTATACAACTGAGGGAATTGAATTCTAAAGAGGAGCTGAGGAATGAGGCTAGTGAGGCAGAGCTGGAGGCAAATAGAGGGTCAAAGCACTGTAATTTCAGACGGAGAAATGACGCCACGTTTATGTGCTGATGGGAATGATCTGGAAATGAGAGCAATACTGATGATAGAAAATAGAAAGGTGGAGACCAACCAAATGATGGAATAGGGATCGGTGAACTCATGGAGGGCCTGGCCTTAGCCAGAAGCTAGGACAGGTCAGCCATCCTAGAAGAAATAAGAGGAGAACACACAGACGTAGATGCCGGGAGATTTGTAGCTCTGAGGTAGGTGTTCATGGATTTTTCACTACAATGTTCAGTGAAACAGGAACAAGGTCATCTGCTGAGAATGAGCACCAAGGAGAAGATGTTGAAGTTTGAGGAGGAAGAAGAAGGTAGACATCTTGCAGAATGCGAGTCTGAGTGGTTTGGGAGAGGACAGTGGTGCAGCACAAAAGATCCACCTGAAGTTACAGGTCAGGGATTTAAGGTGAAACCAGACACTATGGCTGTGTGATTTTCTCTGTTTCACCCACTGTAGTCATCTGCACAGGTTTAAGGCAGAAAGGGCAGAAAGCTGGATTTAACCAGGGATGGGGTTTTGCCAGGGAGTACAATAATATACGAGAGAAAAAGTAGTTGAGGATATATGAGAGGGACTAAAGGATGAAGAGAACAGAGAAAAGATGGTAGAAACAACAGATTATATGTCCCACTGGGGTTGAAAGACTGATGGAATTAGGGTAGCAGAGGAAATGACCTCAAAAAGTGATCAGATAGTGGGACCTTTGGAATTGATTATGTGGGTTATGATTACAAAGCTATTTGAAATTACAAGGTCAAGGGTATGCCTATGACAGAAGTGGAAGACACAGAGTTGAAGAGAAAGCCATTGGAGAAGAGCAGATCAGGGAAATGAAAGATCAGGGTATGGGAAGGGTTATCTACATGGTACCGAGCTCACTAAGAATTGAAACAGAACCAGTGACAGCAAGCCAGAAGTTTAATCTTCAAGGATTGACAGAGGTGACCTGGGGCTCAGCAGGCGACCGCCACATTCTGATGATAGGGGAAGAGGGTGGGAAAATGACCAAGAAGCAGCAAAGAGTCCACTGTCTACCTCCAGGACATGGGGAGCGAAACCAGGGTCCTTGAGAGAACCCAAACAAGCAGGCAAAGGGGACATCTCAGAACGCTCTAGGTTCCAGGGGGTTTGATGATGACTTCTAGGTCCAGAGGGCACAGTGAAAGTGTTCTGGGGGTCAGGGAGGAATGGAGGAGGCTCAGAGAAGGGAGGTCAGAGCCACACATGAGTAAGATTCAGGGGTTCAGTGGTGATGGAGGTGAACAGGGCTGAAGGACATAATGAGATCAGTCCTGATGCTGCCAAGGCGGAGAGGGGAGCCACATCACAGCAGTGCAAGAAGGAAGGAGAAAGATGTCCTCTCATTCTCATGCATTCCTGGGGATGGCACAGGAGAGCGTTCCCTACTCTCTATCCCTTCATATGGCATCTGCCAACTGTGCCCTATGCACTTGCAAATAGAAACACACCAGACCATACACCAGACCATAAGTTACGTGAATACAGTTGTTATAGAGCACAGTCTCAGAAAGGGAAGAGCACAGTGTGAGAGCCAACCAGCTCTGAGTTCAAACCATGCCTCCACCTGCCATGAGATGGCAGGTGAGTTGCCTAACCTTTCAGAGGCCCTGTGACTTTGTTTTCTTATGTGTGACATGAGAGCACAAATATTTACCTTATATAGAAACCACATGGGCATTCCATAAATGCTCATTTCTGACTCACTGTGTTTTTAATAAAGAAAAGAAGGCAGGTAACATCTACCAGGCATCTCCTAAGTGCCAGGCACTGTGCTCAGAGATGCACTTTTTTAATCCTCACCTAAGGTTATGTTTAGTGATTTTAGAGAGGGGAGAGTAGAAAGAGAGGGATGGGGAGAGAGAGAGAAACATCAATCAGTTGCCTCCTGTATGCACCCTGACCAGGGATGGAACCTGCAACCTAGGTATGTACCCTGACTGGGAACTGAACCTGCAGACTTTTGGTGTATGCGATGATGCTCCAACCAACTAAGCCACCCGACCAGGGCACATTCATTTTTAAAATTTGGACTTTAAACCACACACATTACAGATGTGGAGAATGAGACTCACAAAGGTTAAATTATTTGCTCAACATCTCATAATTAGTAACTGGTAGAAACAGCATTCACACCCAAGTCTTCTTACTCCAAATTTGGTGCACTGTCTACCAAACCACACTGCCTGATATAGAGTGAAGGCTCAATAAATATTTGTTAGAGGAATAAATGGTGATACTAGAGTGGGTTTTAGAATATCAGGGCTGGCTTTGTACATAAGCAACCATGAAGGTGATGTGATTTCGGGGGTGCCCTGAAATACCAAGTTACTAGACTTTGCCTGAAATTTCCTAATTAGAAATAGGTTTTTGTCTCCTCCTCCCACCTGTTCATTTATCTTAGAATGCTACACAGCAAGGCCTTTTTAGTCATTTATCTTGGTGTAAAGGAGTTTCCTAGATCAGTACCTACAAACTGGTTTTTATGGTTGAAAGTTTAGGGGCCCGCCCAGTGGAAGTCTGGGAGAACCCTAAATAATCAACCTATTTCACAGCCTCAGTTTCTTCCTAACTTACACACATCACAATTTTTAGTATAAACTCAGTTCCAGATATGTAGCCCCAAATACTAAAACTAAAATTGTCTCTTTTCATCAATATTTGTGAAAGAGGATAGTTGTACTGCACACTTCGCAACTTTTACTACATTATTATTTGTTCACACAAGAAATTTGAGGTAAAATTCCACATTTATAAGCCAAATCATTAAAACTTTCCCTATAAAATTTCATATAAAACTTCATATGAACAAGGAAGAACAAGGGGAAACATCAGTATTAGAGAGAGACCTGAGCACGCCACATCGCCTGGAGGCTACAGTAAGCTACGCTCAAATGGACAAGGGTTTATATTTTTAAATATTAGGACTTGGATATTTTTAAATGTCCAAGTCTTAATGTATTTTTAAAAATGCAAATTTAGTTATACTTGATTTCCTGAACTAATGACATTACTGAATAATGTCTACAAAATCAGAAAACTGTGCTGGGGAGGAAACAAATGAGATTTTCCTGCAATGCAGCAATTACTCTGCATCCCAGGGTATGCACCAGGAAACAAGTCTCGTGTCAATTCTGCATTTTTCTTCTAATTCAATTTTTATATTTTCCTCCTTGCAGTGTACTGTCAACACACAGCATTAAGAGAGCAAACAAACAGCATCATGTGGCTACTGTAGCCCGGGTAGAAAGAGCCCTTCTCTGAGGAGCCCCGTGGCCAGCCAGCCCAGTGAGTGTCAGAGAGACTGGGGTTTCACCTCTGACTGGACAGGTGTCTCAATGACGATCCTGACATTGAATCGGAGACTTAGAGAATACATAAAGTGGCGTGCATTTGAGAAGGACCTGAGTTCCTCTCCCAGTCGTGTCTGCTAAGTCGCCATTACCGGCAGGTCTGCAGTGTTGCTGGCATTTCAGCTTTCACTTCACAGTGGGGTGCCTGGGCCTTTACCACCTTTTCAAAGAGCTTTCCTTCAGTTTTAATGAATTTAGAACATTCTTTTCATCCCAATTTTCTGTTTTATATTGTGACACTTTTTAGTCTTTCTGTAATTCTAAACTTTTGACAGGTCTAGGTTCTATTTACACATCAGTATTTTTCAGTGTGGCCCCTGGACCAGGTGCTTCAGCATCATCTGAGGATTGTCATAAATGCAAATTCTTGGCACCCCCACCCCAGACTCACTGACTCGTGTGTTAATGTTCAGGAGCCATTCTAGAGATCATCATCCTTCCATTGTGAGCCAGAGTTGGGCATTTAGAGAAGCTATATTCTTTTCAGATCCATTGGTACAACGGAATTACAGGTTTCAAAAGCTCTCAGTATTCACCCTTCCAGTGCTATAATCGCTTAAATAATCTGATTTTGTATTTATTGGGAATCTTCTAAATGATGGCTGGTAGTTCAAGACTAATGTATCTTTAAGATAGTGACAATACAAGAGGACCCTAGGAATGCCTGCTTTGGGTGTATTCACAAGTAGTTTCTTTCTTCCATCCAATATGGAAGAGCAAAGGTGTTCTCTTTAGAAATACTACTGAATAATTCTGAGGCTCATAATGCCTAAATTTCTACAAGTCCAGCTCTTGGTTTTTGTATAATTATTGTGTAAGTCACTTATCTCTAGAAACCATTCCCCGAGTTGATCTCCACTCAGACGAGTATGTGGTGAGAAGTAGAAGGGACATCCTTCTGCATGGAAACCCCAGCCAGTTTCCCTCCATGCTGCCTTTGACCTTGGTTCTGCCCTGGGCTCTGGTCTGAGGGAAGCCTTAACTGCCTGCTCAGGGTATTAAGAGAAGGTGACAACCCCGCCGATAGTGGACTCACCGCACTGGTCTGTATGTACTCGTTCTCAGGCTTGGTTTTTATATCGACAACCCCATCAGCATGGCGGAAGGAGCAGTCAGCAAGCACATCATAAAATGACAGATTTTGGGCTTTTATGCCATATTTCTGTAGCCACTTCTTAGAGTCCCAGATGTCTTCTGGATTTGATTCATTTCCAGTAGAGGTTGCTCCTGATTCTATTTTTGGAATCACAGTTCATTAGCCATTCATATTACACAAGCCATTCATATTTCACCCCCCACCTTGATATTTACCAAGCTGGAACATGTTCTTTGTTAGACCTCACTCATTTCAGGAAGTACACTTTCCAAAGAAGGACTGGCAACGAATCAGTTCACAAGACTAGAAGGCAGGAATCTGCTCCTCTTCATCTCCCTTCCTCCTCTACCTAAGTTGACTGGCCCCATACATAGGTGGAGATGGCCAACAAACCAAGGCTGGGTGTTGGGAGAGCATTAAACTTGGGGTCAGAAGCTCTGGGTTCAAGTCCCACCTTCATCACTTACTAGCTTGGGCAAGTTCTCAAACTTTGGCAAGTCACTCCACTTAAGCTCTCTGAGTTTCATCAAATTCTTCACCTATTGAAGAAAGATAGCATCTACTGTGCTTTCCCAGGTGTGTAGAAGTGATTCAAGGAGAAAAACCATGTGGAAGCGCTGTGTAATGAGGGAGGAAAAGTAGAAGCATGTGACCTGTACTGAAGTGGAAGTCAGTCAATCCCAGAGGACTGGTGGGCTGCCTGCCAGGAGTTCCCCATGAACTTGGTGGATTTATCCTAATTCAGAGCCTGGACCTCAATTCTGTAGGCTCAGAAGTTTTGTATGGCAGCTCAGGCACCTGGAACTGATCTACAACAACACACCTTAGTCAGATTCACAGGATAAAATATAATCTAGAAGGCCAGTTGCCCAAATATTCCCAACCTTAGACACATTCCCTTGGTGTTTTCCAAAGGTTTCCCATACTCTTTAAGCAGGAGGAGGTTTTATGCTACCTGACCAGAAAAACCATATAAGCCGCTTTCACACAAGCAGAAAAGTATTTATCTATTTGGCACAAAACCCCTAGTGCCACCTAAGGGAGACTGGGGTATCTTGGGGTGAGCACAGAGGTGAAAAGGAATAAATTTGAAGCTGAGAAGGCACTGGTGTCTGGAGCAGGCTTGCATTGGCCTGTGAGAGCTGACAGTGTACCTCTCCCTCCAGCCCTGTGCTCAGTAGTAGCACATCGCCAGGGTGAAACCGCCCATGCTGGGAGTATTTACAAAATCTGGAGATCAGCACATGCTACAAGTCAGAATTTTTTTATTCCAAAGTGTGGATTGCTAAACATTTACCTGCATGCCACTGGTAGGAAGACAGAACAGACCCTGAGATTTTAGCCCCATTGGGACATCAGAGCTCTAGGAAGACCAGCAGGAATGTTGGGAAGGTAGGCTTTTATAAAGTGTATTACCAAGTATCCACCAGCCCTATAGAATTTATTTCCACTTAGATCAGTGGTTCTAGCCCTGAATACTGGAATCCTCTGAGGAGTTCTAAAAATGCTGCTTCCTGGGCCCCTCCCATTAGATTCTGCTCTAATTGGTCTGAACACTGGGATTTTACAAACTCCCAGGTGATTGAACTGTGCAGCCAAGCTTTGCACCTGGGGTAAGATGGAAAGAGCTTTCTAAAATACGGGATGGTGATCCAGTCAATTAGGCTTCCACCAGGCATAGATTCAAGTCAAATTATACTTTTAATTAAAAAGTAGTGCTTACTATTAGGAAAAGAAAAATATTATCCATTCTTACCCATTATTGTATTTAAAGGGGTATATAATTAAAATGAGATTTGAAGACATACAACGCTTTGGAGCCAGTTATTTCTCAGTAATGTATAAAGCATCTGTCTATTAGTCCTACATGTGAGCCATGTCCTCACATTTTAATATAATACTTTTAAAGTGATGCACTCTGAAATCTATTGGAGCTGGAAAATCTCAAAGAACCTTGTTTTTGGCTTTTGAACTTCAATCTGGCATCAAAAGCTCCTCTGGGCACTGCTCCCAATGCCAGCAGTTGGTTTCTATGTGACTCACAAAGTGTCCTCCCACCCCAGGAGTGCCAACCAGAGGCTTCCCGAATCTTCTGATCCCTGAGGTTCCCCTGCAGGTTCACCTGCATCACAAGGAAGCAGCACAAAGAGAACAAAGCTATTTACTCAGTGGGATCAGCTTCCTTAGAGAAACCCTTTGGGTGACTATTTTTCCTCACTATTGCTCATTTAAGCCTTTGTCCCCTCTTTATTCCTACTTTATTATTCACCTCTCTTCTTTCTAATCAATAGGTGTAGTAGGAAATACAATTTTTATTCAATTATTTCCATAGCAACACACACACTATCTCATCTGTCTGCTCTGTTTTGGCTTGCCTTCTTTTAAATCAACAAGAACCCTTTATAAATGATAATGATAAATTCCAGCTTACCATAAAAGAATTCCCTAAAAATACATCACATCAATTTTAACAACAGTTTTTGAAGAGCCAGAGACTAACTTCTGACTCCTTCTAGCATCACCCAGGGCCACTCGGTGCAGTCACCTTGAGGGCATTATTCAGGCTCCCAATTACCCTCCAGAAAGGGAACTGGGGGAAGACCCGACAGCAACTTCAACTTCATAAAGGGAAGAAGGGGCAGCCAAAAGACAGCCTAGGTGCTCCAAGGCTGAAGAAAGGAGTGAAAGGGGAAAATCTTTTCACTTTTGTCGCGAATTATACCAATTAGTGGCTGAGCCTCATTTTGACCAACAGGGGATGGGAAGGGTCTCACTTGTTCATTAGAGTCACCTGCTAAGAGTTCCTTCCATTCTGCTGCAGTTATCTGAATTAAGAATTTAGATAGCTTTTCACTTACAGAGCTTAGGAATACCTTCATTTATTATAGACATGTGAGCTCACAGGCCATCCTGATTACATCGCTTTCCTTTTCTGTGTGACAGATTGCTAACGAGTATCTCTCAGTTATGGCAGGAGAAGCTCATCGCAGATCATACCTATGCCCAGAATTAACTGGCCTGCTTCTCCCTATCCCAGTTATCAATCTCAAAACCTACTGCCCAATGCTTTTGAAACATCACCGTGATAGCCAGACCATAGCATAATGACAAAGTGGCCACAGTGTATCAGTGCCCATGCCTCCCCTCTAGGTGCAGTTCCCGAGTGGTTCCCAGCCATCAAAAGTTCACCGCCACCATAATTGCTGGCCCCATGATGATGATTAATCTTTTTGTTTTAATACTCACCTGAGGACATTTTTTTCATTGCTTTTAGAGAGAGAGGAAGGAAGGGGGAGAAGAGAGAAAGGGAAGGAAATATGGAGCAGCTTCCCATACACACCCAACCAGGGGGAATCGAATCCACAACCTAGGTATGTGCTCTGACCAGGAACTGAACCTGCGACCTTTCAAATTATAGGACGAAGCTACAACCAACTGAGCCACACCAGCCAGGGCAGCGATGGTTAATCTTATCTGTCAACTTGGATGGACCACAGTACCCAGATGTTGAGTCAAACATTATTCTAGATGTTTCTGTGAAGGTATTTTTTAGATGAGATCAACATTTAAATCCATATACTTCGAATAAAGCAGATGGGCCTCATTCATTGAGTTGACTACATTATGAGAAAAAACACTGGCCTCCCCTGAGGTAAAGAGAATTCGACTGCAGACGGCTCTTGGACCTGAACTGCAACACCAGCTCTTTCCTACATCTCCAGCCTGTGGCCTGTCTGCTTGCAGATTTTGGATTTGCCATCCCCTATAATCACGTGAAGCAATTCCTTACATCAATCTCTCTCTTTCTCCTTCTACACACACGCACACACACACACATACATCCTATTGGTTCTGTTTCTCTGCAGAACCCTGACTAATACACCCATCCTCTTCCACTGGAAGTTACCTAACACCTCATTCTGCCATGCTGGGTCCACGTGAACCATCAGCTACTGAGTATGCCAGAGCTCTAGATCTGGAACCAACCTCCGAGATCACCAAGGTCAGTGTTTCCCAGGCTGTGTCTCACCAACACTGCTTCTGCTACATCTGGTGGCTGTTACTCAGAAAGAGCGTGCCTTAGCAAAAAGTTTGGTGATCTTGAAACTTAACAGTTTCAACAGGTTCTTTATCACAGGACTTGTCCAAGCCCTTTTTTATAGGACACAGCAGGGGACTCACCATGAACAGAGGCATACATAGTATTTCCTAAAGTTACTTGATCTCAAACTCTTTCTACATAGAACACTCTGGAAGGTTTATATTTGATAGACTACTGTTTGTTTGGTACACACTGCCCAACTTCTCTGTTGTCACAGGGGCCATGAGACCCTGAACCAACACTTGGATGCCACGTGGAAAATACGGGAAAAGGATGCCGTGAATTAGTTGTAAAGGAACAGTTCAGAAGAACCTGGAAGTGATGTCCAACAAAAAGAAAGAAATTACAAGTATGCAGGAAGAATGTTTAAACTACAACACATGCGACTGGCTCCTGAGAAATAAGAGCAATAGTCAAGTTAGTGATAAACCTGCATGAAGGCTGAGAGGAAACCGCTAGCAGAGCACAGGCTCCAAAGGAAGAGTTTTGAAAGCCACATTTTAATGTGCCTATATCTAAACTGACATTTAAAATAAACTGAAAATAGTCGAGGATCAGTGATGTGGGCAACAAGTTATACTGTAAAGAATAGCATGATCTGGTAAGCTAAACACAAGCCAATTCAAGATGTTTGGTATACTATAAAGTGGAAAAATCAAGACTGAGAATTGAGAAAAGGATTGATGGGGTTTGAAAACTTTAGATTAAGAACCTGAATTTCACATGGTAGTGACAATAGGACTCTGAAACAAAGTGGGAATAGTGGAATTAAACCAAGACAGAAAATCTAAATTTGCTTCCCTTGGGAAATTAAAATTTTTTATCTTGCATCACTATTGCCAAGTTTGTTTGTTTTTTTAAATTTTTAGTCAGCATATTTATTTCATGTATTCTTTTAAAAAGTTTGTTGATATAATTTACATTCTATAAAATTCACCCTTTTCAAGTATACAGTTCCGTGGTTTTTAAAGTTTATTTATATGGTTGTGCAACCACCACCACTATTTAATTCTAGCACATTTTCATCACCACAGAAAGAAACCCCTATTTCCCTACTCTTCTTCCCCCCATTAATTCACTCTATGGATTTGCCTATTTCATCCAAATGAAATCATACAAATTGTGGTCTTTCGTGTTTGGCTTCTTTCATTTAGCATAATGTTTTCAAAGTTAATCCACATTGTAGTATGTGTCAGTACCAAATTAAATACTTATTTATAGAGATAATTTTACTTTCTTCCTTTCCAATCTGGATACCTTTATTTCTTTTTTCTTGACTAATTGTGTTGGCTAAACCTTCAGTACAATATTGAATAGCAGTGGTAAGAACAGATATCCTTTCTTATTCCTGATTTCAGAGAAAAATTTTTAGTCTTTCACCATAAGCATGAAGTTAGCCACGACTTTTTAATAGATTGTCTTTATCGGGTTGAGGAAATTTCCTTCTATTCCTAGTTTGTTGAGTGTTTTCATAACATAGGGTATGGGATTTTTGTCAAATGCTTCTTCCATATCTATTGAGATAATCATGTGGTTTTTGTCCTTTAGTATATTAATATGGTGTATTACATTGATTTTTTTATTGTTGTTCAAGTACAGTTGTCTCCATTTTCCTGCCACCATTTCCCCCTGCCCCACCCTCCCCCACCTTCTACCCTCAATCCTTTCTCCCTTTGGTTTTGTCCATGGGTCATTTAGACATATTCCTTGAAGACCCTTCCCCATTTTTCCCCCCCGATATCCTCCTTCTCTTTCCCCTCCAATTACTGTCAGTTTGTTCTTTATTTCAATGTCTTTGGTTATATTTTGCTTGCTTGTTTGTTTTGTTGATTAGGTTACACATCTAGGTGAGATCATATGGTATTTGTCTTTCACCACCTAGCTTACTTCATTTAACACAATGCTCTCCAGCTCCAACCATACTGTCACAAAGGATAGGAGCTCCTTCTTCCTTTCTGCTATGTAGTATTCCATTGTGTAAATGTACCACAGTTTTCCGATTCACTCATTTACTGTTGGCACTTAGGTTGCTTCTAATTCTTGGCTATTGTAAATTGTACTGCTATGAAATTAGAGTACATAGGTTCTTTTGAATTGGTGTTTCTGGATTCTTAGGGTATAATCCCAGCAGTGGAATTGCTGGGTCAAAAGGCAGTTCCATTTTTAGTTTTTTGAGGAAATTCCTTACTGTTTTCCATAGTGACTGCGCCAGCCTGCATTCCCACTGACAGAGTACTAGAGCTCCTTCTTCTCCACATCCTTGCCAGCACTTGTTTGTTGATTTGTTTATGATAGCCATTCTGATCGGTGTGGAGTGGTACCTCATTGTGGTTTTAATTTGTATTTCTCTGATGGCTAGTGATGCTGAGCAACCTTTCATATGTCTCTGGGCCCTGGGTATGTCCTCCTTAGAGAAGTGCCTATTCAGGTCCTTTGCCCATGTTTTAACTTGATTGTTTGTATTCCTGGAGTGGAGCCACATGAGTTTTTTATACATTTTGCAGATCAACCCTTGTCCAAGGTATCATTGGCAAATATGTCTTCCCATACAGTTGGTTCCCTTTTCATTTTGCTGATGTTTTCTTTAGCCATGCAGAAGCTTCTTATTTTGATGAAGTCCCATTTATTTATTCTTCCTTTATGTCCCTTGCTCTAGGCGCCATATCAGTGAAAATATTTCATGGAATATCTGAGATTTTCTTGCCTATGTTCTCCTCTGGGACTTGTATGGTGTCATGACTTATATTTAAGGCTTTCATCCATCTCGAGTTGATTTTTGTGTATGGTGTAAGTTGGTGGTTGAATTTCATTTATTTGCATGTAGCTGTCCAGATGTCCTAAAATCATTTGTTGAAGAAGCCATTTTTACTCCATTTTATGCTTCTGCCCTCTTTGTTGAATACTCATTGACCATAGAGACATGGGTTTATTTCTGGGCTGTCTATTCTGTTCCATTGATTTATGTGTCTATTCTTATGCCAGTACCAGACTGTTTTGATTACAGTGGCCTTGTAATATAGTTTGATGTCAGGTATTGTGATCTCTCCTACTTTGTTCTTCTTTCTCAAAATTGCTGCAGCTACTCAGGGTCTTTTATGGTTCTATACAAATTTTTGAAATGTTTGTTCTATATCTGAAGTATTTCATTGGTATAATAGGGATTGCGTTCAATCTATAAATTGCTTTGGGTAGTATGGACATTTTGACATTTTTAATTCTTCCTATCCATAAACATGGTTTATGCTTCCATTTATTTGTGCCTTCCTTAAGTTCTTTCTTCAGTACTGTAGTTATCTGAGTATAGCTCTTTTATCTCCTTTGTAAGATTTATTCCTAGGTACTTTATTTTTCCTGTTACTATAGTAAATGGGATTATTTCCCTGATTTCTAATTCTGATATTTCATTGTTGGTGTACAAAAATGCCTTCAATTTCTGGACACTGACCTTGTATCCCACTGTTTTGCCAAATTTACTTATTAGGTCGAGTAGTTTTTTTGTGGAGTCTATAAGGTTTACTATGTACACTATCATGTCATCTACAAACAATGACAGTTTTACTTCCTCCTTTCCAATTAGAATGCTTTTTATTTCTTTTTCTTGTCTGATTGTTCTGGCTAGGACTTCTAATACTATGTTGAATAGGATTGGTGAACGCAGACATCCTTGTCTTGTTCCCGATCTTAGCGGGAAAGCTTTTAGGTTTTGCAGTTGAGTATGATGTTGGCTGTAGGTTTTTCATATATGGCCTTTATTAGGTTGGGGTATGCTCCCTTTATTCCCACTTTGCTGAGTGTTTTTATCATAAGTGGGCACTGTACCTTGTCAAATGCTTTTTCTGCATCTATTGATATGTTCATGTGATTTTTGTCTTTCCTTTTGTTTATGTGATGTATTACATTTATTGATTTGCAAATATTGTACCATCCTTGAATCCCTGGGCTGAATCTCACTTGATCATGGTGTATGATCTTTTCAGTGTATTGCTGGATGCAGCTTGCCAATATTTTGTTGAGGATTTTAGCACCTCTGTTCATTAGTGATATTGGTCTGTAGTTTTATTTTCTGTTGTGTCTTTATTTGGTTTTGGGATTAGGATGATACTGGACTCATAAAAAGAGTTTGGGAGTCTTCCCTTTTCTTGGATTTTTTTTGGATAGTCTGAGAAGGATATGGCTTAGCTCTTCCTTAAATGTTTTGTAAAATTCTACTGTGAAACCACCCATCCAGGGCTTTTGTGTGTCGGGAGTTTTTTTGATTACTGCTTCAATTTCACCAACTATTATTGGTCTGTCCAGGCTTTCTGCTTCTTCTTCATTCAGTTTTGAAAGATTATATTTTTCTAGAACTTTGTCCATTGCACCCAGGTTTTCAAATTTCTTGGCATATAAGTTATTCATAGTAATTTCTTATAGCCCTTTGTATTTCTGTGGTATCAGTTATAATCTCTCCTGTTTCATTTCTGATTTTATTTACTTGGGCCCTCTCCCTTTTTTTCTTGATGAGTCTGCTTAAAGGCTTGTCCATTTGTTTATCTTTTCAAAGAACCAGCTCCTGGATTTATTGATCCTTTGAATTGTTCTTTTAGTCTCTGTGTCATTCAGTTCTGCTCTGATCTTGATTATTTCCTTCCTTCTGCTCACTCTGGGCTTTGTTTGTTGTTGTTTCTCCAGTTCTTATGGTCGTAGGGTTAGGTTGTTTATTTGAAATGTTTCTATCTTTTTTAGGTAGTCCTGTGTTGCTATGAAGTTTCCTCTCAGGACTGTCTTTACTGTGTCCCATAGGTTTTGGTCTGTTGTATGTTCATTTTCATTTGTTTCCAGAAACTTTTTGATTTCTTCTTTGATCCCATTATTGGCCCATTCATTGTTTAATAGCTTGCTATTCAGTCTCCATGAGTTTGAATGTTTTTGAGTTTTTTCCTTGAGGTCAGTTTCTAGTTTCAAGCCCTTGTGGTCAAAGAAAATGCCTGACATGATTTCAATTCTCTTGAATTTGTTGAGGCTTGTTTTGTGTCCTATCATGTAGTCTATCTTTGAAAATGTTCCATGTGCATTCGAAAAGAATGTGTATTTTGCTTCTTTGGGATGAAAGGTTCTATATATATCAGTTAAGTCCATTTTATGTAATGCATTGTTCAGTTCCACAATATCCTTGTTGATATTTTGTTTGGAAGATCTATGCATTTTTGACAGTGGGGCATTAAAATCCCCTACTATAAGTGTGTTTCTGTCTATATCTTTCTTGAAGTCCTCCAAGATTTTCCTTATATATTTGGGTACTCCTATGTTGGGCGCATACAGATTTACAATGTTTACGTCTTCTTGATGGATTCTTCCTTTGAGTATTATGAAGTGTCCTTCTGGGTCTCTTTTTATGGCCTTTGTTTTGAAGTCTATTTTGTCTCAGTTTTGCTACCCTGGTTTTTTTTTCCTGTCCATTTGCTTGGAATATTTTTTTGCAACCCTTCACTTTCAGTCTGTGTAGGTCTTTTTTTCTGAGGTGGGTCTCTTGTAGGCAGCATATGTGTGGGTCATGTCTTCTTGTCCATTCACCTACTCTGTGTCTTTTGATTGGAATATTTAATGCATTTACATATGAGGTTATTCTTGATAGGTATTTATTCATTTTTTCCCTTTCTACCTATGTTCCTCTCTCTCTCTCACTCCTTTACTTCATCATCTTAAAGTAATACCTTTAGCATATGTTACAATGCTGGTTTGGTGGAGGTGTATTCTTTCAGCCTTCTTTTGTCTGGGAAACTCCTTATTTTGCCCTCCATTTTAATGAGAGCCTTGCTGGATAGAGTAGTCTTGGTTGCAGGTCTTTGCTTTTCATTACTTGGAATATTTCCTGCTATTCCCTTCTGGCTTGTAGTGTTTTTGTGGAGAAGTCAGCTGCTAACCTTAATGGGGCTCCCTTGTATGTTACTTCCTGTTTCTCCCTTGCTGCCTTTAAGATTCTCTCTTTATCTTTGATATTTGCCATTTTAATTATGATGTGTCTTAGAGTGGGCCTCTTTGCATTCCTCTTGATTGGACCCTCTGTGCTTCCTGGACTTGTGTGACTTTTCCTCTCCTCAGATTAGGGAAGTTTTCCATCATTAATTTTTGCAAACAGGTTTTCTATCCCTTGCTCCCCTCTTCTCCTTCTAATATCCATATTATAGATATATTACTACATTTCATGTTGTCTCTCATTTCCTTTAACTCTTCTTCCTTCTCTTTGAGTCTTTTTTCATTTTCTTGATCTTTGTAGGAGCTTTTTTCTACCTTGTCCTCCAGCTCCCTGTTTCAAACCTCTGCTTCATCTAGCCTGCCTTTGTTTCCTTCTACTGTTCTTCAGTTTAGAAATTGTATTCATTTCCTTGTGGTTCTTGTTGATAGTTTCTGTGTCCTTTTTCATGCTGATACCGTTTGCAGTAAGTTTCTTGTAGTTTCCCTGTAGCTTTTGCTAATTCTCACTGAGCTCATTGAGTTTCCTTACAACTATTGTTTTGAACTCAATATCTGATAGTTTACTTGCTTCTTTCATTTAGCACTCTTTCTGGGGATTCCTCCTTTCCTTTGGAATGGGGGTTGTTTCTTTGTCTTCCCATTATTTGTGAGAGTCTTCTTTCTTCCCTTCTGCTTCTTAAATTGATCTGTTTTGACTTTCTGACTTTGTGGTGTGAACTTCTATTGTAGGAGACCTTTGACATTCAGTGATGCCATCTCCTTGATGTCCTGAACTGGATGCTCTTGGGATGACTTGTATACCATTTATGTTCGCTTTCTAGAACTAACTGGGTTTTGATTGTTGTTTGGTAGTTCTTTGGTGGGTCTGTCCCTCCAGCTGGTTGACTGAGGGTCACTTAGCCCACCATGTCTTGTGTGTTGTTGTTCAGATGCTGCCAGAACAAAATCAGAAAGCCCAGGAAACAAACACACATCTGCAAAAATAACTACCTCCTGCTATCCCACTATCAACAGCAAATGAACCAGTATTAATAAGGCTGTAAAGAGATTAAGTCTATTATTAAAAAGGAGAGAAATAAACTATAGTGTAAAATCTAGTGCCTTAATATGCACAAACTTGACAGACAAGAAATGAATGTTAAAAAGCTATGTAGTAAAGAAAATATCAGAAATCATGGAGAAGATGACAGTGGATTTCATCTCAGTAGCCTCTAGTATTTTCTATTGTTTTTTCTTTCTGGGTCCATCTCTAGTGAAGTCAGATGTTTACCCCATCTGACCTTAGGCAGCCTGTTTGAGACTTCCCAGGTTCTACTGTCTGTGGCTGTCTCCTTCAGTTGTTAATCTAGTCACTCTGCACTCAGCTGTCAGGTTTAAGCAGCACAGGGTGGGGCAGAATCCCCCTGGGGTCCAGTCTATTGTTTCCCCTCAGGTTGCTGCTGGGAGGGAAGGGGTCTGCATGATCACAATGGCTGCTGCCTCATGGTCGATGACTCAGCACCAGAATTCCAGCGTCTACTCTCTCAGTTCTCTCCCCAAAGTGTCCGCAGTCTCTCCTGAAGCATCTCTAGTCTACTCTGCACCCCCACCCCCTTTGCCAGGGATCTACTGTCTGTGGCTGCCAGTCTGCACTCAGCAGTCAGGCTTAAAGCACCACAGGGTGGGGCAGAGTTCCTCCTGTGGTCCAGGCTATTCTCTCCTCTCAGGCTGCTGCTGCTCAGGGGAGTGGCCTGCCTGAGCAAGATGGCTGCTGCCATGTGGGGGATGACTCAGCACTAGGATCCTAGTGGTTACTTTCTCAGTTCTCTCCCCAAAGCCTCTGTCACTAGTCTCTCCTCAGGTGTCTCTAGCCCACTCTGCCCCCACCTTTGCTGGAGCCCAGGGTAAGTGCCTGCAGATGAAAATTTATGGGTTGGTTCTTTAAACAGCTCTTTACTTTTCCAGCCTCCCATCTCCAGCAGTGAGCAGCCCTGCCCCTTTTCGCAGTTGGTTGTCATCTGTGTACTTTTTGGGCTCTGGTGTTGTAGGTTGCGGATCTCCGCTTATGGTTTAGACTCCATTCTTCTCAGGGGTATCCAATTGGCCTATTAAATATCCCTCTGCCGCTGCCACCTGTGGGTGCCCAGTTAGACTTTTTGAGTTTCTGCCACACTCCTTAACCAGTCAGGTTGTGCTGAAGTTGATTCTTCTATATGTCCAAGGTTATAAGGCTTCTCTCTCACTATTGTTCAGTTGTTTGCTCCAGGTGATTTTTCCACAATTTATTTGTAATTCTATATTGGTCCTGGGAGGAAGTCAGTGTGACTTCCACTCACTCCTCCACCATCTTGCTGTCTTGTACATTGATTTTTGTGTGTTGACCCAACATTGCAATTTGAGGTAAATTCCACTTGGTCAAGTTCCTTTTATATGTTGCTGGATTCAATTTGTTAGTATTTTGTTGAGGATTTGATATTTATATTTATATTGGTCCATAGGTTCTTTCCATTTATTTATTTATTTACTCATTTATTCATTTATTTATCTATCTATCCTCACCCAAGGATATGTTGATTAATTTTAGAGAGAGAGGAAGGGAGAGAGTGGGGGAGGGAAAGAGACAGACATTGTTGTGTGAGAGAGAAATGTCCATTGGTTGCCTCTAAAATGCACCCCAACCAGGGATCAAACCCACAACCTAGGTATGTGCCTGACCAGGAATTGAACCAACAACCTTTTGGTGTATGATACCACACTCCAACCAACTGATCCAACCAGCCAGGGCTTTTTTTTCCTTTTTAATTGACTTTATTGGGGTGATACTAGCTTACAAAATTATACAGGTTTCAGATGCACAATTACACAACAAATCATCTGTACACTGTATTGTGCTCACCACTGCAAGTCAAGTCTCCATCACCCTTTATCCCTCCATATCCTCCTCTACTTCCCCCAACCCCCTCTCGCTATTAGCTTTTTCTTTTTTTTTTTTGCTCAATCCCTCCACTCCCCTCACCCAGCCCACACCCCCAACAGCTGTCAGCCTGCTTGCTGTCTATGATTCTGTTTCTATTTTGCTTGTTAGTTCATTTCATTCATTAGATTCCACCTACAGGTGAAATCATATGGTACTTTTCTTTCTCTGACTGGCTCATTTCACTTAGCATAATATTCTACAGGTCCATCCATGCTTTTGCAAAGGGTAAAAGTTCCTTCTTTTTTACAGCTGAGTAGTATGCCATTGTATACATGTGCCACAGCTTTCATATCCACTCATCTACTGATAGACACTTAGGCTGCTTCCAAATCTTGGCTATTGTAAATAATGCTGCAATGAATGTAGGGGTGCATATATTGTTTTGAATTAGTGTTTCAGGTTTCTTCAGACAAATTGCCAGAAATAGAATCTCTGGGTCATAAGGTTCCATTTTTAATTTTTTGAGGAAATTCCATACTGCTTTCCATAGTGACTATACGAGTCTGAATTCCCACCAACAAGGGTTCCCTTTTCTCCACATCTTCACCAACGCTTGTTTGCTGATTTATTGATGAGAGCCATTCTCACAGGTGTACAATATCTCATTGTGGTTTTACTTTGCATGTCTCTGATTTGTGATAGTGACCATCTTTTCACACAGCTCTTGGCCAACTGTATGTCCTCTTTGGAGAAGTGTCTATTCAGATATTTGCCTTGTTTTGGTGTTTGTTTCTTTGTTTTTACTTTTACCTTTGTCCAGTTTTCGTGTCAGCACAATACTAGCGTCATAGAATGAGTTGGGAAGCATTTCCTCCTTTTCTGTGTTTTAGAGGAGTTTGTGAAGAATTGCTGTTAACGCTTAGTTAAACACTTAATAGAATTCACCTGTGAAGCAATTTAGTCCTGCATTTCTTTTCGTTTGGAGAGAGAGGGGCGCTCCCTACTAATTATCTTTATTTATGACAGGTCTGTTCAAATGTTTTATTCTTCTTGAGTCATTTTGGTTGTTTATATGTTTCTAGGACTAAGTCCATTTCATTTAGTTTATTTAGTTTGTGGGCATATAGTTGTTCATAGTATTACATTATAATCATTTTATCTCTGCGAGACCAGTAGTGATGCCCCTCTTTTCATTTTACCAATATGAATCTTCTGTCTCCCTTTTTTCTTGGTAGTTTAGATAAGCTCTTTTTAATTTTGATAATCTTTTAAAAAACCAACATTTGGTTTCTTTGATTTTTCTCTGTTATTTTCCTATTCTCTATTTTATTTATTTTTCTCTAATATTCAGTACTTCCTTCCTTTCACATACTCTCAGTTTAGTTTGCCCTTCTTATTCTAATTTATTTTATTAGTCATAAAAAAATTGTATTCTTTTCATTGCCATTTATCCGCCTTATATCCTCTTCCACATCCACCCACCCTCCCTTCCCCACAATCACCACAGTGTTGTTCATGTCCATGAGTTCTCATTTTTTGTTTGATCTCTCAACTGCCCTCCCACCCCGGCAACTGCTTTCCCAGAGCTGTCAGCCTGCTCTCAATTTATGAGTCTGTCTCTATTTTGTTTGTTAGTTCAGTTTGTTCATTAGATTCCACATATGAGTGAAATCATATGGTACTTGTCTTTCTCTGACTGGCTCACTTCATTTAGTGTAATACTCTCCAGGTCCATCCATGCTGTCTCAAAGGGTACTTCTTTTTTGTGGCTGAGTAGTATTCCATTGTGTAAATGTACCATGGCTGTTTTATCCACTCATCTACTGAAGGACACTTGGGCTGCTTCCAAACCTTGACTATTGTAAGTAATGCTGCAATGAATGTAGGGGTGCATATATTCTTTTGAATTAGTGTTTTGGATTTCTTCAGATAAATTCTGAGAAGTGGATGTGCTGGGTCATAAGGCAGTTCTATTTTTAATTTTTTGAGGTAGCTTCATACTGGTTTCCACAGTAGCTGCACCAATCTGCACTCCCACTAATAGTTCCCCTTTCTCCACATTCTTGCCAGCACTTGTTGTTTTTGATTTATTTATGATAGCCATTCTGACAGGTGTGAGGTGATATCCCATTGTGGTTTTAATTTGTTGGGAGTTTTTTGATTGCTGGGTGGAGTGGCCTTGGTTGTAAGCCCTTGCTTTTCATCGCTTTGAATATTTCTTGCCAATCCCTTCTGGTCAGAAATATTTCTGTTGAGAAATCAATTGACAGTATTATGGGAGCACCCCTGTAGGTAACTAACTGCCTTTTTCTTTCTGCTTTTATTATTCTCTCTTTGTCTAAAAGCTTTGCCATTTCAATTATGTGTCTTGGTATGCACCTCTTTGGGTCCATCCTGTTTGAGACTCTCTGTGCTTCCTGGACTTGAAATATTCTTCCTTCACCAAGTTAGGGAAGTTTTTGGTCATTACTTCTTCAAATAGGTTCTTGGTTCCTTGCTCTCTCTCTCTTCCTTCTAATAACCCCTATGATGCAGATATTGTTATGCTTCATGTTGTCCCAAATGTGCCTCAAACTATCCTCATTTTAAAAAATTCTTCTTTCTTTTTGCTGCTCTGATTGGGTATTTTTTCCTCCCTTGTCTTCCAAATCACTGATTCAGTCCTCTACTTCATCTAACCTACTGTTTATTCCTTCCAGTGTATTATTTATTTCAGATATTTCGTTCTTTATTTCTGGTTCTTTCTATGTCTTTTTTTTTATGCTGCTGAGCATCCTTATAATCATTACTTTGAACTCTATATCTGATAAATTGCTTGCCTCCATTTCATTTAGTTCTTCTTCTGGAAAATGCTCTTGATCTTTCATTTTGGACCTGTTTCTTTGTCTTCCAATTTTGGCCACCTCTTTGTGTTTGTTTTTATGTATTAGGTAGAACTGCAAATATCTAGTTCAGAACTATGCCAGGTACTGCCTGTGACTGGCTCTGGCCAACCTGTTTAAGATCTATCAGCGATCCACAGCTTCTGGCTCCCTCGACTGGGCCTGGATACATGTGGAAAGGACCAAGTTGCACATCAAGGCTTTTACCAGCACCAGGACCAGAGGAGAGCCCACCTAGAGTCTCAAAGCACCCAGAAAACTGCCTTCTCCTGCAGTCTGCCTGTTCAGCTTAGTCACTGAAAGAGCCTCTTGCTGTACCCCTCAGCAGGACTTAAGCTACACAGGGTGAGGCAAAAGGGACTCCTGCAGGTGGGGTTGCTGCTTCCCCCTGGCTGATATTGCATGGATGGGAGAGCTCTGCTAAGAAAGATGGCTTCTGTAGTATGGGGAGTGATTCAGCACAGGGATCCTGGTGGCTGACCCTTCAGCTCTCTCCCCAGAGCTACCAACCCCACACTCTCCTCACACAGCTCTAATCCATTATTCCTTCCGTCTACCAGAGTACAGTTTGAGTGGCTGCAAATGAAGTTGGGTGCATTGGCCCTTTAAGGGGCGGTCTGCATCTCTAGTTGTCTCTCCCTGGTACAGAACCCCCGCTGTTTTTCAAAGCCTGATGTTATGTGAGCTCCTTCCCTGGTTCTGGGGCTCTAGGATGGGGAACCCTGCCTGTGTGGGGTTTAGACCGCACACTTCTCAGGGGGAACCACCATGGCCGCTGAAATATCCCTCCAGAACTTCAGCTGCTGCCCATGGGAGCCCAACCAGCCGTCTTATGCCTTCACACTTCCTATCAATCTTAATGTGGTGATGTGATTTCTTTTGTAAGTCATTGGTTATAAGGCTTCTCTCTTGTTAGTCATCAGTTGGATATTCAGGATGATTGTTCTATAATTTAGTCGTAATTCCAGTTAGGTCCTGCTAGGAGGTTATTGTAGCTTCCACCTCCTCTGCCGCCATCTTGGATCACCAGCCTTACTCTAATTTCTTAAGGTAAAAGTTTAGTTTATTACAGATATTTTATGTTTTATAATATATCTGTTTATAGCTATAAATTACTTTGTAAGAACTGCTTTAGCTGTATCCATAAATTTTGGTAAATCAAGTTTTTCATTTTCATTCACCTCAAAATATATTCTGATTTCCCCTTTGATCTCTTTCACCCATTTGTTATTTAAGAGTATGTTGTTAAAATACACATATTTTTCAGTTTCCAAAATGTCCTTCTGTTTTCGATATTCAATTTCATCCATGATAGTCAGAGAACATATGTTGTATTATTTCACTCATTTTAAATTTAAAATCTGTGTGCATTTGAAAAGAATGTATATTCTGCCACTGTTTTATGGAGTATTCTATACAGATATCTAGTAGGTGTAGTTTATTTATTGTGTTGCTAAAGTTTTCTATTTCCTTATTTATTTTCTGCCTAGTTGTTCCACTTATTATTGAGAGTGGGATACTAAAGACTTCAAATATATTATTGAACTATATATCTTTATAATTCAGCAGTTTGTGCTTCATGTATTTTGGGGATATGTTGTTAGTGCATGTATGTTAATAATTATTATATCTTCTTGGTAAATTTGCCCTTTGATTATCACCAAATGTCCCTCTTTGTAAAAATTTTTTGTCTTAAAGTCTATTTTGTCTGAAATTAAAATAGCTACTCCAGCTCTTTGTTACTATTTGTATATTTTTCTATCCTTTACTTTTATCCTATTTGTGTCTTTCAATCTAAAATGCATCTATTGCATACAGCATACTGTTGGATCATGTTTTTTTAATACATCTTTTTCACCTCTGCTTTTTAATTGAAATATTTAATCCATTTTATGTAATGTGATAGATAATATGGTAGGATTTACTTCTGCCATTGTGCTGTTTGTGTTCTATATGTCTTAAATATATTTTGTTCTTCTATTACTACCTTCTATGTTAAAAAAAGCTATTTTCTAGTATACTATTTTAATTCCCTTGGCATTTCTTTTATTGTATATCTTATAGGTAATTTTTTTAGTGGCTCCCCTCAGGATTACAATTGACATCTTATCATAACCTAACCTGGATTAGCAAAAATTAATTTTAATAGTATACAAAAATGCAAAAAAAATTGCATTTTTCTAAATGCAAATTATTCTTATCATTCCCTTGCTTAAAAATCTTCCAGTGGCTTCCCACTGATCTGAAATTAGGGACTGACATCTCATAATATGGCTTCTAAACCCAGAATGACCTCGTTCTTGCCTACCATTCCAGAATCATCACAGGCCAATTCCTAACTTAAAATCTGAACTTCAGCCACATTCATCTTTTCAAAATTATTCTAAAGTGCCATACTCCTTCTTGCCTCAGGACTTTGCATGTGCTGTTCTCCTGCCTGGCATGTATACTCCCCCCTTCCTCCCACCCATTCACCTCATTAACTTGCCTCCTCAACCCTCAGATATCAGCCCCAATGTCATTTCCTCCCCAAAACTATACTTGACCTCAGAGAATAGCTCAAAATCTCACACTATTCCTCAGTAATTTTACCCAAGTTGGTAAGTATACTTCTGTGTGAATTTTATTTTCTACTTTCACTGAGCAAGATATGTTATAAGGTCCTGATTTACAAGGGCCCATTCCACATCTATTTCACTCACCATTATACTCGTTGTCTCGCACAAAGCTACATATAGAAATCACTCAATGAATGAAAGAATAAATAAACTTTCTTACTGTATCACTATATTCTAACTATAGGTCAGCACAGTTTTAAGTGTTTTACACATATTTTCTTATTTAATTCTCAGCCCTCCAGGGTAGATATTATCATTATCATCCCAATTTTGCACATAAGGAAACTGAGGCACAGATCATAGATGTCTTGCACAGGGTCACACAGGAATGGGTAGAGCCAGGATTAATGTCTTTCTAACTCCAAAGACTGTACCTCACAGCTACCCAAGTAATTCACAACTACCCAAGACAACAGAGAAATCCGGCTGGTTATTTAATACAATGCCAATAACAATGAGGATTGTTATGCTCTTCAATTATTCAAAAAAGTGCTCAAAACTCCTGTAGAACAGCTGGTTGGAACTGCCTGCACAGCTTGAATGAGCCTCTAGTCCCTTGTCTTTTGACACTAAGTTTAATATTTTGAACAAACCAAGTATTCATAATCCAATCTCATCGTGACTACCCAATTTGATTAGACTATCTCTAGTGGGTCATATAATGGCTGTAAAGGTTATTCCAAACGAGTAGTTCTTGGAATGTTTTGAGCTGTAACATCATTTGCAGAAGAGTAAAGTTTCCCTAATTTTGGACAAATTCTTGAACATTTTTTGAGAAAAGCCATCTTCTCATTTGAGAGTCACACCTGGCATACACACACAGATACACTCATACAGAATGCTCAGATGTTACCAATAATAGTGTCTCTGGACAGCTTAGCACCTCAGGAGTGAACCACATCCTCCTCTTTTACTTTATTAACAGCTGTTTTAAGGTATAACTGACATATGATAAACCATACACATTTAAAATGTACACATTGATAACTTTTGACATATATATGGTTAGGTTTATGTTTATCATCTTGCTATTGGTTTTCTATTAGTCCTGTCTGTCCTCTGTTCTTTTTTTCCTGAAAGCTTTCAGTAAGAACATTTTCAATTCCATTTTATTTCCTCTGTTGGCTTGTTTTGTCAGTTAGTACCTATTTAAGGTTTATGGTATACATCTTTAATATATCATAGTCTAATTTCAATTGATATTATACCACTTCATGCAAGGTATAAGAACCTTACAATAGTATACTTCCATTTCTCCCACCCTGGATATTTTTTCTGAAGTTCAGTGGTTTGTTGCTGTTTTTAACTGTGGTAAAATATATACAACCTAAAATTAACCATTTTTAGGTGTGCAATTCAGTGGCATTAAGTACATTCACATTGTTGTGCAACCATCAACAGCATCTAACTCCAAAACTCTTCTAGTATCCCAAACAAAAACTCTGTGGCCATTAAATAATAATTCCCCATTCCCTATTACCCCAGGACCTGGTAACCACTATTCTACTTTCTGTCTCTATAATTTTGACTTTAAACTTATTTCATACAAGTGAAATTATACAATATTTGTCCTTTTGTGTCTAGCTTATTTTATTTACCATAATATCTTCAAGGTTTATCCATGTTGTAGCATGTGTCAGAATTTCCTTCCTTTTTAAAGCTGAATAATGTTATGTTGTATATATATACACATTTTGTTTACCCAGTCATCTGTCAGTGGACATCTGGGTTGTTTACCTTTGGGACTTATGAATAATGCAGCTATTTCCCTCCTAGCTCTCATGCTAGTATTTCATACATTTTACTTACACATGTGTTATAGACTTATTATTTTTATTTAAGAAGTAAGTTGTCTTGAAATATCTGAATAGAAAAAAATCACATATTTATCCATGCAGTTTTTTCTGGTATTCTTTATCACTTTGTGTAGATCCATATTTTCATTCATTTTTCCATATAAAAATATCAATCTTCTCCTGCCTAAGAGATTTCTTCTAACTCTTCCTGCAGTAAAGATATGCTGATAATAATTTTTCTCAGCTTTTGTAAGTCTTAAAAAAGTATTGTCTTTTTTTTTTGAAATATGGTTTCATGGAATGTAGAATTCTAGATTGAAAATTTTAAGTATTAAATAAAAAAAAAACACATTGCTCCGCTGTCTTTTCATTCACAACAAGAAATATGCTATCATGTTTATTTTTGTTCCCTTGTACAAAGGTGTCTTTTTTCCTCTGGTTGCTTTTAAGATTTCCTCTGTAAAACTGGTTTTGAGCAAATTGATTATGATGTCCCTTGGTACAATTTCCTTCATTTCCCTGTACTTGGCATTCATTGAACTTCTTAGATCTCTGGGTTATAGTTTTCATCAAATTTGGGAATTTTTCAATCTTTATTTCTTCAAATATTTTTCTGTTGCATGTTCTTGCCTCTCCCTTGGAATTCCATCTACATGTATATTTGACCACCTGAAGTTGTCCCACGGCTCACTGATGCTCTGTTTGTTGTTGGTTATTTACTTATTTATTTATTTATTTTACTTTGTGTGTGTCTCATTTTGGATAGTTTCTATTGCTGTATCTTCAATTTAATTAATCTTTTTATTCCTGCAATGTCTAACTGTCATTTATCCCATTCATTTAAGTATTTTCTTCCCTAAAAGTTTTCATCTCTAAAAGTATAACATGTATCTTTTAAAATATCTTCCCTATCCCTACTTAACTTTTTGAACATATGGAATACAGTAATAATAACTGTTTGAATGTCTTTTTCTGCCAATTCTAATTTCTGTGTCACTTCCCAGTCAGTCTGATTGATTAATTATTCAGGGTAACATTTTCTGTTTCTCTTCATGCCTAGTAATCTTTGATTGGATGCCAATCATTATAAAATTTACCCTGAAGGGTACTGGATGTTTCTGTATTACAATCTTCATGAGCTCTGTTCAGTGATGCAGTTAAGTTAGCTATGAAAAGTTATTTCCTTTCATTTCCCATTTTAATAATTTCTTAGGAGGGCCAGGAGCTGAGTTTAAGGCTAGTCAGTCCCCGTTACTGAGTGAAGACCTTCCCAAGTAGTCTCCCCACAAGTTGGGCTGGTGAGAATAGGTTGTGTGCAAGCTCCGAGCCCTTTCTTTCTCATTCTTTCAAATGGATCTTTCCCAACCTCAGGTAATTTCCTCACATAAGTGAGCTGATCAGTATTAAGCAGAAGTCTCAAGAGGAGCTCTCTGCAGATTTCCCAGGTTTTCTCTCTGTGCACCTCTCCTCTCCCTGATACTTTGTCCTGCAAAATCTAAATGTCCTGGTCTCCCAGCACTCTTCACTCTGGCTACTAAACTCAGAAGTTTGTTGTGCTCCACTGAGATCCTTCTTCCCACACTGTGGCCGGGGAACTCTTACAAAACATTAAGCTGGGACAATCACAGAGCTCACTCTGGATTTTCACTGGCCTTCATTGTTTAGTGTCCAGTGTCTTTAAAAACCATTGCCTCATACATTCTTGTCAGTTCCCCCTCCCTGCCCCCGGGAATTCTAATATCCTCCGCTTGGTAATTAAAAGAGGTCAAAATTGTCAGTGATCAGAATGCTTTACCATCTTCTTATCCCAGGCATCAGGCTGATGAGTCATCTCTGCCTCCTAGCCCCACGGTCTTTGGTGCCTGCTGATCCCAGAGCCAGTGCGCCCAGCCCAAGGGGCATTACAGGGGGGCTGCTGTGCCCAGGAAGGGATTCTTTTTGTCTAATCCGCATAAAGGTTCCATATACAATGGCAGCCCACATAGTCTTTTCCATCCTAACCCTCCCCTCCCCCGATGACTACCCTATCTCCTTGGCCTGCAGGCCGTGGGCGGCCAGATGTGGGGAATGGCCAACTGCATTCATGTGAAGCAGACACAAGGTCTGGGGCTGACATAGCCTTTGCCTCAATAACAATGGGCTGTGGGTGGCAACAGGAGCAGGTCAGATACTCTATTTGTGGCCTCTGAGTTATAAAAGCTTCAGTGGGTATCCAACAGCAGAAAGGTCCTGACCAAATTTTCCTTTTTAAATAGAGGTGGTATATTTGAAAGATCTTTTGAGAATTTATTTTTGGAGTTATATTGGTTTTAAGTTTTGTGTGTGTGTGTGCGTGCACATGTATCATATGGAATGAAAGGAATGATGATCTAGCCTTCCATCAATTACAGACACCAACAGGTCTTCTGTTTCCTTTAGGAATAACATCTAAAAACCTTATGTTAACCCTCAAGACATTAACTACCTCATGTTTAAATACTCCCAGTATTAGTCTGCTCTAGTTGCCATAGCAAAATGCCACAGACGGGTAATTTTCTCACAGTTCCAGAGGCTGGAAGTCCAAGATCAAGGTGACCACAGGGTTGGTTTCTGATGAAGCATCTCTTTCTGGCTTGTAAATGGACACCTTCTCACTGTGCCCTCACACAGCTTTCCCTCTGTGCACATTGGGAGAGACAGAGGTGGCTGGCATCTCTTCCTCTCTTATAAGTCCTGTGAGATTAGGGTTCCACCCTTATGACCTCATTTAACCTTAATTGCCTCCTTGCAGGCCCCTTCTCCAAATACAGTCACAAGGTGTGTTAGGACTTCAGCATATAAATTTGGAGGGAGACGCGTTCAGTCCACAGCACTCCCCCAAACAAACACCTAAGCAGCAGGATCACCATTATCTACCTGGCATGGATATTTACTCAAGATGACAGGGACTGTCTGGTTCTGGATTCTAGCTTGTACTCAGCGGGGCGTCACAAGTGAGCAGCCCCTCTAGAAGAGCCTGATTAGGAACCCTGGACAGCTGGTTCTGACAAAGCAAGTGCTGCTGCTGCTGCCCAGGCCCAAGTTAAGACACCCCGTCACAGGAAAATGTCACTGTCGCCAGGAATGTATCATGTCATAGAGGGTGAGGTCTCCCAGGCCTTCAATCTCTTCCCCCCATCTACACATGATCCCTCCCCCATTTCTCCTCTTCAACCATTTCCCTGTCTGCCCCCAGCCAGCCTGGCCTCCTTGCTCTCCTCCCACACGGACACTCTGTAACACAGTCAGGGTACCAGGAGGCAATACAACCAGACAGAGGGTCCCTAGATTTGTTGCATGTTAGGTTGTCCTGGGGAGCTTTCAAAATCCCAATGTCCAGATTGCATCCCATATGGATTAAATGAGAATGTCTGGGGTGGGCATCAGACATTGATATTTTTACTGATGGGCGAGGTTTGAACCCTGGGTTTATCACTTTTAGCTGTGTGGCCTTGGGTAATCTTGCGGGTTACTTAACCCTAAATGAAAATAATAGTAGCAACTGTCTCATAAGATTGTGGGAAGGATTAAATGAGTTGATACTTGTGAAGAGCCCCAAATAGTGCTTAACATGTATGGTATGTGCTATAAGTATTAACTGCTATTATTACCAGGGGTGCCCTAAATGAAACCAGTGACTTACAGAGGAAATATTTTACTAGTTCAAGCACTCACACAGGAAAGTCAGTAGATTGTACTAACTCTCCTACCTGTGAAAGGGAAAAGGTGAGCTAACATTTACCAAGTACCTACTTGGTGCAAAGCATGCATTATTTTACTTCATTTTAACCATAATCCCTCAAGACTAATATTATTATAATTATTTTACAGAAGAATAAACTAAGATTTAAATAGATTAACTCAGGTTAACCTAGTGATAGAAATAAAATTTACCACCAGATTATTCTCACTTCAAAACCCAGGCTCCTCTCTATCCTCTTCTCAACTAGACAGTCACCTTTGGACTTCCTGCTGGTCTTTGCATTGCCCAATTTTAGCAAATGTCCTGCTAAGTCAGTTTAGCCAGAATCCCCTCCATATCCCCAGGTGACATCTGATCACTGTGGCCTCCCTACAGCAACAATCCTGTCAGGTCGGTTTAGCCAGAAATCCTCCCCATCCCTGATATTCCCACTCAGTAGTCTCCTGTCCACCAACAGACCCCCACTCCACACTGCTCCTTGTCTATAAATCACCACTTGTCCTTGTTGTGTTCATAACTGAGCCCAGTTTGTATCTTGCAACAGGGAAAAGAGATGATACAGACTGGACTATTGCAACAGGAAAAAGAGATCGGTCTGGATAGAATCGGCTGTTACTGCTCTAACTGCTGTCCAGCTCTGGTTTCTCTTTAACAATCTCCATATGCACACACACATAACCACACACAAGCATGTATGCATGCACACACAAGCACACGAACACACACACTCACAGCTCCAGATGCTCTTCTGAGGTTGGGTTGAGTGCTCTTGGTAAAAAACTGGAAGACAGCCCCCATCCCCAACCAGCAGCAGTATGACTCTGACAGTGACTATAAGCTGCACCCACCGCAGTCTATTGTGGTCACATCAGACTTGGAAGGCTCGGCCACCAGCCTCTGGATCTGGGCCAGCGTACTGCAGGCTTCCTCCATCTCCCTCCAAATAAGAAACACGTCCTCTCGGACCTCAGCTCCTGGGAGGGAAACACAGTGTGAGTGTATGACTGTGGTTGGCCCAAGAACTCTCTGGTAGCTCTAGCAGACCTGGCACATTCCAGCCAGTTTTCTAGAGCATTTCTGAACATCAAATTCCATGTTCCCCACTACCCTCTGAGAAGCAGAACTGAAATCCCTAAGGAAGTGCTGTCATCTAAAAAATCATAAATGCAGACTTTGGGGTGCTATAAATCTTTAAAAGTAAATTATTTGTAGCAGCTAGACTATTTTGAGATGAATTATTGATAATATTCAAATGTGGTAAAGGATAAAAATATTCAAAGGCACCTAATAGATACCAGGGTGAATACAGTGAGGAAGGAAAATTTAATGGCTTATGGAAGCGATGACCCTCATCCTTTCTTGATTTAGCTGAAACTGCCTACTTCTTCAAAAGCACATTCACAAGTCTTTATTTTCCCCTGATACAATCATGAGTCTTTGGCCTCCTTTCCTGGACCTCTGCTGTCTCAGTTTAGGGCTAGGTTAGACTGTATGACTTTATTTCTACTGATATGGCTCACTTATGTCACTCTTACTATCAATCAATAAATCAAAATTCATCGATGGTAAGACATCCAAGGCTGGGATAGAGGTTCTGTCCTCACCTAGGTCCAGGTTCTAACACATTCATAGTTTCTATATGTTAAGGTGTAACAGCAGAAAGGATACAGGTGTCACTATAAAACTTCAACAGGAGGGATCCTGTGGTGCTATCTTGACTATATCAATGTCAATATCCTAATTGCAATACTGTTCTGTAGTTTTGCAAGATGTTACGATAGGAGCAAACTGGGTAAAGAGCACATGGGTATTTCTGCATTTATTTTTTAAAACTGTACATGAATCTACAATGATCTCCACACCTCTGTGCTGTGCACACATGGCCAGTGGTGATGCCATGAGTGGAAGATGCCACCCACCCATTTTCAGTGGCATCCACGGGCCTAGCTACCAGCATGGCACTACTCAAGGCACCATGGAAGTTATAGGAGAGTCCTTGCTCTAGGGCTGCTTTTAGTATAGCTGTATAGACAAGAATTTAGCAGTTGTATTCTCTAGTTTTAAAAACTCCATTCCAAGAGGGGCAGCCAGAGCAGAGAGGGTAGATACATAGCAAGGCAGCAGCTGGAGGGCAGAGTGAGGTGGTGGCTGGTGGACCCAGCAGTCCCACATTCATGTGCAGATAAGCCAGAAGGAACAACTGGGGAGTGAGACAGACCACGCAGCCCAGGTTTCCAGCACAGGAAACTAAAGCCTCAAAACTTCTGGCTGTAAAAACCTGTGGGGGTTGCGGTGGCAGGAGAAACTCCAAGCCTCACAGGAGAGTTCGTTGGAGAGACCCATTGGGTCTTTGAACATACACAAACCCACTCACTTGGGAATCAGCACCAAAGGACCCAGTTTGCTTGTGGGTAGTGAGGGAAGTGACTGAAAGTGGGGCGAGGGCCAAGCAAGGGGCATTGTTCCCTCTCTGACCCCGCCTCACATACAGAACCACCAACTCAATGAAGTGGATTGCCCCGCCCTGGCGAACACCTAAGGCTCCACCCCTTATAATGTAACAGGCAGGCTGAGACAAAGAAATATGGCCCAAATGAAAGAACAGATCAAAACTCCAAAAACAGAACTAAGTCATGAAGAGATAGCCAATCTATCAAATGCAGAGTTCAAAACACTGGTAATCTGGATGATCACAGAAATGGCTGAGTATGGACACAAAATAAAAGAAAAAGTGAAGGCTGTGCAAAGAGAAATAAAACAAAATATACAGGGAACCAACAGTGAAGAAAAGGAAAACAGGACTCAATCAACAATTTGGAACAGAAGGAAGAAATAAAAACATTCAACCAGCACAGAATGAAGAAACAAGAATTCAAAAAAATGAGGAGAGGCTTAGGAACCTCTGGGACAACTTTAAACGTTCCAATATCTGAATCATAGGAATGCCAGAAGGAGAAGAGGAAGAGGAAGACATTGTAAACTTATTTGAAAATATAATGAAGGAGAACTTCCCCAACTTGGCAAAAGAAATAGACTTCCAAGAAGTCCAGGAAGCTCAGAGAGTCCCAAAGAATTTGGACCCAAGGAAGCACACACCAAGGCACATCATCATTACATTACCCAAGATTAAAGATAAGGAGAGAATCTGAAAAGCAGCAAGAGAAAAGGAGACAGTTACCTACAAAGGAGTTCCCATACGACTATCAGCTGATTTCTCAAAAGAAACCTACAGGCAAGAAGGAGCTGGAAAGAAGTATTCAAAGTCATGAAAGGCAAGGACCTACATCCACGATTACTCTATCCAGCAAAGCTATCATTTAGAATGGAAAGGTAGATAAAGTGCTTCCCAGATAAGGTCAAGTTAAAGGAGTTCATCATCACCAAGCCTTTATTATATGAAATGTTAAAGGGACTTATCTCAGAAAAAGAAGATCAAAACTGTGAACAGTAAAATGACAACAAACTCACAACTATCAACAACTGAACCTAAGAAACAAAAACAAAGCAAACAACTAGAATAGGAACAGAATGACAGAAATGGAGACCACACGGAGGGTTATAAGCAGAGAGGAGAATAGGGGAAAAGGTACTGGGAATAAGAAGCATAATTGGTGGGCACAAAATAAACAGTGGGAGATTAAGAATAGTATAGGAAATAGAGAAGCCAAAGAACTTATATGTATGACCAATGGACATGACTAAGGGCGGGGTGGGGATGGTGATGGGAGTGGGCTGCAGGGCAGGTGGGGATAAAGGAGAGAGAAAAATGAGACAACTGTAATAGCATAGCCAATGAAATATACTAAAAATAAAAATTATCAATAAAAACTTTATTAAAAAAACAAAGTACTCTATTTCATAGATTTGTATGTGGCTAGCTCAGAGAACACTGAAGATGTTATCTTTGAAGTAAGCTGGGTCCAAATTCTGTAATGATAACTACCTTTCTGGGGTATTTGCATTGTGCCCAGCATTATGTTTGAGGCTTTCTAAACATTTTCTCATTTCTTTTCACCACAACTCTGCAGGCAAATTCTATTCTTGTCCCCATTTTATAGCTATGTAAACTGAGGCAGAGTTGTCCAAGGTTACACTGTCAATGAGTAGCAGAGCAGAGTCAAACACAGGTTGGTGTGACTGCACCAACTCAGCCACCATGACTAGTTGCCCTGAGCAAGTGGTGAATGGTTATAAAGGGGCTCTGCAGCCCCTCCTCTCACTACTGATGAGACCCCACTTACCAAGCCTGTCTACATAACAGCCCACAGACACCTGAGATCACATAGCCACAGAGAATGAGAGACCAAAATCAGGTCTACAGGCCACCCTAGGAGATTTGTGCACCAGGGCAAATGGCTGAACCTAAGTCACCAAGACAGACTGGGACAGACAAGAATCGATGTCTCTGACTTAAAAAGTAGTCAAGAAGGGCAGGGCAGAAGTAAAGGGACACGAGAGCTCTGGCCCTCCAGAAGTCGGCCAGATCTGTGCTTGTAAAGAAGCGGTGACGAGTCCTGGCACAAATGGATGGCCACCATGGCTTTGCAACCAGTAACAGTCCAGGGAATGAAATGTGAGGTGTACCCAGTTCCATGCTGGAACTCCAAAACTATTGCAGGCTGCTTCCAAATGCAAACCATAAGCCCACAGGCCTTTTTGTTGCTGTGAAAGCAAGCCTGACTTCCAGCTGCTTGCTGCAGCATGGACATGGTAAGTAGCAGGCTCTCTCTTAAAACATTTCAAATGAGTCAGGGCTTTTCATTCACATCTTAAGAGGGAATGACTACAGGTCAGCATCCAATGAAAAATCTCCAAGGAAACACAGTTGGCTCTCGATCCGGGGACAGGGGAGTGTGCTTAAGGGGCAGCAGTGACCTGAGACATGCTCTCCTGTGCAAGCTGCATTTAGGATTATCACTACACTGATTTAGTCTTTGTAATTAGGCAGCTATCATTTTTTTTTTCTCACAAAAGTACTTGTTATTTGAGGCAAGGAAAAGTCTGGCTGCAAGGATTACAGTTCCAAGCAGCCAAAATCCAATTGTTAGTGGCACTATTTTTCACTTTGTAAACACAACTTAGTCAAAAGAGGGTATTGAGGTTGTACTTTCCTCACTGGACAAGGGCAAAGAAAAATAGAAGAGACCTCCAATCTACTCAGACTGCTTTTCAGGCCCACGGCCAGGCTGGCCGTGCCCCCTCTGGTTTGTCTGCAGGTGGCTGCTGCGCCGCTGACCGACGCAGGTCATACTACACTACATACAGGAAGAATGGGGCAGGGAGGATGGCAGCAGGTCATTTGCGGAAGAGCAGGCACTCATAGCTTCAAAACTTTTTCACTGAAAGTCCCAAGGAGCTCACCAAGGCACAGATGCTCTAGTTCCTGTGGTAACTGAGTAAAGTGGTCATATTCTCGCTGCTCAGTTCAAAGTCAAAAACCTGAAAGTTCTCAGCGATGTGTTCAGGTGTCTCCGACTTGGGATCACAAGCAAATTCCTCTGCATGGGGAACCAGATCAGAACCTGAGCTGTGCTTTTATTGCACGTGTCAGCTATGGCTTTGATCCTAGGATCCACCAACAGGGAAGGGTCCTCAAGCTTAGCCCGGGCCTGTTGGGAAAGCCAAGGGGACTGTAGGCAGTCACCACAATGCCTTCGGAACGGTAGTACTGGATTAACTTCTTCTGAGCGAGGTATGGGTGGCACTCGACCTGGTTAACCACCAGCTTATATTTTAAACCAGATTTGTTTCAGATCTTGATTTGGAGATGGTTGAAGTTGGAGATTCCAACAGCTTTCACCAGCCCTTCACCCACCAACTCTTCCATGGCTTCCCATGTGTCCAAAAAATTGGTGTCAGAGGGAATTCCATTGCCTTTCTCATCCAATGGGAAAAATTCGTTCCCAGGCTTCAAACCGATCAGCCAGCGAATAAGGTAGAGGTCCAGGTAGTCCAGCCTCAGGTCACTGGGCGTCTTCTGGCAGGCTCCTTTCACCAGGTTTTCTTTGTGGTACGCGATCACTGCTTGCTGATGATGAGAGGTCCTCATGCTTCACCACCTACTCCTTGAGCTTCTCCTGGATGGCCACACCCATCTCATTCTCCTTCCGGTACACCTGGGCACAGTCAATGTAGTGGTACCCAAGGTCAATTGCCGCCTCCACAGCCTCTGTCACCTTGCCCGGAGGCGACTTCCAGGTGCTCTGCCTCACAGCAGGCATCTTGGCACCACTGCAGAGCACAGTGTGGCTGGCCATGACTGCTGTGCTCCCTGAACCCAGGCCCAAGGACCATGGCCGGCAGCTGAGATTCTTAAACTGGAAATCAAGAAACAGAACAACTCAAAAGTATCCATATAACTAGTTTTGTTTAAAATAAAACAAAAGCAGCTAGTGAACAAGGAAAAGCACAGGGCAGTAAAAAGCATAACATAGAATGTAGAGGTTTTATTTCAAGTTACTTCACAGACAGTGTGGAAGGGCTGCCATTTTTATTGGGGGTCACTTCTGAGGGATTTAGCTAAGATATGGGAAAGCTACAGCCCAAGGAAACAACCCCACTGGAAACAGAAGAGGAAGGAGGATAAGGCACAGGAAACCCCAGTGTTCATAAAGCTCTGTGAACTTGAAATTCTCCAGGCTCAACCAGAGAAAAAATGAAACAACAAAGCCTGTGGATCTCGACCATCGGGGTGTCAGCCAGCCAAGGCCTGCAGCGCTCAGAAGCAGGAGACGGTTCCTTTGGGAGACATCTGGGTGAACTAAAAGACCTCCAATCCAATGACCCCTCCTGCACTGATCCCTGACATCCCCCACATGCCATGGTAACTACCTGAAGGCTCGCCTAATGCTCACACCAGCTGGGAGAGATGTCACATTACACTGCTGCTCTTCATGTGCTCCCAGTACCGATTTCTCAGACTGGCTCATTTAATAAAGGACAGAAGACCCAGGACAGATATGTTTTGATGTGTCCGGGGAAGAGCCCTGAGTACCTGCCACAAAACACCACCGTTCTGTCAAATCTTCCATGTCTCACCTACAGGAATAAATCTACTCTGAGTTCAATTCCTTAATCTATTCAATTAGCAAGTATTTGTTGAGCACCTGCTACGTGGTGGGTAGACACCGTCAGTGCCAGGATACAGCAGTGAACAGGGCCCTGCTCCCAGAACTGGCACTTGAGTCCAGGGTTCAAGGCCCCATAACACTCCCTCTAATACTCTGACACTGTGAACCTGGTCAGAACACTGTCCTTCCAGGCCTCTGTCCTCCCACTGTCCTCCCAACGCGGGGACTCATAGTCCTCCACACACTCACCTAGCCCCACCCTTCATTCAAGGCGCTTTGCTGACTCCACCAACAAGCTTGGCCCGGCCACCCCCAGAAACAGTGGCCTGCCTCCTACTCAACTCCTGGGAACCTGCCATGGCCACTGTCCTGTCCTTTGCTGCCGGGATACAATCTTGGGGCATGCCATTAGGTGGGCTGGTAGTATATGCAATTCCTGGCTGCCTGTCACTTCAACCTCCAGTTCAAAGAGCATGAAGAATCATCAGCATAGTGAATTAGTATACACATGACCTTGAATCCAGTCTGATTTAAGCCAACCCTTTTTGGCGGTAGCTGCTTACAACAACACAGCTCACCACTCAGCAGTGTGTCCGTGGCCACCCTGCTGTTGAAGCTCTGGTCTACAGCTCTGCTGTGGAGTTAGTGTACAGTCTTGGGTTGCTGTTTATGTTGGCGCTGACTGACTTTGCCACTGATTGTAAGCATTTGGAGTCTGGGGACAGTGTTTTTTCTGTCTTTGTATACTCCATAGCACTTAGCCATGGATCTAGTGTTTTTGGTAGGAATTCCTATCCTTCCTTGTTTTTCTTTTTCCTACATTAAAAGAAACAGTTATCAAGCACCTAAACATTCTTCATGCCTCATCACTGACAACTCCAATATCGCAAGAAGCCCTTTTGAGTGATATGTAACAAACTCCTATCATCTGACTATATGGCTATGCTCTAACTATTTCAAACATTAACCATGACATGCCACAAAGTAGTAAATCATTTCCTTTTAGATCTTCATACCACAGATAGGCAAGGCTTCCCCAAACATCTGAAACATTATCATTCCAAGGGCAGGAGGGGAAAGGTAATTAGAAAAGCAGCTAGAGCCCTGGCTGGTGTGGCTCAGTGGATTGAGCACCAGCCTGTGAACCAAAGGGTCGCCAGTTCGATTCCCAGTCAGGGCACGTGCCTGGGTTGTGGGCCAGGTTCCCAGAAGGGGGCATGAAAAAGGGAACCACACATTGATGTTTCTCTTCCTTTCTTTCTCCCTCCTTCCCCTTTGTCTAAAAATAAATAAAATTTTTTAAAATTGAAAAGAAAAGCAGCTAGACATGGCACTAGTCCAAGGACAATTTAAGGTAGCCCTGGGAGAAGGCAGTCCAGAAATAAACGCCCTCTGTAGCCCTGAACCCCAGCCCATCCCCAGGTCCTACTGAGGCCCATTTGCCTGTGGCCCTTTCCCCACTGCCCAGGGGTCTGGGTGAAGATCGGGCTGAGCTGGGCAGAGGCCCTGCTGTCTGCCTGTGCACTAAACTGCTCTTCGGTCATGAGCACTGAGAGAGCTGAATATAACCATCGAACAGTTGCATCTTTAGAAAAAAGCAGCACACACTTCTATTTTCAGAAAGCAATATATAACATTTTAAAAATATTAAAAAACTATGAGGTGCTTAAAATTCCCAGAGACCTGAACTTATAATATGCGTCTGGTGAAAGGGGACTTACTACACCTACAACAGGATTGAAAGTGGCGAAATCAGTAGTTTTGTCATAATGGAAAAATTCCCAATTACTTGTGTTAAATAATTTATATATTAAGATAGTTTGTTGTCAAGAGGTCACTGAATACCTGCTGGCGGGATCCAGCCTCACCATGCTAACTGCTGAGGTGAGTGTGAAGCAGCGCTCAGTCTCGCCCTATGGAATTAAACACTAATTAAAGTAAATAAAGTCATTTTGCCATCTGGATAAATGTCTGACATCTTCTTGGGGGCAATGAATATACAAAGTCTGTCTGGAAAAAGTCCAGCCATTGTTAATATAACGAGAACGGTTTGTATGACATTGATGTAACCTGGTAGCCAAGGAGAGTGGACTGGAATGTGCATGCGTGAACAATGACAGCTTCACTGTACTAGTCAGTGGGGGCGGTAGACGCCATTGAGTGAGCATGTGTACTGTGTGGCTATCACATTCAAAATGGTTGAGTGAGTAGAGCAACAAATCTGCATTAAATTTTGCATTAAGCTTGAACATTCCTCCACAGAAACTATTCAGATGATTCAGATGGCTGCAGCTACGGGCAACTGGTGATTGGCAGCTTCATCACAACAACACGCCTGCTCATGCATCACGTCTCATGCAGAGCTTTTTTAGCCAAACAGCAAATCACCCCAGTGACTCAGCCCCACTGAAGCCTACATTTGATGTCCTGTGACTTCTGGCTTTTTCCAAAACTAAAATCATTTTTGAAAGGGAAGAGATTTCAGACTGTCAATGAGATTCAGGCAAATATGACAGGGCAGCTGATGGAGACTGGAAGAACTGTGTGAGGACCCAAAGTGCCTACTTTGAAGGGGACTGAGGTGACATTTTCCTAAGTACAATATTTCTCATATCTTATATCTTCTTCAAAAAATGTCTGTATTTTCCATATTACATGGCTGAATACTTTCTGGACAAACCTCCTCATATATGAGAAGGGACCCCCAAAAAACTCAGGATTATCTTCTGGAGGGCTGGCCCCTTGTAATACAGGCTTCTCCTGCTAGGTGAGTGTTCTAAGAATGCATCTGTATCGGTGCACCAGCTGGTGTTGTTGTGAGAGGCTGTATCTGCTTCAGTGAAATTTTTGTGAAGACTCTTTCAATGCCATTGCCCACTCCTGATAATGCACCTGCCCACACTGTGCTGAGTGGTTGGCAGTTTTTGACCAAAAACAGCATGACTCCCATGCCCCACCCTCCCTATTCACCTGATGTCACCCCAAGTGACTTTTTTTGACTCCGTGGATAAAGAAAGTCCTTAAAGGGAAACATTTTGCTAATGTGGAAGAGGTGAAACAAAAAATGGCAAAGCACTAAAAGGCATCAAAATCGAGAAGTTCAAAAACTATTCTGAGCAGTGGAAAAGACATCTCAATAGGGGCACTGCATCAAATGGAGAGCGCTTTGAAGGTGACTGAAGTTTAAACATGTAAGAATAAATACACAGGTTTTTATAAGTAAATTCTAGGTATTTTGGGGTCCCGCTTGTAAGTTTTACAAGGGCCATGCTGTCTTTAAAAGCAATTTCAAATATCAAGTATGGGCAACTCTTAGTAGGTGGGTATGGTACTAGGTCCTAGATCCTCTCTTCAAAGTGGAGAACTGCAAAGTGCAAATGTAATGTATTCTAACTGTCCAACATTCCCAGAGAAATCCTGAATATAAACCACCACCATTCTTTCCATAGCAAAGAGTAAGTGTTCCACCAAACTCAGCAAGAAGCATGACCCATGGCTCTGGGTGCTACCAGGCGAGCAGGTAATAAAAACACAGCCATGGGGATGGAGAAGCAAAAGTTAAAGAAAAAAATGCCAAAAATACCAATGACTATAGTTTAGTTAAATAAATCTATTCCATTTATAAATACCATTTAAAAGATACCAACTCAGAGGGTAAGGGTTTTAATGAAATGGTAAATTCAGGAGGATTTTATAAATTTCCTATAAAGCAAATTATTAAAAATTGTTTTTCAGCTTTTCCATCACAAAAAGGCTGGGCTTCTTTTGGTTCTAAGGGACCTCCGGTGCACAAAACAAATGTAAGCTGGTTATTGAGCTGCTGCCTGTCCCATCAGCCAACTCTGAATCAACAGAGAAAGAGGAAGCTAGGTATTATTTTGGGGGGAACAAGCCCACACTAGCATCTATTCAGCCTCCTGCCCTCAACAGAAACACATTTTTTGTGAAAATGGGTCTGGTGAGCTACTGGGGACTGAGTCTCACTCACACAGAGGGGTCTACTCCCAGCTCTATGAGGACATTCAGGAATGAGCAAGTTTCGGAGACTAATTCGGAGACTAATTATTTTCTTCAAATTCACAAGAGACTGACTTAGAAACCAGGAATTAGTTTAAACATATTCTCTTCTTACTCTGACTGGTATGGCTCAGTTGGTTGGACGTCATCCCTCAAAGTGAAAAATCACTGGTTAGATTCCCAGGCAGGGCACATGCCTGGGTTATGGATGGATTCAGTTCTCAGTAGAGGCGCGTATGAGAGGCAACCTACCAATGTTTCTCTCCCTCTCTTTGTACCTCCCTTCCCCTCTTTCTAAATAAATAAATATTTTTTTAAAATATCCTCTTCTCAACAAGTCACCTTCTTGGAGCATCATCATTCACAAAACTCGATCAATGCCTATAATACCTGGTCACTGGAAATAGAGTGAACAGGAAATAGGCTCTCACTCCAGTGTGGTCTTCCCAGAGTGTGGTCCCCAGAATCCCTGTCAGAATCCCCCAATCTGCTTATCAAAATGCAGATTCCTAACTCCTGCCCCAGACACATTCTGAGAGTGGGCACCAGAAAAGGAATAGCATCCCATTGCCCTGGCCGGGTGGCTTAGTTGGTTGGAACATTGTCCCATACACCAAAAGGCTGCAGGTTCAATTCCCAATCAGGGCATATATGTAGGTTGTGGGATGGATCCCTGGTTGGGGTATGTATGGGAGGCAATAAATCAATGTTTTTTTCTCACATTGATGTTTCTCTCTCTCTCTCTCTCCCCGCTGGCTCCCCTCTCTCTAAAATCAATAAACATATCCTCAAGTAAGGATTAAAAAACAACAATAATAAAACAAAAGCATCCCATTGATTCTTTTGCAACAAAAGTTTGTGACACTTTATCCTAATAGATAAGACAGGAATGTAAGCAAATTATTTCTATCTAAAACATTCTTGAGGAGAAAAAGTTCCATGATTTCTAGGGAAGATATTCCAGTGCCCTAATGTCCCTATTTCCGCCCTAAGGAAATGCTTCCCAAAGAAGTCAGAGCTCTTTTTCCCCTTCAAACGTCGGAGAGTCCCAGGTGTACAATCTTTTAGATACCATTCTCAGGTCATTCTCATTGATCTAGTTCATAGCATTCTACTATTTCTTAGAGCACTGTTTATTTTAGATGCAATTTTATAATGACTGCTTCCTGCTGATACATAAAGGAAAAAGAAGGGGAAACTGAAATGTGCTACGTACCAGCCAACATACTGGGCACTTAAATATGCTAACTCAGTTATTCTCATGACAATCATACAAGTAGGGACGATCACCCCCATTTTACAGATAAGCAAATTATCTGTAAAATAATCTGTTTTGTTTTAGAGAAATTAAAGAACTTGCCCAAGGCCACACAACTAATAAGTGATAAAGTCAGGATTCAATTCGGGTCTGTCTGCACCATGGCTCGGATACTCTTCCCCCACTGGAACACTGTCCTTGTGCATCCTCTTAAATTCTCACAGTCTGAGATCTATGTCAGCAAACCTCATCTGAGATGTATTTGTTGTTTTTAGTTTCCTTCAAGGGGCTATAGACTCATTCATCTCTTCCTATGATGGAAACCACCGGGTCTAATTCTGATAGGTAGGTGATGATGGTTGCTCAGCTCTATCGCCAAGGCAGGGCCAAAAGTGACATTCTGGTAAGCAACAGTACACACTTGCTGGCTCAGCTGCACTCTGTCTGCCCTGGATATCAGTTCCCACAGGACAGGTCTGGTGGGTTATTAACTCAGAGAGCATGCAAGTGTTGGGCTTCTACTATCTGCAGTTTGTCTCACTCACCAAACTGTGAACAGAACTATATTTATCTGTTTTTGTAACCACTCTTCCTGGTACGTCCCTGCTCCCGGCAGACACTTCCAAATAGGCTGTTTAGAACATAAGCTTCTGACAGAGAGGGGCCTCCTTTTTTCATTATTGCATCCCCAGAGCTCAGCACACTGTTCGACTTTCAAATAACAAACGTGGAGTGGCTGTCTCACCCTGAAATCAGAGCAAGTTTTTTTTCAAATGTTGCCAGAAATCTTCACTATTTCTGTTCCCTAGTAGCTCAATTTAATTTTTAAAAGTTTTCGAGGGATTTCTCTAGGCCTCATGTTTTGTTACGTGATGCAGGAAGCATCAATTAATCATTTCAGTATGAATTCTAAGAGATTTTATCGGTGATGGAAGATCTGAGCCCACCTCACCACTGCCCGGTGCCAGAGGAGGGCTACAGTGAGTGGTGAGGGTCCTGGTGTGAGGCTGGACTGCAGCCAGGAACTGAGAATAAAACCAGGAGGCCAGGATACACAGCCACTGTTGGGGAAGGAATATAAGGTTCCCTGCCCTTAACAGGGTTTACTGTCTGGTTGGGAAAGCTAGACCTTTGCACATGTTGGGTGGAGGTGTGCACTAAGAGAAGAGATGCAGGTGAACAGTTCTTAAATTCTAAACAGGGATTCTGGAGTTAAGAAGAGAAGGAGCAACTTTAACTTCTCAATCATCAAGCAGAAGCCTAATTGACATTCCAATAGTATAGGGTTCCCTGAATCGGAACCTTGCCTTTTATTCCTTTTGAATCGCCTCCTCAATCCCAGTGAGACTCTAAAGCTCACAGATGGAGATTAATAAATACTTGTTAACTAACCAGATGACTGTCTCAGAGAAGCAATAAGAAATTCAAAGCAACCCACTGTTTGAGGAAACAGGACCTTGGAGATAATTAAAGTCTCAGCCTTGTCAACTGTAATGTGGCAGCAATTTTGGAAGTGCAGCTGCTGCAGCTTCATCCACTGAATTAACTGGATTCTAGGGAAAAGGAAGACTACCTCTGAGAGAAACCCCTGCTGTCACTGAGCTACAGACAGACTCCCATCAGTGCTTCCAAATTAAATCAGAGATTAAAAACAAAGCAGCAATGCCAAGGTCAAGTGACAAGCCAATAAACTTTAACTACTTAATTAACGATCACAAGTATATTCCAAGAATGCAACTTGATTATTTTTCTCTTTAAACATAACAGCTTGAACATATGTTAAAGAAAAGAAAATATTGTTTCATAATAGTGAGTTTCAGTCCATGCATTTCTCTCCACCATCACAAAAGTAGTGCAGTTTCCAAAGGCAGAACCAACCACATTTTTATAGCTACACTATTTTTGGACTTAATAATAGTGATGGAACAGAGCCGCTTTTCTACTACCATTTTCTCAGGAGGACTGGACAAAAACAAAGGTACTCTCAGAAAAAAAAAAGACTTTTTCCTATTACCTGATAACTCCTTTTTATTTATTCATTGCTGAGTCTTTCTCATGTCCCATATGAAAACATGGCCGTGAGCACTCGAAACCTTATTTGCCAGTTTTGCTCCATTAGCAGGGGCTGGTCAGCATGTGCTGGGAGGGGCGGCAGCCAGTAGAGATTCAGTGGGAAGGGGTGAAGATGGGTTGATTAGTGATGGTCGAATGGGTGGGGTGGGCCCAGAAGTAAAAGTGCCATGTTGTCCAACCCTGATCTAGAGCCAGGAGAGGGTTCTGAGCTATTGGTTCTTTTGATGATACATATGAAAAAATATGTAAACATGTGAAAGTTAAAACCGCACCCCAATTGTCTGCACTTTCTCTCCTCCTTCCATTTCTCCTCCTCAAGTATAAAGTGTAATGCTTGGTCCTGAAGTGGGAGCTCAGAGCTCTGGCTGTGTTGCCAGGCTGGGTGCTCATCCTACCACTGGAGTGCCCTGAATTTCCAATCCTAAAGAGCCTGACACTGTAGATCATCTAAAATAAGTCCATGTTAGCTTCACCAATGAGTCCAAATCCTGGGCTAACTACAGCAATGCTGAAATTATTTCCTGTTTTTTTCAACCTGATGCCAGGCCCTCATTGAAAATTTTATTATTTCAGTTTAATTAATGTTTTTAGCATAAAACAGAAAGAACCAAATTAAAAGATAAAATGCCTTTTTCCATCCTAAGATAAAGCCCCCAAATCACTAAATCAACCCCTCACTCTAAGCCCACAGGGCTTTCATAACCTAAGGAGTAGCTCCCCGTAGGGTTATGACTGTACCTCTCAGAGATACAACTCCTGGAAAGCACCAGCAAATAATGTTCCTTTCAAAGACAGTAATAACCCAGCCCCCAACCAGAACAATCCATCCCAACCTGAAAGCTTCTGAGGATTGAAAATCACTATGTCCAATTTACAAATATTCCTGCACCATTCAAGTCTCTCACTGAGCCCAGTCTGACAATAGGGAAGTAGGCGAAAGTCATTTCCAGAAAGGGTTCCACAGTATAACCCTACTTACCACTTCCAAGAGAAGAACAGGTGCTCCCAATTTCCTCTAGATAGGTCCCAATGGTCTACTGCTAGTATCAACCTTAAAAATGGCTCTTCCTCCCATGAGGACACATTTAACAATACAGTATTCACTTCCTAGTTCCAGATTCCTGTTCCCATCCATCATTATGCATGCAAATAAACTGGTTAGCATCATGACTGCTCCAAAAATGTTCTTCATGACAGAGGCTGTATATCCTGTTGGATTATCTTACTTTCTAGAACCAATGTCTATAATAAAAGCCCACTTGGAATTCCAAAAGGAAACTAACATTAACTGAATGCCAGTTTTTAATGAAACATTTCTATGTGTGCCATATGCTTTACTTCTCCTAACAACCACATGAGGTAAATGTTATAATGTCCATTTTTACAGCTGCGTGAACATAGCCCAGAAAGGTTAGGTAACTCGACTAAGGTCACATAGGTAATTAGTGGCAAAACTAGGGTCTGAATCCAGGTCTAACTCCAAAGTTAATTCAATATCCAGCAAATACTCTTCTCAGAGCCAAAAAAACAATCACACAAGAACAAAAAATTGTGACAGCTTACATTGTTGTTCAGCAAATATTTACTTCCTTTTCCACTCCAGTGTGAGTGGAGACCTCCCATCTGACTACTATTGAACTTGGTCATGTGATTTGCTTTGGCCAATGGAATATTAGTGGATGTGATGTAAACAGGGGCCTTATGCATGACTGCATGGTTTGACTTGGCTCTTGTGCTCATGGTATTTGCTACAATAAAAATATACTATGGATAACGCTAGTTAAGAGAAGACAAATCCATCATAGAGTAATCAAACTGCAGTTAACCTGTATACCTATGATCAAGAAACAACAGCTGAAATTTTCAAAATTTGATATTACTATAAACTAACAGGTCCAAGAAGCTCAACGAATGCCAAGATATTGTCGTTGGGATTAGAGGGGAGATTCAATGGTATGTTTTGCTCTTAAACAGAAATAGTGAGAGGCTTCCAGAGGCAAAAGAAGAAGTTGAAGGGTGGATGCAGGGAAGATGTAAGATAGCCTTTCCTCAGCTTTCAGAGGGTCAGAAGCATCTATTAAAATCACACCTAATGAAGAGTGTGAGACGAGAGCAGTGGGAGGGAATGGAGGATGTGAATTTTCATCCAGGCTACCATGGGGGAACCAGACTCAGCACGGGCAAAGAGAGAATACCGGAGTGCAAGGGGAACAAGAGCATTCCCCTTAGGTTCTCAGAAATCTAGGGGAAGGTCTTTCGATAGCACCTGACCACAGAACCATGGGTTAGGGGCAATTTTCTCTTAATCCCTGAGGTGGGAAGGCACAAGTGCTCAGTGGAGCTGACACAATAGGTACCATGAACCTTAGTCCCCTTCCTGTCCTCTATCTAAATAGTTTTGATGGTGAAGAAAATTGACCATGAACTTTTGGGAGGTAATGCAAGAAAAACTTTAAATGTAATGCGCCATTTAATGTACCCACCTAGTCCATATCAAAATACTGGAAAAGCTTTCTATCAACTGAAAAGAATAATCCTGGAAAAACAAATAAGAAAAATATTCAATCTGAAGGGATATTCTTCCAAGGAATTAATGTCCATATAAAAATCCAAAGCAAGCATGGAATAAATAAATGATTGTATTCGATGGATCTATTTTTGCCTTTGTAATGAAGCAAGAAACCAGACAAAATTGCTCTCAGTTTACAGTTTTTTCCTTTTATGAGAAGAGGTTAATGTAAGGAATCCCCCCCAAAATATAAGGCCTAACAGTTGATCATAATCCATGCATAAATAACTTATTTGCAGATACTATTACAATTTATCAAACCCATGTTAAGAAAGGCAAATTCCTACAAATATCTTATCAATAAGTATCAAACATCAAAATTAAATGAAATTGGAATTTGTATTTATCTAACTTATCCAGCCTCTACTAATTTAAGTTGGAACAGTCCAAAGGACTCTGGAAACTTTAGAGAATATTTATCACCTTTTAAATTGCCACTTGGTAATTGGTACAAATGCAATATTATTGTTCCAAATGTTTAAAGGCTTTAGTACATTGAGAAGGAAAGTGAGGTAAACACACTGCAGATTCAGCACAATCTTTTGCTTTCCTTTCTAATTGTATGGTTGGACCTACCCAAATCTATACTAATGAACAAGGTGGAGGAAGAAGTGAAGAAAAGAAAAAAAGACCATGTATGAAAATGTATTGGGGGTAAAAAAAAATAAAAAGCTTAAAATGTCAATGGCTATTATGAGGAAATGAGCATGCACTGAGTAAGTCAGATGGCATAAAAATGACGTATATGCATGTCCTCCCCTTAGAAGGTTCAGTCCAACACTGTACAAAAGGAAGGTTTATTTTTAAAATATCAAGCTGGCTGGGGTGGAGGTGGAAGGATTGAGCAAAGAAGAAAAAAAAGAGAGAAAGAGCACAGGGACACAGACAACAGTGTATAGTGATTGCAAGGAGGAAAGGTGAGGGAAGGGGGAGTGCGTGGAGGTGGAAGAGGGTATGAGGGATAAATGGTGATAAAAAAATTAAGTTAAATAAATAAATATCAAACACATTTTTCACATCTACAAGAAAATACAGGGAAGATAGAAAAACAAATTAATGCCAAAAGTCATCACTAGAAAGGGAAGACTAGAAGGGAAATGGGAGTGACGGAGAGCTCACAGCCCAGGAGCAAGCTTATCATGTAGGAGTGTAATATATTATAAAAAGCCAGAGAGATAAAATGGTGTGAATACAGGTGTGACCTACTGGAGAAAAACATCCATTTATAGCCATACATTACATCATACTTCAAAATAAATCTAGATAGACCAAAAGGATTTTTGTTTTTGTTTTAAACTCAGGCCATAAATGACCAAATGGAAAAGAGATGAAATCACGAAAGTTATAGGATTTACAGATTGCATTGCAGATTTTAAGGTTGCATATAAAATGTATCCAAAATCAAAAGCAAAACAATCACTAGGATAAATTACCCATAAGTAATAACACCAAAGAGTTAATGTCATTAATATACAGAGTTCACACAATATAAGAAACACATGGCCCCAGCAGATCAATGGACAAAAGACAAACACTTAATTCACAAAAGTTAAATACAAAATGTTCACTGATTTTCACTAATAATTGACATTAATTTCTTTATCAAAGAAATTCATATGGTATTCCATGCCTCTTTCCTCTATTGCCTCTTTTTTTAAGTTATGTGTCTCAGTTTGGGGTTTTGTGTGTTTATACATTCTTCTTCCAGTGCACATGGAATATTCTCAAGGATAGACCATATATTGGGTGACAAAACAAGTCTAAATAAATTCAAGAAGACTGAAATCATACCAAGCATATTCTCTGACCACAATGTTTTAAAATTAGAAATCCACTTCAAAAAGGAAATAAAGAAACCCATAAATATGTGGAGATTAGACAACATACTAATACTAAAAATTGACTGGGTTAAAAAAGAAATAAAAGGTGAGATCAAAACATACATAGAGACAAGTGAGAACGGCAAGATGGTATATCAAAACTTCTGGGATGCAGTGAAAGCAGTAATAAGAGGGAAGTTTATCTCATTATAGGCTTATCCCATGAAACAAGAGAAATCCCAAGTAAACAACCAAACACTACATCTTAAAGAACTAGAAAAAAAAAGAACAAGAGCAACCCAAAGTCAGCAGAGAAAAGGAAATAATAAAAATTATGGCAGAATTGAGTAAATTAGAGAACAACATGAATATCCAAAAAATTTATACAACAAAGAGCTGGTTCTTTGAAGAGATTAATAAAATTGACAAACCCCTGGCTAGACTCAGTAAGGAAAAAAGAGAAAAGACTCATATAAACAAAATCAGAAATGAAAGAGGAGAAGTTACCATGACATCACAGATATATAAAGGATCACATTAGAATACTAAGAAAGACTATATGCCACCAAATTCAATAACCTAAAAAAAATGGGTAAGTTCCTAGAAATATAACCTCCTAGACTGAATCATGAAGATTTAGGAAATCTAATTGGCCAATAAACAGTGAGGAAATTGAAACAACCATAAGAAACCTCCCCCAAAATAAAAGTCCAGGACCAGATGGCTTCACTAGTAAATTATACCAAACATTCAAAGAATATTTGATATCTATCCTTCTCAAACTCTTCCAAAAAACTGAAGATGAGGCAATACTTCCTAACACATTTTATGAGGCCAACATAACCCTGATACCAAAACCTGGCAAGGATAATACAAAAAAGGAAAACTATGGGCCAATATCTCTGATGAATACGATGCAAAAATCCTAAGCAAAATACTATCAAATTAAATACAACAATATATTTTTAAAATAACACATCACATCAATTGGGATTCATTTCAAGAGCATAAGGATGGTTCAACATATGCAAATTGATCAATATAATACACCACAATAACAAAACAAAGGATAAAAATCATATGATCTTATCAATAGATGCAGAAAAAGCATTTGATAAGATACAATATCCATTTATGATTACAACACTCAATGAAATGGATATAGAAGGAAAGTACCTCAACATAATGAAGGCCATATATGACAAACACTCTTCTAATATCATTCTCAATGGTGAAAAACTGAAAACTTTTCCTCTAAAATTAGGAACAAGACAAGGATGCTCACTCTCACCACTCTTACTCAACAAAGTTCTGGAAGTTCTAGCCAGAGCAATCAGGCAAGAGAGAGGAATAAAACACATCAAATTGGGAATGAAAAGGTGAAAGTGTCACTTTTTACAGATGACATAATTCTGTATATAGAAAGCCCTAGAGACTCCACCAAAGAAACTAATACAAACAATAAGCAAACACAGTGAAGTGGCAGGATACAAAATTAATGTACAAAAATCCACTGCTTTCCTATATATACTAATAATGAAACCTCAGAAAAAGAAATGAAAAAAATTCTTTTTGAAACTGAAAACAAAAGAATAAAATACCTAGGAATAAATTTAACAAAGGATGTGAAAGACCTATGTACTGAAATCTACAAAGCATTGTTAAAAGAGATTGAAAAAGGCACAATGAAATGGAAAGATGTTCTGTATTCATGGATTGGAAGAATCAACATAGTTAAAATGGTCATATTACCCAAAGCAATATAAAGATTTAATGTAATTCCCATAAAAATCCCAATGTCATTTTTAAAAGAAATAGAACAAAAAAATCATCAGATTTGTATGGAACCACAAAAGATCCCCCAATAGCCAAAGCAATCCTGAAAAACAGAACAAAGCTGGAGGTAACACACTACCTGACTTCAAATTACACTACAGAGCTACAACAATCAAAGCAGCATGGTATTGGCAGAAAAATAGGCACACAGGCCAATGGAATAGAATTGAGAGCCCAGAAATAAAACCACACGTATACAGGCAAATAATTTTTGACCAAGGAGCCAACAATACACAATGGAGAAATAAAAGACTCTTCAATACATGGTGCTGGAAAAACTGGAAAGCCACATGCAAAAGAATGAAACTAGATTACAGTTTGTTTCCATGATCAAAAAATTAATTCAAAATGAATCAAAGATCTAAATATAAGACCTGAAACAAATTATATAGAAGAAAACATAGGTACTAAACTTATGGACCTTGGTTAGAGAGAACATTTTATAAATCTGACCCCAAAGACAAGGGGAGTAGAGGCAAAAATAAATGAATAGGACTATACCAAGCTAAAAAAGCTTCTGCACAGCAAAAGAAACTTTGACAACAAAACAGAAAGTCATCTAACCAAGTGGGAGATGATACTTGTTAACAACAGCTCTGACAAGGGGTTAATATCCAAAATATATAAAGAACTCATACAACTCAGCAAGAAATAAACAATCCAATTAAAAAATGGTCAGAGGACCTGAAGAGATACTTCTCAAGAAGACATACAGCCCTGGCTGGTGCAGCTCAGTGGATTAAGCATCACCATGTGAACCAAAGTGTCGCCAGTTCGATTTTCCAGTTAGGGCACATACCTGGGTTCCAGCCCAGGTGCCCAGTAGGGGGCGCAAGAGGCAACCACACACTGATGTTTCTCTCCCTCTCTTTCCCCTTCCCTTCCCTTCTGTCTAAAAATAAAATAAATAAAAAACCTTAAAAAAAAACCCAAAAAAGAAGACATACAAATGGCCAACAGATATATAAAAAGATGCTCAACTTCACTAGCTATTAGGGAAATACAAATCAAAGCTACAGTGAGATACCACCTCACACCTATTATCAATAAGGCAGGTAATAAGAAGTGTTGGAGAAGTTGTGGAGAAAAAGGAACCCTTATTCACTGCTGGTGGGAATGTAAACTGGTGTAGCCTCTATGGAAAACAGTAGGGTGGTTCCTCAAAAAATTAAGAATAGAGTTACCATATGTCCCAGAAACCCCTCTTCTGGGTATCTACTCCAAAAAATTAAAAATATTTAATTGCAAAGATATATGCACCCCTACATTCATTGCAGTATTATTCATGGTACCAAGACATGGAAATAACTGGTACATGTACCATACACACACGCGCGCACACACACACAATGGAATACTACTCAACCATAAGAAAAGATGAAATACTGTCATTTGCAGCAACATCAATGGATGTTGAGAATATTATGCTAAGTGAAATAAGTCACTCAGAAAAAGCTAAGAACATACGGTTTCACTCATGTGTGGGATATAAAACTGAAACTCATAAACTACAGACAACATTACAGTGTTGTCCAGAGGGAAGGGGGTAGGGAGGTAGTCACAGGTAAAGGGCTCCAAATATATGGTGACAGATGATACGATTTTGGGTGGTAGGCATACAATGCATTGTACAGATCATGTATCACAGTAATGTACACTTGAAACCTATATGATCTTATTAACCAATGTCACCCTCATAAATTTAATTTTAAAAAATATATAAAGAAATTCAGATGGCAACAATGAGATAGTATTGTTATGCTAATTTGACTTCAGTGAAATGAGTCTTCCCCATATACTTCTGAGGTGAGTTAACTTGCCTTGAAACATTTTTTGGAAAGCAATTCAATGTGAGAGATTACTCCAAAATATTCAAATATATTGATCCAGTAATTTAACTACTAGAAATCAATCCCCCCAAAATCTAAAATACAGGAGGGAATACACCACAAAAAAAAGGTAAGTGCTGTACCATCTCTAACAGCAAAAACAATTAGAAAGTACCCAAATGTCCAGCAGAAAATGATTAACAAAATTAAACAACACGTTCATAAAGTTATTACGTATTTTAAAATGTCATTTACAAAAGGTTTCTAGAAACATGGAAAAATACTTGCTACAATATTAAGCAGAAAGGCAATTATTCAGATTGGTACATAATACAACATTTATGCTTCATTTGTTAAAAATAGTATACAATGAGCAGATTGGAAGAGAATACATTACTATGTTTAACAGTGAAAATCTCTGGGTGGTAACAATATTTCTTTTCCTTTTTTCTCTGTATTTTCCATTCTGTCTACCATATGTTTGCAGAGTATTAGACAGCCTAGTTTCCAGGGGCCTGGACTCACACCTTGGACTCTGCTTCTTAACAGCTGTGTAACCTCAGAAAATAACTCCAAGGCTGTTTCTCTTCTGAAAAATTGGGATAATAATATCATTCACCTCACATAGTTGTTGTGAAGATTAAATGAGTTAATGTATGTAATGTACATAGCAACACACACCGCAGCTTCAACCATCTTAGAAAAAAACAACTTTGAGGTGACAAAAATTAAACGCTTAGAGAGTAGTATACTTCATCACTCTCATTCAACAATTAGAAGTGACATCGTGGTTTCTAGGAAATAACTGATGTAATAAGAGAAAAAACAGATAATGATAGTTATTTTTTAATATTTACAAATTATATTCTCTTTTAAAACACAGAATTTTATACCAACCTATCAAATGTTATTTTGGAATTTGAGAAATTGATAATAGATGGGCTATGTTCAAATGATGCTTTTTTGATATAAACACAGTGAGTGGCAACATAATGTACAACACATAAATGTATAACAAGAAAAAGTGAAAATCTTTTTTCACTTTTCACACAGTAGATGAAGATACCAGGTTTCACATTTGGTCTTAGTGCTCACTTTAATATACTTTTAAACTTCTAAGATGTAGACTTTACTTCCAGGATATACATAACTATGTAAGTCTATATCTTTTTCCCTTTTTCCTAGAAATTAAGGGGGAAGTGAGAATGCAAAAGAAAACACAAATACCTTCTTCTGCTAAATTAGGAGACAAAAAATAACATCCAGATAAGGGCTGTCAAGAGTGGCTGAGATGGGGAAGAAGCTGTGCAGGAGAAAGTACAGAGTGTGTGCACCTGGAGTGGTCCAGAGAGCTGCGGCAGGTAGTAGACAGTGGAAGGCCCACCCAAACTCAAAGGTGAGCCTTCCTGGCAACGTTGGCTGCTGCAGGGACAAGGGCTAGTAGCAAAAGTTCCTCTGCTTGGTTTAGAGAGGCAAGGGAGGTAGCATCACCCACAGCAAAATTATCTGTAGGCACCACTTTCTCTGCAGCAGCAGAGAAGAGCCTTGAGCTGGGAAACATAGCCCTTCCTACCACACCTCCCATAGGAAGCGCCTGCACAGATCTATCTTGTCTCCTTCCAGTGGTGAATAATAAAAAGAAAGCTAACATGCAGAATCCTAAATAGGTATTATAAAGAAAAAATGAGGGAAAAAGCCAAAAAACTATCAAGCGATGAATAATACTAAAAATGTTATCAAGGAATACATGAAAATTATGATCCAATATTTCTCCATGAATTAAAAAGTATATATGAAGCCATCGTCTCCATTAAGGAAGAAAACAGAGCAGAAATTTTCAAGAGTGAGATGACAAGACAACAGGAAGAGAGAAAATATGACAGACTCAGGAAAGAAGGGGAAAAAATCACAGAAGTTAAGATAAAATTGGTGGAAACTCAGTGAAGAAAATAGATTGTGGTGTACATTGTAAGAAACCAGAGAAGGTGGGCACAAACAGAAATAAAGTATTTTAAAATATTAGAGGAAAAAGCATAGACAAAGGACACAGTCAGAGGAGCTCTACTATATCTTATACATAAAATGAGCCACTGAAGAAAACCAGCCTGGTGCAATGGCTTGAGTCTGAATCCTCCTCCCTCTGCCACTTGCTGCTCGGCGAATCAGAAAGTTTCTTAACCTCTTTCTGTTTTGCTTTCCCCATCACTAAAATGAGGATACTAATAGTCCCTACTCCATAGGGCTGTGATGAAGATTAAGTGAGTTAAAATTTGATAAGAGGCTGGAATAGTGCCTGGCATATATCAAGCAATGCCTGTTTGTTAAATTTTAAAATAATAATAATAAAACAATGGAACAGAGACATTAAGTAGAATGGTGGATGCCACGGACTGGAGGAGAAAAGAATCGGGATTTGTTGTTTAATAGGTACAGAGTCTCAGTTTTGCAAGATGAAAAGAGTTCTAGAGATTGTTTGCACAACAATGTGAATGTACTTGACACCACTGAACTGTACACCTAAACATGGTTAAGATGGTCAATTTTATGTTTTGTATCTTTTACTATAATTTCCAAAACTATTATTTATCTTAACTCCAGAGTTTCTTTTTGCATTGGTATAGTGCATGGGGTGATGATAAGTTATACTCTGAAAGTCAGTAATAGGAGGAAATTTCTTTAAATTGCCAGGTGATTTCTCTGAGCATGATCCTCCAGCCCTACACTTGACAGTCTCACTTTTCTATATAATACTTGGCAAATTACCTCCTGAGGGGGTTCCTTCCCTCCCCCAAACTGGAGAGGAGCCTGAGGAAACTGACACTGATAAATGCTTGAAATAGATCATGTGGGGCCATGGGGAGAGAGAACCCATCAGGAAAAGACTGAAGACCTGTCTCTGAGGCTCCAGATGAGGTTGCAAGGCACACATTTTCCAAACAAAATAGTCAAGGATTTCTGGTAGGTTTTGAGTGGGAAAGGTCGACTTTGAAATGTTCACATTTCTGGGACATTGTGATGGAAAGAGAAGACAAGATCCCATATTTAAAATCTGGGACTCTCTCCTCATATTCAAAACATGTGATCACTGAATGGCAGAGTGTGGCAGACCTCTGGGCATTTTATTCTAAGAAAATATTTTTATATCTAATTTAACTTGTACGCTCAAAGGGTTGGAAGATGGTACTTACTGAAAATGTAATCTAAGCAGCCAGATATGTTTCCCTTTTAAACTAACTTTCCAAGGAATACTTATGGGCCAAAATTAAACCCCATTTACAGCAATTGGCATGGCTTGGGGACTCGTGACATCTCACATTCTTTACCTATTGCCCACTAGGTTTAATTTCATAAATTATTTTCAATAGGCATAGCATGCAGCCTGAATTTTTTTTCCCTTATATTAGCATCAACCTTGCTTATCAACTGATATTTTCTCAATTTCTTGGAGGCATTTAATTCACCATCGGAACAAAGGTGTTGGTTATTACCTAAAGCAGTGCCCACAATGAGTTCCACTGGGACCTCTCCTCCACTCTGCTTTGGGGCACTAAGAATCTGAATTCACAAAGTGTGTCTCTGGTACACACTTTGCGGCTCCAGCCCCTGACTTCATCTCCACCCGACCACCTGGCTGCTCCCTGCCTCCCCCGCCTGACACAGCTGCCTCCTGCTCAGTCCCAGTGCCTTTCCCCTGGGAGCCTCGGCACAACTGTTACACAAAAAGAAAACTTTTAAGCAGCTGTATGCCGCAGCTTCTCCCTTGTCCCGGAAGAGCTGTTCTTGCCTCACACTGAAGCTAGAAATCCTTTTGTTGATTAGTAAAAGTGAGCAGGAGGGTGGAGGTGGATGGGCTTTCTCAGATGTCTAATTACCTCTTTGTTATCTGGCATAGGAACAGGAGCTTCCTTCCTGGCGTCTCCCAGGGGTGTGCACTCGGTGCCTGGCACTTGGCAATTTCACCAGTCTCAAAGAAACTCCCGCCTCTCGACCTTCTGAGTAACTTGTCTAGTGCTGTTTTTCCAAACCTCAACCCTGCTTCTCACTGACTTTGTGACCTCATTTTCTGTGCCTGTTAAACTCTCTGATTACATTCTTTGAATGAAAGGGCAGGTTCATTTAGCCTCTGCAGGGGTTCCTGTGCACCTTGGCCCCCAACAATAGGCAGCTCAATCCCACACGTGCATCATCTACAAGTGCTGCTGTCACTGCTGTGCAGGGCAGCAGAAAACCCAGAGAACTGTAGGTGTCCTCACTCCCGCCCCCAGCCAACCTGGGCTGCAGAGCGGCTCTGCCCTGCCAAGAACTACATCCTGCACTGACAGGCCCTGGGGCTCTGTCTCCGGAAGGTTCCCAAGTTCATAAACACATATCACTTAGGTCACTTCCCTGGGTGCTGAGTTTATGACTGGTTGCTAAACTGAAAAACTCACTATTAACATACATGAATTCTACCCCTGTGCCACATAAATAATACAAGACACAGTTAGTCCCTACCTAGTATTTTATTTCCAAGGATACACGATCATCTGAAATTAAGATAACAAAACACACATGTTTTTTTGATTCCAGGTACCTGGAGGGAGTTTTCCTTTCAGTTTCCTTGAATTCCAAGTCACTACACTGTCACCATCTTTTAGGGAGAATGCAGGAAATTCCACACACTCTGTTCTCTCTGCAAATGCATGGAACCTGAAACATGAAGCGATTTGCAACATTAGGCTGGAAGGTGGTATTTGCCCCTGTCTATTCAGTCTCCCAAGACTGTGAACTTGCTCGTCCGCGCTGCTTTCCCTGTACTTTGACTGTTCCCACAGATGAGAGGGAGGAGGGAGAAAACAGAGAACTGTAGATGCATTAGGATTTTAACGGATGACTATTCCCTTTATAATAGAGTATGAGCTCAGCCACATGATATTTCTTCCCTGGAAAAATGACACCCTGCGCTTACATTTATTTGTTCCCAGAGTTCAATCATGGCAGCCCAGTTTTGACAAGCCAAGTCTAATGTGGCCCCACGGTGCCCACAGCCCTGCAGTCAGAGAGCAGGCGACAGCAGGCACCGGGGCTCACCTGTTCATGGCTGACAGGTTGCAGTTGCTTTAACTCAGCAAATACACACTTCCCCAGGATGCAGGCGTAGTATGAATGGAAAGAATTCTTGTGTGGATGGATTTATAGAGACCACCCCCTCCAAATGTGGCCCCAGGAGCAGCAGCAGCACCTGGGAGCTGGTTAGGGTGCCTGTTCCCTCACCCATCCAGATGCTTGAACAAGCTCCCCAGGGGACTCATGGGCACCTTAAAGCTCTAGGAGCACTGGTGTAGTGCATGGATTAAGTCACACCTGAAGCTACTTATCCAGAATTCAAACAGTCAGGAATCATAGGAAACTCCCTTCAGATGGGCAGAGGAGATCTCTGAGTAATGCTCCCCTTGCCCCTCAGGGGTGGCCTGTTGCTACTCACTCCACCGAAAGAGAATCCTGAAGCACAGGTGAGGATTGGTGGATGGGTGGATGGGCCGATAGTGGGAGAGGCGTGGCCCTCTCCTGGGCCATGGAAAGCCTCAGTCCTGTCTATTTCTAAAGGGTTTCAGGTGACGTTAGGATGATGGCTTGATGGCAGGGAACAAGACAACCTCATTCAGTGGCCCCTCATGAGGCTGATGGACTCCATCTGCCTGTGCTTTCTTCCTGCTGGGACCTCCTCCAGGACAGAAATGGCCAGCTTCCTAGCAGGGCAGAGAAGAGATGCTGAGGCTCTTCCTGGCAGGCCCCATACCCTGAGTGCCAAGGCCTTTGGTTCCCAGGGCTTTCTACTCTCTGACATGTTCTCCAGTTCAGAAAAGAGAACAGGGCAGACATTCCCTCTGGCTAACAGAGTCCTAGAGCAAATCACCATTAAGCTGGGCTCTTCGGAGAGCCTGCAGAGTACAGCACTGCACCTGAGGGCTGTTGGCTCTGCACAGCCTCGGTCACAGGGGTATGCAGGCTCCAGGCTCCCTGCAAGCTGCGACACTCAGGACATGCCCTTACAATTGGATAATTACTGCACTTTACCTGGGGCTCAAGAGCCAAAGTGCAGAGTGCCCAACTAGGAACCCCAGGGGCCTGGCGTAGCGAGGAGGAGGAGCAGCCCTGGCTATGAGTGGGCTCACTTTCAAGGGCAAGAGCAAGGACGAGAGGGCTGTCTACACCTCATCCTCTTCTATAGAACACCATGGTGCATGGCCTAAAAATACGGAGCTGAAATGCAGTGCTAAATTGTTAAAATTTCAAATGCTAAAAGTCAGAGTGAACTCCCTATTAAATTACTGCCTGGCCTCTCACCTGCCCAGAGGAAACGCCCACAGGAACCAAGAAGACAAGCAAGAAAGGTGGCCCTGCCAGTTGCCTTTATCTGTCTCCAATAGCAAAAGTGGGGCAGTGAGCCCTTTCTGTTTTGGGGGGGCTCAGAAACCCAGAAAGGTAGCCAATTACCTGATGTTAGAAGACTTTAAATTCCTTTAAGAGCAGCCAGAGCCATGTTCCTCAGAATCACCAGGGGTCCTGTGAAAAATTATGCCCCTGGCTCTTCCTAGATCCCAATAGTATCTCTGAGACTGCAGCCGAGACAGCCGCATTTTAATCAAGCTCCCTTAGTAGTTCTTACACAAAATGAAGGGCTAAATGCATATTCCCAGGTTCCCCTGTATTATGTGAAATCAGCCTGCAAGGTGAAGTCCAGACATCCAAATGATTAACAAACTCCCCACACAAATATGATGAGCAACTCAATTTGAGAACAAATACTTAAGAGAAGACATTATATTCATTTCAGACAGGCTGACTTAGGAAAGGATCTGGTCGCTCTCCTTGTACTCACATAAGCGGCTGGCCTTTCTCCACAAGGGGCTTGACCTCACACACAGACACACACACATGCAGGGCAGTGGGATATGTTTTAAAATGTAAATTTCATTATTATTCATATATGATGAAGCCAACAGATCAGTTCAACTGCAGCCAAAAAGACAGTTTGGTGCTCACAGTTCCCGCTATAAACTGAATTATGTCCACCCTTCCATTTTCATATGTTGAAGCTTTAAACCCTAAAGTGACTTGTAGTAAGTAGAGCAAGAATGATGAACCAGGTGCAGAAGGTCATGAGAGCAGAAAGCCCCAGGTGCCTAGCAATGGGAAAAACTGGGAAAACAATGGCCTCGCCACCAACCCCTTTCCCCCGACCCCTGCCACAGGTAGCCTTTCCTCCCCTAGCATAACCGCTGGTCATGCAGTTTAGACCCCCTGACCTTTCATATCACTGGTCGTGAAGTTTGGACTCTCTCTGGACTTTTCCTCTCCTGGAATGTTGATAGTCATACAGGTTAGACATGTTTCCTGCTTAGAGGGAGAACAACAAGCGGGCTGCAGATTAGCGCTTAAGCATTAAGTCCCCAAGACAATGAGGTTCTGACCCACATCAAGTACATCTAGGCCTCAGTTGCATGTCAGCTCCAAGCCCAGAAAATCAGCAAAATCAGACAAGCAATGCCGTGGCTGACCTCAGGACCAGCTGCACTGATGAATGATCCCCTGCCCTGATATCGACAGTTCGGTGGAGACCTGGATCCTCAAAGGACATACCTGTAAAGCTGATGCATATTCTATTGGATCTTTCCCTGGACCGCCCCTAAGACCCCTGCCTGTAAGAAAGAGATTAAAACCCTTAAGACAGCCCTGACCAGTGTGGCTAAGTTGGTTGGGCATCGTCCTACAAAGCAAAAGGTTAGGGTTTGGTCCCCAGTCAATATGTGTACGGATTGAAGGTTCTCTCCCAGGCTTTATCCCTCCCTTCCCCTCTCTTTCAATAAATAAATAAAAACCCTTACGACAAAAGACCCAGCATGCAAGCCATCCCTCTGGGGAGCACGCCCACACCTTTCCCTTCTTTTCTTCTTCCCCTACAGGCACGCATCTCCTGAACTCTAAGGGTCTTCGAGACCTGCAACTGGGGGAGCAATGGGCAGCAGCAACACGTGCCAGTCTAACCCCTGGAAACTGTCTCCAAGGATTCTTTTTCTCTGGCTTCCCAGTTAGCTAAAGCAGCCCTGCCATGGCTCACTCTTTCCTACAACACCTCTAGAGAGCCAAAGCAGCCCTGCCTGGGTCTCACCCACGGCTGCTTCTATCCTAAGCCCTTCCTTGTTTCGCTGTCCCCAGCTTCAATGAGCATATCCTCAAAGTCACCTGAACTCATGTTATGAAATCTTTCCGGCATGAAGTCAAGCGCCCACACTACCATCTGGCTCTGTGCAGACCTGCTCAGGACCAGGTTCCCCATCCAGGCACAAAAGGCGGTCCTAAGGCTGGGTCCTGAACCTGTAACATTAGTATCCCTTTTAAAGACATGCCAGAGAGATGACGTGCTCTCAATTCCCCTGCTTTCTGCCTCTCTTCCTCTCTCTCTCTCTACCTACTATAAAAGGACAGAGCCGGAAGGCAACAAGCAAGAAAGAGAGCTCTCACCAGAAAATAAATTAGCAGACGCTTTGAACTTGGATTTCCAGGCTTCAGAGTTGTGAGAAATACATTTCTGTTGTTTAAGCCCCCTACTCTGTGCTACTTTGTTATGGCAGCCAAAACTGACTAATACAGTGCCCAAGAGGAGGGGCCAACCCACCCCACACAGGGCCACACAGGGAAGCACCAGGGCTGGTCAGGAGGCAGAGGAAACGAGGGGAAAACATGGGCAAGAGTTGTATTTTGGATTCTGCAGGAAGGAATGGGTAAGGCAGAGTAAGCAGGTTTAGGATTGGCTATATTTGAATAATTGCAGCAAGTTCTGAGATAGTTTCTGGCTTCTGGCTCTGGGGTGACAGGGGTCCCGAGCACTGTGCTCTGAATCAGTTAGTTTGCACATGAAAGCTGCACTCCCGGGAGTCATTCACTATCTCTAGGATTTAGCTCGCCCTGGGAGGGTCAGTCTTTGCAAGGTCAGCAAAGTCCTAAAATGTGCAAGCATCCAAATTACAGGAAATAAAAAGGCAAGATGAATACAATGTAGAAAAGAAAAAGTGCATAGAGACTAAAGATTGTTGGAAAGATGAGAAGAACAGCCACAGACTGGTTAGGACCTCGAAGAACCCAGGACCCACTGCTGGTCTTGTGGAAGCAGGCTGCTCACTCGCAGTCCCTCAGAGCACGTTTCTGCCTACCTGCTGTGGGTCTGGGCACTCAGATTCTTTAAGAAAGCTATAGTGTCTTCTCCTCTGGCATTGAAGGACACGGTGCAGACAGGATGTGGGATCTCCAAAGCCCTCTGGAGGAGAAGCTGCTTGGATTCCTCAGGAACATCCCCCACCACAAAGTAGTAAATGGATTCAATCTGCAAAACAGCAGTAGCAGCAATTTACCTCCTGTCGTGCCCTCACCTTGTCCTGGACTCATTAGCAATACAGCTTCTATAGGATGGTATTTTTAAAAAGCGGTGGGGAGAGGGAGGAGCAGAAAGGATAGCAGCACTGCTCACTGTTTTATGAGGACATTAGAGAACCAAGGTTGGGAAGTGAGGTATTCAAGGCCTGGTGGTGGTCGAGTGTTCATAGTCTGGGGTGGCACAGGAAAGGATATAGTTAGCAGGTTTGGAGAAGAGCTTCCTCTGAGCCCATGAGTATATCATACAGGTTAGGAGCAGCTGTTTTCAATATGGAGACACACAGCAACCATGGGCAGGAAGCTTAGCCATTCCCTATGGTGGAGCCAGAATTCTACAATAAACTCCTCCATCCTCGGTCTGGGCCAGAATGCGGCAGGAGGACACATTCCCAGTTGGTTCATCCTCTGGTCTCATGTCACAGGGCAGCAAATGCCTGGGGAGGTGAGGCTGTCCTGACTTCACACAGTAGGTTAAGAGCCACGTCTACCCACAGGGCCTTGTCTCTCTCCACCATGCCAGGCCATGACAAGAATGAGAGAATGAACAACCCATGTCAGAATGCACGCGCGCACGCACACAGGCACACACACACACGCACAACCAACCTTCAATCGGGCATCTGAAAGATGCGTACCTCACCAGGTAGGAGGCAATCCCACAAAGCTCCCTGATTAATTTAGAGTGATGCCAACACACACCCCCACCACCACCAAGGGGCCCTGTGACAACAGTCCTAGGGCAACCACAACACCCTTGCTCTTTCCCAGGATTTGCCCTCCCTGGCATTTGGCCCCCTCCCCCAACCCCCAGTCATGAGCTCTGTCACCTCCGGCAAGTGATTTTAATGAAGATAAGAGAGAGAATGCAGTTTACCTCACGACTGAGTTTAAACAAGGTGACTCACATTTATGTATAAGTCTCAGAAAGTAAAAGCCAAGGGAGAGCCAGGACTACATTACCTAAACCTGCCCAACAAACACATAGATCCATTGTCTCTGCAGATACCTGGATAAAAACCCAGCAAACGTGTTGTGTTTTAAGGGATAAGCAGATGTCCTATCCCTTTAGTTTTTACAAGCGTTTCTCTACCCTAATCACAGACTCTTGTTAGCAGAAGGTAAACCATCAATGATTTCCCCTACACTTCAAACCTTGGCTTTAAACCCCCCTGGCACAGACAGAGACAGGATTAGTCAGCTCCCCAGTTGGTTAGGACACCCCATCAGCAGTAGCCAGGACAGACTGTGTGCGCCAGGAGCGAGGTGTGGGCAGGGTGGCAGAGAATGTAGCCTGGGAATTAGGAGACCACAGTGGAAGCTGAGACCAGGTTACTGCAACAACCCTCCTCCAACTGGGCACAAAAGAGGCCCCTATGCCCAACCTACCTCCCACCCTCATTTTTTCACACGAGCTCCCCAATTTTACAAAGGACCTCATGGGTGGTAAAGATTGAGGAAAGCTGTACATTCTCTCAGCCAGTCACCCAAGTGACAGAAAAACCTAAGAAGGAAGAGAGAGTGTTCTCCAGATTCCTTAATATTCCTAATATTGTTCTTCCAGCAAATGCACTAATTCCATTTTTCTCCCAATGTTATACATTACCTTGTGTAAGATGTATTAGGTGGACTCCACCAAGCTGCACTGTTAGTAATTAGTGTTTCAGCTGTGTTGGTGCCTAAGCGTTGCAGGGGGATGGATCCATCCTCTCGTAAGGATCTAAACTCACACATGGCCTGAGGCAGGGGAACAGACACAGGGGTACTTTCTAGGATTTGTTAGCTCCACAGGGAGGGGAGTGAGGACAAATACCTCTAGGTGGTCAGTAGGCAGCTTCTGACACTCTGTAGCTTCATTGCACATCATGCAAACTCAGCCTCTTTGCTCTGGCTATAACCCAAGAGTCTGAAAATCTTTGTACAGAAATGTTTTTCCCTCGAGATTTCATCAAACTAAAAATTGCTGTAGCCAGCAATGACTCAGGATTTTCTTTCATTTACTAAGACTATAGCGTTATTCATTAAAGCTCATTACTCAGCTTCTCAATTGCCTGTTTCTAGTCAACTCTCAGTTATCTGTGCCACAAATTTCCTGGGGCATGCTTTCCACCGAGACTGCCTGTCCCTCTCCCACTCTCTTCCTGCACCCTGCCTTCGTGCTTCTCCTCGCTGCTCACAGAGTGGCACTGAGAAAAACAGGCAGGAAGATAAATATCTTAGTGCCCCACACTATCCTCTCCCCAGAATGCCCTTTAAAGTGAAATGGCTCTGGGCTCATCTACTATTGGGGATGATAAGCTAACCTGAATTATTTTATTAACACTCACAACACAACAGCCCTGTGGAATATGAAGTCTTATTCTTATGCCCAGTTTACAGATGAAGAAACTGAGACCTGGACAGGTTAACTGACATGGTCTTGCAGCTAGTAAACCCAGGCTACCTGACCCCATGAACTTCTGTCCTTGCTTTTAACCACCTTACTCACTGTGTCACCTCATCATGGCAAGGCTGGTCACCTATTACAGATGAACATGCATTCCCAGAACGATGAGCAAGATTATGGGACACAAAAGTGGCCAGAGACCAGGCACCATTTTCACTTCCTTGGCTCCCACACCATCCTAGGTGCCAGCCACCTAATAGCAACATATTGACCAAAGTTGGGTCCGGGGGTTGTCTGGCTCAGAGACTTTCTCTCCAGGGAATCCACACCCCTCTCCAGCACCTCTGAGTGCCTTGAGGCCAGGGCCAGTCTGGGGGTCAGCAGCAGCAGCAGCACAGGCCAGGGGCAGCTTCCTCACTGATCAGCATTTCCCTAAAAGCTGATTTGCACTGAATTTGATAACACAAGTCATGGACAGTATGTTACATTCAGCTATTTTACTGTAAGTCACAAACTCTTGCCACTTTTTACTACATAAAATAGGGTGGAGCCCTTCTGTAGTCACTTAAAACGTCTTATTTTAACTGGGCCATTTGACCAGCAGCTTCCCACAGTAATCTGCATTCTGCTTGGCCAAGGAGTCCTGAACGGCTTCCCAGCCATAGGTTTGGGGGGAAAGAAGAACCAGGTTCGGAGAGGCTGCCTCCTCTCTGACTGCCTGCCGCTCTGGAAGCCCCCGAGGCCTCTGGGCCTAAATGTCTCCATTCCGCAAGGAAGCAAAAAGGGATGTCAGCCAGAACAGCAGCCGGAGCCTAGCAAAATTCTTTCTTGTTCTTCATACAGCTTTGACCACTGCAACAGCTTTGACCAACCCAAAACTTGAATCTAACTTCTAGTCCTCCCTATGCCCCCTTTCCTGGCTCAGAAATTTTGACTTTCTGATTCTCCTTATGGCAGAGACGACCCCATGGTGTTAATCCAGCTCACTTCTCAGATCCATCTTGACATCCTTGACCACCACCAACTTCCTGGCCTCCCAGGTTTCAGTGTCCCTGTGTCCAACCCCTGTCTCTACCAGACTCACACAAGGCTCAGCAAACTCACCTGCCAGGTCCCACACAAACCACATCCCTTCAATTCAAAAAACTCAAGTATGTACCATAGCTTAGGGATAGGACTCTCTTAGACTCACTTCTAGTCCCCAACCTCAAGAATATCAACATTATTTCCTTTCTATTCCTTCAATGTTCAACAAAAATTTATCGAGCCCTTGCTAGGTGCTGCCATTGCTAGGAACGCAAAGGTGAAAAGATCGGATGCCTGCCTGAACCACTGCAAAGGAGTAAGTGAAATGCCAGGTCTGTGACTGATGTGGCCAGTCCTGCAGCTTGCTGTCCTGTGGGGAAGACTCCTTACGGAATCGTGTGGGTCTGTCTCTCATTTACCCACTTAGTCTTCCAGTAAAAAAGTAAACAAATTTGTGCCTATCAGATAAATCGGAGACAGGCTGAAAGAACAAAAAGAGAAACAGAGGCACCCTCTGGATAGGCGGCCTTCTGCTGAAGGCCGAGGCAGAGCCCCTGGTTAGCCTCCCAAGGCAGCTGAGATTATCAATCCAGACCCCTCACATCCTGGATGTGTAGGCCTTCTGGAGCATCCTGGCACAACACCTGCTCCTCATAAAGACCAAGGAAGCCACCAGCTTCCAAAAGACATGTCCAGGGGCCACAGTACACTACAGAGCAGAAATCCAGAGCTGGACAGCCCATCTGGGCTCTGAGGATAATGCTAGCCCCTGGAAACTGCCGAACATTTCCTTCGTGCCCCACAGGCTGTCCTAATCATGAACTAGATTTTTTCCCACAGGATATAACAGTAATTCATCTGTCTACAGTGCTCTTCACAAGCTGTGATTAGAGATTTAAACAGACCCCTCAACTCTGCTCAGCAACTCTGGACTTGAAGGCTTATGCTCAGTCATCGCTCTCTGTTCTATATCCCTGGCCTATTTGTGGTGACAAAACCCAGTCCCAGAGGAGGCCAGTGGCCTCTGAACACCCTCCTTCTCTGTAACCAAGCACAGCAGTCAGTCCTCCCCCTGCATGAGGACCAGATACAAAAACACAACCTCCCTGTTAATCTTTGGACATAAGCTGATACTCACTTTCTTGGTTCCTCTCAGGACTCATGGGAGATGCTAACCCAAAGCAGGTTATCATCAGTAGGAAGAGTCTGGGTGTTTAGATTTATTGTTCAAGTTTCTTAAGCCTTAAAACTTTTCTATTCATAGCAAATGGCAGCGACATGGATCAATTTGAAACTCACTCGTTGGACATGAGGTTCACAGAGCCCATTCCCCTCCCTACTTGCCCTACACACACACACACACACACACACACACGCTTCGATTTACTCCTCATAAAACAGGGAATGGCATTTTTATATATGAGGCAGTCATATTTATAAGATTTTCCTTGGGATCATATCCAGCTAAAGCTCTAGGCGGAGGAACACACCAGTCTAAATGTGTTTTGCATTTGCCATACTCCAGTCTCTTCTCAAGAGTTTTCACATGACATTTGATGATCAGTGCCTGTAAGCTTCTTTCTGGGTTCTTCCTCTGCTATTGGACTTCCCTGGAGCTCACCAAAATGTTCCATATTTCCTAAGCTGGGAATGAAGCCCAGAAAGAGGTGAGGCACAAACCAGAGGTAAGTAAAATAGAAAATGAAGGTCACTGGGAAATCTTGCAGTCATGTCAAGTTGTCAGAGTCAGCTGCGATAAGGGAAGCCAGGTGAACGCAGAAAGAAAACACCCATGTGCACACACACACACAAGCCTGTGAAATGTTCCATTTCTTGAATGCTAATTACAGTGTCCAGACACTTGAAATTTTACAGATGTTAAGACAAACTTGAAAGGCCATAGAACAAAGTAGCTTGTATTTTGTTCTTCTTTAATGGGAAACATTTGCTCTTCTGGCTTTATGAGGATAAACAATGTGTTCTGAATTTTAAACCATCATCCTCAGTATCAATAAACACAATCTGATGACCACTGGGGACTGTCCTTTCAAGGTGCCAGCACATGGCCTTCTTGCCCAAGAAAGGACTTCTTAATGCAGCAGAATAAAGCTTGAAACCTACAGAATTCCCAAGATTCCAGGGTGGACAAAACATTGAAATATTAACTAACATTAATTAATAGGTATTAATTAAGTTGCTGAATCTCAAAGGAATGGGGACTTACCCCACACAGGGAGCTGGGGGCGGTCAAAGGACCCACCTGCCCAGAGGACTTCCTCTATGGCTTGCCACTACCCTTAACAGCCCCACCATTAGAGTCACTCACAGAACACACATCCTTGGGGCTAAAAGGCACATAAAACACCACCATTTTAATCACTTCTTCCAGATAAATCTTTATTTCCAGAAAGTCCCTATCAAAATGCATTTGTGAATACATTAACATTTGAGAATGGATGAATCATTGGCATGGATATACTTGACCTTGAAAGCACATGACAGATCCATCTGTGAAGAAGAGGAAGTGTGAGAAAGCTCCAGAACATGGATGTTGGGGAGCCCTGTGTCCTCATCCCAAGGGTTCTATGAGGACTCTTCCAACCTGTCCTCCTATAAGAGCTGCCTGATTTATCTAATTGTCAGGAGAACAAGAGTGGAATTAAAGTGTTAGAGATGCAGAACTATGGCCTAATGCCCTGTCCTTTCTCAATGCTCAGTGGCTATGAGCAGCATGTGGTTATCTGGTAGTGGTTAAACGAGGGTAGACCCCCAGTCGCCCCACCAGGGAGCCCAGACTGGCCCAGAGGACAGGTGTTGGGGAGTCTCATTTTGTTTGGTCCAGCTCTGCCATCACCAAAGCTGCGATTTTAATCCCTGCCGGGGCCTGTCATCTGTTTCTCACTTGGTTCCAAATTCAGAGGCCAATAGGATTAAGACTTGCCAGGCTCTTTAATGCCTATGATGCCGTCCCTGTGGGATGCCACTGGGAAAGGACCAAGATCAGCTAAAAGGCAGTACCAGGATATTGAGTGTGAAGAAATAAGCTTGAAGCCACCTTCATGACCTGAGGCCAGCCCCGGATACATACTTACAGTTTTGTCTTTCCCAGCTTCCAGCAGAGCATCCAGGCCACTGGCTGGGCTCCGAGCCCGCTCAAAGGTCAGTGTCTCAACCCAGCTGATGGCAGCAGCTATGGATAGTTCCATCACAGGAGCAGCATTTTCCCGCCATTTCACAGGGTCCTGAGAGGCCCTGAAAGGAATTGCATGGGGCTGTCATTGGGCAGTGGTTGACACAGCTGTCAGCCCTCAGTCACACAGCTATGGGCACTAAGCTACTTAATATCACCAGCGCTGGAAGAAAGAAAAAGCAGCTCCCAGCCCTCTCTGAAAATTATAAGCAAAACTATTGGTTTCGAGACAGGTTTCCAAAGCACCATTACCTTCCATCAGCTGGATTTGGGAAGCCAATGTTTACAGGAGAATAGAAAATTTCAAACATTATAGAGTGCATTAAAATTATAGAGGGAAGTTATTTTCATAAACAGGTTTACATGTAACTGTCTTCTATTACTAGTAAATTTATAAGAATTCACAGCATTAATATTTGCAAATCTGCAATAATTTTATTATTCTAAAATTTTACTTCTAGTTCCTTTATTACATTGTTGTCGTTATTCTGAAAGATTCCCATTAGTGACATTTTAAGATAAAAAATAGTGTTGGTTCTGTCCTGGCCAGGTGGCTCAGCTGGTTGGAGTGTTGTCCCGTGCACCAAAAGGTTGCAGGTTTGATCCTCCATCAGGGCATGTATAGGAGGCAACCTATCAATGTTTCTCTCTCTCCCTCCCTTCCTCTCTCTAAAATCAATAAACATATCCTTGGGTGAGGATTTAAAATATATTTTTAAAAAATGAAAACAGCCAACACAACAATAACTGTCTGGTGTGAATGAATCAAAAGTATACCTATATTTTGTCAGATCGGCCAAAAATATATATTTTGGCATGCTGCAGAATTTTAGTAATTAGTTTATGTGTGCCATGAGACAAAAAAGGTTGAAAATTGCTGGACTAAATGCATCGTCCTGAGTTGTTTCTCGGAGCCTATTTCCAGAGACAGAGGCTGCCTCACATGTGTGTCCCTCTAGGTAGAGAATCTGACCAAGTGCCATACATACTATAGAGTACATTTCCAAGAAAGCTAACACATTGCAGAATTAAGCATTTAGTTCCTTCAATAATACATCTATATCAGAAATGGGAATCTGGGGTCCCCAAAGATATCATTTATTTAGCTGCAAATAATCTATTTAAAAAAAAAGAAAAAGAAAAAGAAAAAGAAAAACTCAGGAAGATGCCTCCCTTCCAGATGTTTCTTGTCAGGCAGGATAGCCACTATTCCACATCAGGAGTTGGCCCTGCAGTCCAAATCCTCCCGAATCCAAGAATCCATAAATGACTGATTGTGAAAACTCCAAAACATGGGAAATTCTATAAAGCCAGGGGGTGATCTTAAGGGGAGATCGACTTGAGTTGCAAGCTCAGTGTGAAAACCAGAACATCTGTGATGAGTTTGAATTCATTATCCAAGCTAAAATCTAAAATGAGCGAATAGCTTTTTATGCCTTTAAATATACATTCAATATAATTCACATTTTTATATTTTTTACCTTGCCTTGCACTGAGAAAAAGTATGTTTCCAAATCTCTCCTAATTTGAAAACTAAGATGCTATATGCAAAGCAGATAAAAGTTTTCTAAGATTTATTCATTGTGGGTTCTCTGCTGGAATTCTATATTCTAGGAAATTACAAGATAACAAGCCCTCCACAGAGCTAACTATGTTAGTTATGCTAGTTAACTCCAAATAAATGAAAATTACCTATGAAGTTTCACTGAAATATCCTGTTCCTATGGGAAACTCACCGTATGATATTAAACTTGGCTATCTGAGCCACCTGCTCCTGGAGGACCATTTTTAGAGCATCTTGGCACAGATTAAGCTCCTCCTCCCGCATGCCACCAAAATCCAGCACAATGATGATGCACTGTTCCAAGATGACACCAAAAATCTGCCGACTTCTGCTGGTGAGCCAGTCCATCCGCTGCTTATAGCTCTCCACGGCTTGTGTTAAATGTTCCACAAACTGAAAGACCAGTTCTGATTTGGCCGTCAGCTTAATGAAATAAAAGTAAAAAACAAAACAAAACAAAACAAAAGTACACCAAAATAAGTCATATTGAACCACGGTGCCAGGAACAACAGGGTCCACTGAGTCACGGCCCCTGCCATCAAAACCTGGGTTTTAGTTAACAACTTTGTAGATGATCCTCCAAACCCCACATAATCCAAAAGGAAGTATCCTAGTCTCTCACCTGAAAACCCCTGGCTGATTCCCCACAGGAGAAAAGGTGATTATGTGTCCTATTCAAAACAGCTTTTTTTTAAAGCAATCCATTTCTAGGTCATGTTTTATCTTTAGAGAATTATCTTTATCAGAAAATGTCCAGGGGAAATTTTAAGAAATTAAGGAGAAAAAAAAAAAAGAAAGATAAGCAAAGGCAGATAGAAAAAAATAAGCCTCTAAAAAGTTTTCCTAACTACAACATGCCAAAAATATTTCTGAAAATGCTTCTAAATATGCCAGCACATCTGCTGGGCTTCCTCTAAGGATCCTGCCCCAGTGACGCATCCTCCTGCTCATGACCTTATCTTGTCTTATCATGTCTTCTGTCTCCCAGTCCAGGCTCCGTTGTATCTAGATCACCTGATCACCTATAGCTGCCACCAATGCCTGTAGAGTCTGACATTCAAAGGTGACAGAGGCTTGTGAGCAATTTCTTGTATACACAAATATAGCATCATTCAGATGGATCAGGCACAATTGTGCAAGGTCTTTCAAGGTGTATGGTAGTAGGAGGCATAGAAATTATACAAGGTCTTTCAGGGTGTAGGGTAGTAGGAGACATGGAAAAGGAATAAGAACAATTGTACTCTATTCTGTGAAGAATCAACATTTTAAAGATCTGGTACTTTTTCAAAACTGCAAAAACCCTTAGAATACCCCAAATACCTAAATTGTTAAGGAAAATGTGTTTTCTGGACATACCATGTAATTCCACATTTTCATGCCCTATTTCATGCTGTCCCCTCTGTGTTAAACTTTTTTCTGTCCCCACATGCTTGGTAGTTGAGCTTATTCCTCAAGCTCCATCATCAGTGGGAGCAGTGTGACTCTGCATGGGCTGCTCCCAGACCTCAGCAGGGCATCCCTGTCCCTTATGGGAACTCCCACTTACATTGTACGCTGTGCCATCTTCTGCTCTGCAGAGCCGTGGAAACAGCCCTTCAGCATATCGGGAAGCCACAAGTCTCCCCAGAGAAGCCACATAATCTGCATTTTTATAAAAAGCAACAATCAAAATGGAAATAAATAAAGCACTTATTTCAAAATGCTTTTCTCTGGCAACATTCACATTATATCCCCAGTGACAACAACACTCTGTGATGCTTTGTATTCTGATCCAAATAATAAAGTATTTCTAGGTGCTGTGATAAATACAGCTGTTTATGACATGAGTAATACTTTAATATATGAATGAATGAGGAGGAAAACAAGGTTTACTTCTTGGTTTCCTGGTTCTTTTGTCCAGTATGATTAAGTCAGAGGTCAACAACAAAACATAGAAATTGTGTTTAATTTCTGAAAACTTTTATTCAGGACTTGGATTTGTTTGCAGAATTCTAAAAGTTAAAGTTAGATATTGTCTTTTGCTCTCTGAAGTGGGAGTTAATGAATAGATGAGTGAATGAAGCAAGCAGGTAATATATTTAGAATACTCACGCAGAATGTCAAAACCACAAGGCTTTTCTCACATTATGTGCCCATTTATTTAACATCTGTTACACAAACACATATTGAACACCCACCACATAATATGCACAGTGCTTACAGAATGAGAATACAATGCTGCCTAAAACTATTTTATTCCATTGTAAAACAGAAACCTACAAAAAGGATTCGAGGGCTAACTTTGACTTGGCAGGACAGAAGATGAGGCATAGCTTCCCAGAGATGTTCTTATTGTGATGATTATGTTATTATTGCTGTTGTTATTAGGTCCCAAAGATGGAAGAGAGAATGGTAGTACTCATGGATCCAGTATGTCCATTCTCTGCCTTTCTAGGGAGTCAGGATAACAGCCTACCTTGGAAAGGCAGAAAGAGTATAACTGAATTTTAATTTACAAGACTTGAAGTTTAATGTTCATAATAGGAAAGAGTAAAGAATGGGTTCTTGAATTCCATCAGCAATAATCTCACTCATGTGAATGAAAAACGGGTCACATGGTAAAGCTGACTGGCTCCAGGGAGGGCTGCATGGTGGCCTCACAAACTCAGAGACCAAAAGTAACTGCACAGGATGGTCTAGAATTAAAACTTCCTAACTAAAAGTGAGTTCTGGTGAGCAGGCATGCCCTAAACCAGTATCTTCCTTGACAAAGGTCAATCTTTGCCTTAACTAAGCCTGTCTATTGTCTTTTTGCATCTAGGATAACAGAGTAATCTTTTTTCCAGGCCCCTCAGGGCACAATCTCCCAGCAGAGCAAAGACCATGGAAGCTCTTATTGTTATCTTATTGCCCAAATACCATCTCTATGTGCTATTAATATTATTAACTAACCTGTACCCACCAATGTAAAAGAAGTATGTGTCTGTTTTATTTTTTATCTAATCTCAGAAATTTCCCATTTTGCTTTTTCCTGCCTTCCTAATCTACCACCCCTTATATCTTCTTCTTTATATGTAACTGTAATATATAAAATAAGCTGTAAACCTGATATTCTCTGGAGCATCTTCTCAATCTGTTGACATTTCGCTTCCAGGAAACTGTTGTCAGTTTCACTTAAATAAACAAAAATTTTCTATAGGTTTGGACATTTCTTACAATGTTGACAATCAAATCTCTCAAACTCTAAAACCTCCCTTTCTTTTTTAAAATTATATTTTAGTGATTATGCTATTACAGTTGTCCCAATTTCCCCCCTTCCCCTCTTCCACCCAGCACCACCCACCCCCTCAGGCAGTCCCCACACCATTGTTCATGTCCATGCATCATGCATATAAATTCTTTGGCTACTCCATTTCCTGTACTGTACTTTACATCCCCATGGCTATTCTATAACTACCTATTTGACTTCTTAATCTCCTCACCTCTTCACCCATTCCCCCACACCCCTCCCATTTGGCGACCATCAAAATGTTCTCCATACCATGATTCTGTCTCTGTTCTTGTCTGCTTTGTTTTTTAGATTCAATTGTTGATAGAGATGTATTTTTTCCATTTTATTGTTCATAGTTTTGATCTTTTTCTTTTTCTTAAATAAATCCCTTTAACATTTCATATAATAATTGTTTGGTGATGATGAACTCCTTTAGTTTTTTCTTATCTGGGAAGCTCTTTATCTGCCTTTTGATTAGAATGATAAAAAGCTAACTGATAGCTTTGCTGGGTAGAGCAATCTTGGCTGTAGTTCCCTACTCATGACTTTGAGTATTTCTTGCCAATCCCTTCTAGCTTGCAAAGTTTCTTTTAAGAAATCAGCTGACAGTCTTATGGGAACTCCCCTTTAAGTAAATAACTGCTTTTCTCTTGCTGCTTTTAAGATTCTCCCTTTATCTTTAACTTTTGGCATTTTAATTACGATGTGTCTTGAAGTGGGCCTCTTTGCATCCATCTTGTTTGAGACTCTCTGTGCTTCTTGAACTTGCATGTCTATTTCCTTCACCAAATTAGGGAAGTTTTCTTTCATTATTTATTCAGATAGATTTCCAGTTTCTTTCTCTTTCTCTTCCCCTTCTGGCACCCCTATTATGTCAGTGTTGGAAAGCTTGAAGTTATCCCAGAGGCTGATTACGCTACCCTTTTTCATTTGGATTCTTATCTCTTTTTGTTATTGGGATTGGTTGTTTTTGCTTTCTTATATTCGAAATCATTGATTTAATTCTTAGCTTTTTTCACTCTACTGTTGCTTCCCTATAAATTCTTCTTTATTTCAATTAGTGTATCCTTCATTTCTGACTGGATCTCTTTTATGCTGTTGAGGTCCTCACTAAGTTCCTTGAGCATCCTTATAAACAGCGTTCTGAACTCTGCATCTAATAGATTGCTTTTCTCCATTTTGTTTAGTTCTTTTTTTTTGAGTTTTGATCTGTTCTTCACCATGTTTCTTTCAAACTCAGGCAGCCTCCCTATGTTTGTTTCTATGTATTAGGTAGAGATGCTTTGGCCCCCTGTCTTGGTAGCATGGCCTAATGTAGTAGGTGTCCTGTAGGGTCCAGGTGGCACAGCCTCTGCTATCAACCAAGCTGGGTACTTGAGGTGCACCCTTCATGTGGGCTGAGTACACCCTCCTCTTGTAGTTGAGACTTGATTGCTGTTGGCAGGTCAATGGGAGGGATATAGCTAGGACAGTCAGCTTCAAGGACAGGTTGTGACCACAGACCACCGACCTCCACCCTCTGTGAAGGATCAGCTGTGCAGGGGCAGGATGGTGGTGCTCTGACATGATCTGTATCTGTTCACTGGGTTTTCAGGTTCTAGGGTTTCCCTGGTGGTGCATGCTAAGCTCAGTTCCCACCTGTGTTTTGCCCGGGGCCACCCTGAATGAGCTATAAAGCCAATTGCAGATGGCTGCTACTGGTGCTGGGCTTAGAGATTCCCAAGCGAAGCCAAACTGTGATCCAAAGTTGTCTGCTGCTAGTGCCAGGCCTGGAGCCACATAGCAAGAAGTACAGGGGCTGGGGGCTCACCGAGGCTGGCTATTGCTTGTTTGACAGTATTTATAAAGTTGTGAAGGATGAGCCAAGGCCAGCCATTCATATGGAAAGGCCACTGTTAACAGCTTGGTGGGCCCATAAGTTGGGTGGGACAGCTTCAGGGGATCTCCATGGTGGGGCAAACAGTGTTAGCCAGGCTGATAGAGTTTCAGATATGGCACCCACGTGCCGCTCTGTGGTTCTATGGGAGAAGGGTTCAGAAAAGGGACAATGGCCTCTGCCCTCCTTTCTGTCTGGGAGAAAGCTGTCCCCCAGCTCTTGCCCTGATGCCAGACACTTCAATTCCTCCCTGTATGCTACTGGTGCCTTTCCAGCTACTGCCCCAGTGCTGGAGCTCAGAGGAAGTGAGTCTGAGTAAGTCTGTATGTGCATTCTTTAAGAAGAAATGCTTGGGACTCCAGACGTTTCTTCCATCAGCTCAGTCCCCCACTGATTTTTGCAGCCAGAAGTTATGGGGAATTGTCTTCCTGACACTGGAACCCTGGGGGGGGTGATCTGGTATGGAGCTGGGCCTACCCACTCCCATGATATCCCTCCCAAATTTTTATCCACCACATATGGATGTGGTACCAGCCCGTTCTACATCTCTGCCCCTCCTACCACTTTGGATGAACATGGTTTCTTTAATTCCATAGTTGTGAGACTTCCATTCCACTCGATTTCTGATGGTTCTGACTGATGGTTGTTCTATGGTTTAGTAGTAACTTTGATGTGGTTGTGCAAGGAAGTGAGCCGTGTTTATTTATGCCTCCATCTTCTAGTTTTAACTTTCAAGATGGTAAATATCAATAGATATAAAATACACAAATTCTTATTAGAGATAAAAAGGAGGACACGATATGAAAGTATTTAAAGGAGAGTCAATGAATTAAATAAAGAAATATCAGAATAAAACAGTGACATACTAGTAGTAGGTAATCAACTGTAATGAAAATGATTTTCTGATCAAAAATCATGAAGGCACTCCAATATTCATAGCAGCACAATTTATAGTAGCCAAGAACTGGAAGCAACCTAAGTGCCCAACAGTAAATGAGTGGATCAGAAACTATGGTACATTACACAATGGAATACTGTGCAGCAGAAAGAAAGAAGGAGCTCCTACCCTTCACGACAGCATGGATGGAACTGGGGAACATTATGCTAAGTGAAATAAGCCAGGCAGTAAAAGACAGATACCATATGATTTCACCTATAAGTGGAGACTCATCAACAGAACAAACAAGCAAGTGAAACGTAACTGGAAGCATTGAAGTGAAGGACAAACTGACAGTGAACAGAGGAGGGGGAGAGGGGAAGACTGGGGGAAACAGGGGAAGGGTGGTCAAGGAACATACATGGGGGATTCATGGACAAAGTCAAGGGGTGGTGGGATCGAGGGTGGGGGAAGGGGATGGGAGGGGCGGGGGGAGTAGAGGGGGGAAAATGGACAAAACTGTACTTAACGATAAAAAAAAGACCAAAAACCCCCCAAAATCATGGAGGCAGAGGAAATGGCACAATGTTTTTAAAGTGCTAAAAGAAAATAGAATAAAAGATATGGAGATAATTTGGAGAGTTAGAAACTGGGAGGGGGAAGGGAGAGGATGAGGGGAATGTCATAGGGATTTGGAAGCAAAATTGGTAGGTACAGAACAGACAGCGGGGTGTTAAGAACAGTATAAGCAATAGAGAAGCCAAAGAACTTGCATGCACAACCCATGGACATGAACTAAGGGCGGGGTGGGGGTGAGAATCACTGGTGGGAACCGGCAGAGGGGGACAAAGGGTGAAAAACTGGGACAACTGTAATAACATAATCAATGAAATATACTTAAAAAAAAAAAACAGCTGTCAACCCCAAATCTTACATATGGAAAGATTATTCTTTGGGAATGATGATGAAATAAAGATATTGTCAGACAAGAAACTAGAAAGATTTGTTGCCAGCAGAGCTACTTCTGAAGATAAATAAAGTTCTATAAACAGAAAATAAGTAATAAAAGAAGGTGCTTGAAACACAGTAAGCACAAACATGGGTAAATACAATAGCCTTTCCCAAGTTATTAAATTATGTTTGATTGTCGAATCAAAATTAAGAAGGGGAAGGCGGCAGCCAAGTAGGTGGAAGCTGAGTCCACTTGCTCTAGCCCTCAACTTGGATTCTCAGCTGATCTGCTGACAAATAACCTGAACAATCAATGGAATCTTAGACGACATGAAGCTCTGAGCAAAGGAGTACGGAAAGCACTTCATAATGGTCAGTAAGGAGATTTCATAAGTTGAAGGGGAAATAACCAGTGCATGGGTCCTGTAGATGCAGAGAGGTTGATCAGAAATTGTAGCTTTGTGGCTCCCTCCCCACCCCAGGGCAGGGCACCCTGGTCCTGATCACGGAACCCACAGACCTGGGCCTGGATGACTTGGGAGGATGTGTGAGGTCTGGGAGTTCCAGGCTCCACACACATAGCCAGCAGCTCGTCTTCCATAGCTGCAGCACCAAATGCCAACTGGAAGAGTGACAGAGAGAGAGAGGGACTCATGTGCACCTGGGTCAGGCAGAGGCAGGTTGCAGCCAGCCATGCCTGTGACAGCCTTCTGGCTTTTTGGAGAGGTGGTGTGGGCGGAAAGCTGGACAGTGACTTGGTGCTGCAGTGAGTGTGCCACAGAAAGGCTTATCAAAAGAGGAGCTGAAGCAGGGACCCTGTCTACAGCTGCCTTGCCAACAAAGGGACAAGATTGAAAGCACGGTTTGTTCCCACTAAATACAGCTGGGCAGGGAGGTCAGAGAAGTACACAGCAAAGGGATTTCTGGCCCCGGCCCAGCTCAGCCAGCAAGCTGGGGGCTACGCAAAACAGAGAATTTGGGACTGTGTCTACTATGAGGGCAGTGGGTTGGGAATTAGGCAAGAGTTGAGCACCCAAGGTTATTGACAGCCAGGCAGAACCCCCTTCCCTGGCAGAAATCAAACCCCTGGGAAGGGAAGGGCTACCCAGCCCCCATCTCCTGCAGAACTGGCAGAACAAACAAGACAGGCTCAAGAACCTCCTGCAGAGTGCATATCTGCAGGAGAAAGGCAGGAGAATCTTCAAAAGGACCCATTTTGAACTTTTCTCAGAGACGGAAAATACATTGGTTCCTAGGGCCCAACTCCACTGAGGCCAGCAAGGCAGGGAGAGCAGAAATCCATGCCAGGGGGAGTCAGGACCCTGCCCAGCCTAGGCCCTCACACAGCGCTGCCAACAGCTCCAAGCAGGAAAGACCGACCTCTTACATAGATTGGCCCCTCCCTTAATATGGACAGCTAGTTCACCAGGAACTATACATTATTGGAAATAAGCTGGGACAGACCTGGACAGGTGGCACAGGGGCAGGGAAACACAACCATAATTTTCCCAAAAAACTGACCAGCACCACCCAGGGGAGATCCACCCTCCTGATCGCAGCAGAAGCCCCCTCTAGAGGCAGGTGAAGGTCGTATAAGCGGTGATGCTAGAAGTTGGATGATCTACAACTAGACCTTGAGCTGATAAAAACCCAGAGAGGATCTAGAAGCAGAAGACAGAGGCAAACACCAAAGTCTGCTGAGATGAATTCCACAGCATTCTTCTTCAGAATTTGCATTATTTTTTCTTTTGCATAGCCCTTTAACATTTCTTCATTTCCTCCAAGTATATTCCAACTAATTCACTATTTTTTCTTTTATTTTTCACTCCTTTTATTTAGATTTTTATATTTCTTTATTTTATTGTTTACTTCAAATCTCACATAGTACCCTCCCTTATCTTACTCCATTTTGCCTTCTTCCTAACCTTTCTTATTTTTGTTGTATATTTTATTCCTCCCCCCATGCCTTGTTCTTATACCTTACTCTTACTATTTCTCTTTCCTGTGTCCTCTTAAAATCATTCTTCCTGCCCTCAGTCAGCTCACAGTCTTTTTCCCTTTCTTATAATATTCTTATTTTCTTTCCATCTTTATTAATTGGACATGGATATTGCAGTTATTGCTGTTTTTCTTCAATTGTATTCCTCTTTGTTCACTATTTTGCCATTTTGAATCTCATAGGTTACTCTCCCCCATCTTACTTAATTTTGCCTTCCTCCAGCCCTTGCTTATTTGAGTTTGGAATTTTATTTTTTCCTTTTCTATCCCTAACTCTAATTATTTCTCCTATCTCTGTCTTCTCAAAATCATTTTTCTCTACTGTAGACATGTCATATTCTCTTTTCTCTTTCTTATAATATTCTTATTCTCTTTCCACCTTTATTAATCTTTGCTCACCTGTCATTGTTATTGACCCTGTTGTGATTTTTCTTTAATTTTGTTCCTATTGGTTCACTATTTTATTTCAAACTTCATGTTATATACTCTTCCCTTTTCTTACTCCATTTTGCCATCACCCTTCCCTTTTTGACTTATGTTTTAAATGTTATTTTCTCCTTCTTCACCTTGTTTTATTCCCTGTTCTTATAATATCTCCTCCTTCTCCCCTCTCAAAATCATTTTTCTCTCCATTAGTCATCTCATATTCTTTTTTCCCACCTTATAATATTCTTAATCTCATTCCACTTTATTAATCTTTGCTCATTTGCTGTGGATATTGCTGATGTGGGAGAGGGGTATTTTTGCTGGCGTGACTTTGGTTTTCTGGGAAGTATTGCTTTGTTACCCAGCACCTGTACAACAGCATACCACACGTGGTGGGGATTGTGACTCTCAGTCAGATAGCTGGAGGGGAGAACCCACCAAAGAATGAGCCATCAATAATCAAAGCTCAAGTACAAGAAGACAACCTGAATAAAATGAATAAAGGGCATCCTTAGAGCAACTAGATCAGGAGATCAAAGAGACTATACTGCTAAGTCCCACATAACTCATACCACAGAAGGCCACTCCACAAAGACTGGCAGACAAAGCAGAGCAACCTGAGGTGCAGGATAAAACAAAAAGAGTCACCTGAAATGGGGAGACAAAGGGATAACCTGCGATTGAAAGGAAAGTAAGAATCCCCAGAATGAGAGCTAAATGAAACTGAGGTAAACATATATCAGACAGAGTATTCAAAATAATAGTTATAAGTAACTTAGAACTACAAGGAACTTAGTGGGAACTACAGTAGCATGAAAAGGGTCATAGAAGCTATGAATAAGAACCAGGAAGAAATAAATAATACAATATCTGAAATGAAGAATATACTAGAAGGAATCAAAGGCAGGTTAGATGAAGCAGAGGACCAAATCACTGAGCTGGGAAACAAGGTATAAATAAATATCCAGTCAGAGCAATAGTATGAGAAAAGATTCAAAAAGAAGGAGGATAGTTTAAAGGACTTTCTTAAGTCACACATGAAATGTAACAACATTCGCATAATAGGTATGTCAGAAGGAGAAGAAAAGGAGCAAGGGATAGAAAACCTGTTTGAAAAATAATGACAGAAAATGTCCCTAATTTGGTGAGGGAAAAAGCCACACAAGTTTAGGAAGCACAGAGGATCACAATAAAGATGAAACCAAAGAGGCACACTCCAAGACACATCATAATTAAAATGGCAAAATTTAAAGACAAAGAGAGAATCTTAAAAGCAGCAAGAGAGAAACTGCTAGTAACATACAAGGGAGCTCTGATAAAGGTTATCAGCTGATTTCTCAACAGAAACACTACAAGCCAAAAGGGACTGGCATGTACAAGTAATTAAATACAAGTAATTAAAAGCAAGGCTCTACAACCAAGACTGCTCTATCCAGCAAGGCTCTCATTTAAAATGGAAGATGAAAAAAAGAGCTTCCCAGAAAAAGAAGGCTAAAAGAGTACATCACTACCAAGCCAGCACTGCAAAAAAATTCTAAAGGAGCTGCTATGAGGAGAAGAAATAAGAGGGGGAGATAGAGAAAGAGAGAGAGAGAGAGAAACACAGGTATGGAATAAATGGCAATGATTAAGTACTTATCAATAATAACCTTAAATGTAAAGGGATTAACTGCTCCAATCGAAAGACAGGGTAGCTGAATGGATAAGAAAACACCACCCACATATATGCTGTCTACAAGAAACCCAACTCAGATCTACACAGGCTGAAAGTGAAGGAATGGAAGAAAACATTCCAAGCAAACACATGAAAAAAGAGCAGGGGTGTCAATGCTTATATAAGACAAAACATACTGTAAAACAAAGGGCCATAAAAAGAGACAAAGAAGGTCACTACATAATACTCAAGGGAGTAGTCCATCAAGAGGATAGAATCATTGTAAACATATATGCACCCAACGTAGGATCACCTAAATATGTAAGAAAAATCTTAGAGGACTTCAAGAAAGATATCAACAGCAACCCAGTCATCATAGGGGATTTTAACACCCCACTGTCAATAATGGACAGATCTCCCAAACAAAGAATCAACAAGGATACTGTGGCATTAAATGACACTCTAGATTAATAGACTTAATTGCTATATACAGAAGCTTTCACCCCAAAGAAGCAAAGTATACATTCTTTTCAAATACACATGGGACATTTTCAAAGATAGACCACATTGTTGGACACAAAACAAGCCTCAACAAAGTCAAGAAAACTGAAATCTTATCAAGCATGTGCTTAGATCACAATGGTTTGAAACTAGAAACCAACCTCAAGGAAAAAAATCAAAAACATTCAAATACATGGAGACTGAATAATTTGTTATTAAATAATGAATGGGTTAACAAGGAGATCAAGGAAGAAATCAAAAAGTACCTGGAATCAAATGAAAATGAACATAGAACACCCAAAAACCTATGGGACACAGTAATGGCAGTCCTGAGAGGGAAGTTTGTAGAATCACAGGCCTATCTAAAGAAGACAGAAAATCTCAAGTAAACCACCTAACCCAATATCTAAAAGAATTAGAGGAACAACAACAAACAAAGCCCAGAGTGAGTGGAAGGAAGCATATAATTAGGATCAGAGCAGAATTAAATGACATAAAGACTAAAAAACAACTAAAAGGATAAATAAATCCATGAGCTTGCCCTTTGAAAAGATAAACAAAATTGATGAACCTTTAACCAGACTCATTAATGAAAAGAGAGAGGACCCAAATAAATGAAATCAGAAATGAAAGAGGAGAAATTACAACCGATACTACAGAAATACAAAAATTGTAGAGATTACTATGAACTACTATATGCCAAGAAATTGGACAACCTGGGTTAAATGGACAAATTTCTAGAAACACACAATATTCGGAAACTGAATCAAGAAGAAACAGAATGCCTGAAGAGACCATTAACAACTAGTGAAATTGGAGCAGTAATCAAAAAACTCCTGGCACACAAAAGCCCTGGACCTGACAGTTTCACAGGAGAATTTTACGAAACATTTAAGGAAGAGCTAACCCCTATCCTTCTCAAACTATTCCAAAAAATCCAAGAAGAGAGAAGACTCCCAAACTCTTTTATGAGGCCAGCATCATCCTAATTCCAAAACCAGGTAAAGACACAACAAAGAAAGAAAACCACAGGCCAATATCTCTGATGAACATAGATCCTAAAAGCCTCAACAAAATATTGGCAATCTGGACTCAGTAATACATTGAAAAGGTCATATACCATGATCAAGTGGGATTCATTCTGGGGATGTAAGAATTGTATGATATTTGTAAATCAATAAACATAATATATCACATAAACAAAAGGAAAAACAAAAATCACATGCTCATATCAATGGATGCTAAAAAAGCATTTGATAAAATCCTGCACTCATTTATAATAAAAAACACTCAGCAAAGTGGGAGTAGAGGAAGCATACCCAAACATAATAAAGGCCATATACAAGAAACCTATAGCCAACATTATACTCAATGGGCAAAAACTAAAAGTTTTCCCCTTAAGCTCAGGAACAAGGCTAGGTATTGTTCAACATAGTACTGGAAGTTCTAGCCACAGAGATCAGACAAGAAAAATAAATAAAAGGCATCCAAATTGAAAAGGAGAAAGTAAAACTGTCATTATTTGCAAAGAACACAATGGTGTACATAGAAAACCCTATAATTTCCACAAAAAACTACTCGACCTAATAAGTGAATTTGGCAAATAGTGGGATGCAAAGTCAATATTTAGAAATTGATGGCATTTTTGTACAACAATGAAATATGAGAAACTGAAACTAGGTGAAAAAAATCCCACTTACTATAGCAACAAAAGAAATAAAGTACCTAGGAATAAATTTAACCAAGGAGGTAAAAGACCTGTATTCAGAAAACTAGAGAACACTGAAGAAAGAAATTAAGGAAGCTACAAAAAATGGAAGGATATACCATGTTCATGGATTGCAAGAATTAACATCATTAAAATATCCATATTACCCAAAGCAATCTATAAGTCCAAGCAATTCCTATTAAAATACCAATGGCGTATTTCACAGATCTAGAACAAATACTTCAAAAATTTATACAGAACCAAAGACAACCCTGAATAGCCTCACCAATCTTGAGAAAGAACAAAGTAGGAGGTATCACAATACCTGATATCAAATTATACTACAAGGCCACTATAATCAAAACAGTCTTATACTAGCATAAGAACAGACACATAGATCAATGGAACAGAGGAGAGAGCACAGAAATAAACCCATGTCTTCACAGTCAATTAATATTTGACAAAGGGGGCATGAACATAGAATGCAGTAAAAATAGCCTCTTTGGCAAATGGTGTTGGAAGAACTGGGCTGGTATTTGCAAAAAAAAGTTAAACTAGACCACCAACCATACACCAGAATAAACTCAAAATGGATAAAGACTTAAATATAAGTCATGAAACCATAAAGGTCCTAGAGGAAAACATGAGCAGTAAAATTTCAGATATCCCATGTAGCAATATTTTTGCCGATATATACCCTAGGTCAAGGGAAATAAAGGAAAAAAATAAACAAATGGGACTACATCAAATTATAAAGCTTCTGCGCAGCTAAAGAAACCATCATCAAAAGGAAAAGGGAACCATCCCTTTTTGAGAGAACATATTTGCCAATGATATATCGGACAAGGGTTTGATCTCCAAAATATATAAAGACTCATATGACTCAACTGTCTGAAGACAGGCAATCCAGATGGCCCATAGACATATGAAAAGATGCTCAACATCACTAGTTATCAGAGAGATGCAAATTAAAACCACAATGAGATATTACCTCACACCAGTCAGAATGGCCATCATTAATAAATCTACAAGTTACAAGTGCTGGAAGAATGAGGAGAAATGGGAACCCCAGTGCATTGTTGGTAGGAATGCAGACTGGTACAGCCACTGTGGAAAACAGAATGGAATTTCCTTAAAAAACTAAAAAAGGAACTGCCTTTTGACCTAGTGATTTCTCTGCTGGGAATATACCCTAAGAATCCTGAATCACCAATTCAAAAGAACTTATGCACCCCTATGTTCATATCAGTGCTATTTACAATAGCCAAGTGCTGGAAACAACCTAAGAGCTCATCAGTAAATGAGTAGATAAAAAAACTGGGGTACATTTATAGATATTCCATATTCACAGACTGCAAGACAAGAATTAGTCTACCAAATCTCAAGACATTATACAGTTATAGTAATCAAGACTGCATGGAATTAGTGGAGAGATAGATACATTGATGCATAGTACAAAATAGAGAACCTAGAAATAGCCCCATAAGAGTATAACCAACTAATTATTAACAAAAATGCAAAAGCAATTCAAAAGAGGAAGAATAGTATTTCAAATAGAAGATGCTGGAACTGCTGCAGCTGGGGTGGCTCAGAAGATTGAGTGCCAGCCTGTGAACCAAAGGGTCGCTGTTCAATTCCCAGCTGGGTCCCATGCCTGGGTAGTGGGCCAGATCTCCAGTAAAGGGTACATGAGAGGCAACCAACACTGAAGTCTCTCTCCGTCTCTTTCTCCCTCCCTTCACCTCTTCTGAAAATAAATAAATAAAATCTTTTTTAAAAATGCTGAAGCAACTGGATATCTATAGTAAAAAAAAAAAAAATGAACCTTATACAGAAATGAACTCAAATTAATCACAAGCTAAATGTAAGATGTGAACTACAAAACTTTTATAAAGTTTATTTTATTGATTATGCTATTACAGTGGTCCCATTTATTTCCCCCTCTTTATTCCCCTCTGCCCTTCACCTTCCCTCCCGCCACCAATCCGCCCCCACTTAGTTCATCTCCATGGGTCATACATATAAATTCTTTGGCTTCTCCATTTCCTATACTATTCTTAACCTCCCCCTGTCCATTTTGTACCTACCATTTATGCTTCTTATTCCCTGTATCTTTTTCCCCATTCTCCCCTCTCCCACTCCTCACTGATAACTCTCCACATGATCTCCATTTCTGTGATTCTGTTCCTATTCTAGTTGTTTGCTTAGTTTTTGTTTGTTTTTCGGGTTCAGTTTTTAATAGTTGTGAGTTTGTTGTCACTTTACTATTCACAGTTTTGATCTTTTTCTTTTTCTTATATAAGTCCCTTTAACATTTCGTATAATGAGAGCTTGATGATGATGAACTCCTTTAACTTTTACATTATCCGGGAAGCACTTTATCTGCCCTTCCATTCTAAATGATTGCTTTGCTGGATAGAGTAATCTTGGTTGTAGGTCCTTGCCTTTCATGGCTTTGAATACTTCTTTCCAGCCCCTTCTTGCCTGTAGGTATCTTTTGAGAAATCAGCTGATAGTCTTATGAGAACTCCTTTGTAGGTAACTGTCTCCTTCTCTCTTGCTGCTTTTAAGATTCTCTCCTTATCTTTAACCTTGGGTAATGTAATTATGATATGCCTTGGTGTGTGCTTCCTTGGGTCCAACTTCTTCGGGACTCTCTGAGCTTCCTGGACTTCCTGGAAGTCTATTTCCTTTGCCGGATTGGGGAAGTTCTCCTTTATTGTTTTTTCAAATAAGTTTTCAATGTCTTGCCCTTACTCTTCTCCTTCTGGCACCCCTATGATTCGGATGTTGGAATGTTTAAAGTGTTCCCGGACATTCCTAAGCCTCTCTTCATTTTTTAAAATTCTTGCTTCTTCATTCTGTTCTGGTTGAATGTTTATTTCTTCCTTCTGCTCCAAATCATTGATTTGAGTGCTGGCTTCCCTTCCCTTCACTTTTGGTTCCCTATATATTTTTCTTTATTTCACTTTGCATAGTCTTCACTTTTCCCTCTTTTTCATGACCATACTGAACCATTTCTGTGAGCACCCTCATTACCAGTGTTTTGAACTCTGCATCAGATAGGTTGGCTATCTCCTGGTTGCTTAGTTCTATTTTTGGAGTTTTGATCTGTTGTTTCATTTGAGCCATATTTCTTTGTCTTGGTGCTGCTGCTATGTTGTAAGGGGCAGGGCTTTAGGTATTCACTAGGGCGGGGGCGACCCCCTTAGCTGCATTGTGGTGCTGTTTGTTGGGGAGGGGTCAAAGTGGGAACAATGCCACTTGCTCAGCTCTTGCCCCAGTTTTAGTCACTTCCCCTGCTACCCACAAGCAAATTGGGCCCTCCTGGTGCTGATTCCTGGGTGGGTGGGTTTGTATACATTCTGGGACCCCGTGGGTCTCTCCAATAAGCTCTCCTGTGAGACTGGGAGTTTCTCCTGCCACCAAAACACCTCCAGGTTTTTATAGCCAGTGGTTTTGAGGTTGTCTTTTTCCATGATGGAACACTGGGTTGCACGGTCTGTCTTGCTCCTCAGTTGTTCCTCCCAGTTTACCCACACATAAATATGGAACAGCCTGGTCCACCAGACACCACCTTGCCATGTGTCCTCTCTGTCCTCTCCACCCAGGCTGCCCATCTCTGCCCCTCCTACCAGTCTGACTGAATGTTTCTTCTTTAACTCCTTGGCTGTCAGACTTCCACACAGTTCAATTTTCTGACAGTTCTAGTTTTTTTTTGTTTTTAAGTTTGTTGTTGTCCTTTTGATTGCACGAGGAGGCAAAACATATCTGCCTATGCCTCTATCTTGGCCAGAAGTCCTTGAACTATAAGACTTTAGAGAAAAAAATAGGAGAAAATCTTTGAGGCCCAGCAAGGTCCATACAAGAAAAAAAAATGCATAAATCAGACCTCATCAAAATTTAAAACTTTTGCTCTGAGAAATTGTTAGAAGTTCTGGATAAAAAGACTAGCTATAGACTGGGAGGATATATATGTAGATCACATATGTGACAAAGAATTCATTTCTAGAGTATATAATGGACTCTCGAAACTCAGCATTTTAAAAAACCAGCCTAATTAGAAAATGATCAAAAGGCATAAATATTTAGTTCATCAAAAATGATATATAGCAAATAAGTACATAAAAAGATGTTCAATCAAATTAGACATTAGGGAAATACAGATTAAAACCACAACAAAATATCACTATACGACCACTGGAATAGCTAAAATTTTCAAATGGTGACAAACCAAATGCTGGTATAATGTGGAAAAACTATCTCTCATAATTACTGATTGAGCAGTATGACCACTTCGGAAACAGTTGGCAGATTCTTCACAAAACATTACATATATACTTAACATACCACCTAGCACTACATTCCTGGGCATTTATCCCAGGGAAATGAAAACTTATGTTCACACAAAAACCTGTAAGCAATTGTTCATAGCTTTATTTGTAATAGCCCCAAACTGGAAACTACTCGAATGTGTTTTAATTGGTAAATGGTAAACCGTGCTACATCCATACCATGGAATACTCTTCTGCAATAAAAAGAAACAAACTATTGATACATGTAACAACTTGGATGAACTTCAAAGAAATAATACCAAGTAAAATACGCCAAGCTCAAAAGTTCATATATGATATTATAGAATTTATATAAACAGTCTATAAATGAGAAAACTATAGAGATGGAAAACAGACTGGTAGTCACCATGGGTTAAGGATGTTGAAAGGCAGGAGTCTGTATGACTATAAGAGGTAGCACAGGGAGATCTTCATGGTGGTAAACAGTTCTGTATCTTGATTGCAGAAGTGCTTAAACAAATCTACACCAAGTGGTAAAATTACATAGAATTATTCACATACCATGTATCAATGTCAAATTCCTGGGTTTAATATTATTGTACAATTTTATAAGACGTAACCATTGGGGGACACTGGGGGAAAATGGGATTTGTCTATACTGCCTTTGCAGCTTTCTGTGAATCTATCATTATTTCAGAAAAAAAAGTATAAATCAATCAATTATCCATAAAAAAGAAGCTGAAATAGACAATATCAGATAAACTGAGAAAATCTGTCACCAACAGACCCTTACTACAAGAAATGCTTAGAAGAAATTCTTTAGGAAAAAACACCACATGGAACCTCAAATCTTACATTAAGGAAGAATTAAAGAATATTTACAATATTTAATTGTAAATATTAAATATGTGGATTTTAAAATGCTATTTTTCTACTCAGTTTATTTAAAAGACAAATGACTTTTTAAAGCAAAAATTCTAACACTGGATTTTAAGATTATAATGCACATAAAAATGAAATATATTAAAAACAATGACACTAAGGACAGGAGTGGGGGATAAGTAGAGCTATGCTGTAACAAGGCTCTTACATTTTATAGTAATACAAAGTTAACTTTTAGTAGACTGTAACAAGTTAAAGATATAATCACTAAAGCAACCACTGAAAATATAATGCAAAAAGTTATACCTTGTAATTTAAATGGAAAAATAAAAATGAAATTAAATGAAATACTAAAAAATATTCAGTTTACCCTAAAAGAAGTCAGGAAAGGAGAAACAGTGTAAAGAAAAAGATGGGACAAATAGAAAACAAAAAGTAAAATGTTAGATCTAAATCTAACTATATGAATCATTACATTAAATGTAGGGAACCGAACACTATAATTATGACAGGGGTCATGAGATTGGTTTTAAAAAGGCAGTATTTAAATATAGAGACTACAGATAGTTTGAGGGTAAAAGACTGTAAACATGCATGCTATGTAAAAACTACGCATAACAAAGCTGTGGTAATTATAGTAATATCAGACAAAGTAAATGTCAAAATACCAGCTGAGATAAAGATGGACATTTAATAATTAATCAAAATTATTAAACTTTGCCAATTCATCAAAAAGGTATGACAATTGCAATATGTATGCATTTAGAGCTTCACACTAAACTGACAGCTAAAGGGAGAAATAGACACATCCACTAGACAAAAAATATCACTAAAGATGTAGAATATCTCTGTGATAGTATCAACAATCTTGGTCCAATGGACATTTACAAATATACATTAAAAACTGCAGAATACACATTCTTTTCAAGTGTGCGTGAAATGTTCATCAAGAAATAGGCTGGCCCGTAAAACAAATCTCAGTAAATTTCCAGAGATTAAAATCTTATGTTCTCTGACCTCAATAGAATTAAATTAGAAACCTAACAAAAATAAGATATCTTTGAAAGTCCTAAAATATTTGGAAATTAAACAATATATTTCTTAAAAAACATGAATCACAGAAAAACGTTACAAGAGAAAAAAGAAAATATTGTTGAACATCATAATGAAAGCACTACTGATCAAGATTTGTGAGATTCAGCTAAGGTAACACTTGAGGAAATACTTACAACTTTAAATGACTACATTAAAAGAGAAAAAAGGTTTCAAATCAATTATCTACATTTCTACCTTAAAAGCTAGAAAAAGAAATTCAAATTAAACTGAAAGTAAGTAGAAGGAAATAATCAATCAATCAATCAATAAAGATCAAAGCAGATATCAATGAAATAGAAAACAAAAAATAGAAGAAAAATCAACAAACCCAAAATTTGGTCCTTTGAAAGGACTTTTGAAATACCCCAACAAGACTTGTCCAGAAAAAGTGACAGAAACACAAATTATCAATATCGGTAGTGAAAGAAGGGCATTACTACAGATTCCACAGGCATTAAAAAATGTTAAAGGAATATTATGGACAAGATTTTGCCACTATGTTAAAAAAACCGATGAAATGAACATACTACTTGAAAAACACACCTTTTCCAAATTGCCAAGATAAAACAAAAAATGTGAATTACAGAAACTCTGTCTATTACAGAAATTGAATTTCTTACCAAACTTTTCCTACAAATAAAACTCTAGGCTCAGATAAGTTTCACTGCTGAGTTTTATCAAACATTTAAAGAAGAAATAGTATCAATCATGTACCTACAATAACATCAGAACATTGAGGAGGAGGAGTAAATATTTCCAAAGATTTTATAAAGCCTATAAAGCCAGCACGATCCACAATCCTCACACATTGCCATACTCCCTGTTGCAGGGCAGTATTCATGCGAGTTGAGAAACAACATTCAGACCAAAGCATTTAGAGAAAAACTGGACTACAACATAAGGAAAACCACAAGAAAATAGCACACTCTCCCTTCAACTACACATGGCTATTGTTTTCATCGATGACCTCCAGGAGTTTGCACATCCCAGGAGATAAATACAAATAACTTCTATTTCATTTTTCAAAAAAGAATGAAATTTAGCATTACTAATCTTTAATATGTGGATTAACAAATATACATTTATATAATATATACACATTGGGTGCAAACATTTTTTGCCGATAAGGAATAAAATCAAAAGAAGCTCAGAGACCCATCATTTTTGAGGGACCTACAGAACTAACAGCCTCCTCAGAGGCTAACAGGCAGCGTGCTGGTTGGGTTTCCCAGCCAACATTGGTCTGTGAGTGCCCTACCTTCACAGTGTGGAAATCCAATTTGTGACAAAATCTGTTTCAAGGTCAGTTTGTTGCTCTTCAGCCCATGCAGTTGGAGCCATTCCTCAGACGAAATAAGACTCTGCTTGGACATGTCTGTTTTGGTGGTGTTCAGTCCCTCTCGCCTTTGAAGCTGTTGCTCAGAGATAGTAGAAGATAAGCCTGAGATCTCCATCTCTGAGTTAGGAGGTAAGTCACCAGGACCTCCTGTAAGGGAAATTGTCAAACTCAGACTTCCTGAAAACTTGCAAACAATCTAACATCAACAGAGGATTGGTTTAATATAAATTACAGTACATCCACGAAGTAGAATTCTACCTACAAGTTAAAAATTATAATACAGATGAATATTTGTTGGCAAAGAAGATATCCATATATATATTACTAAAAAGTATCCATAAAATTCAACAGCCATAGGTAGATAAACAATACACATAGAAAAACATTTAGAAAGGTATACTCCAAGAGGTTTACGGTAGTTTTCTATATGTGGTGGGAACGTGTGGGACTTTTGCCTTTTCTACGTTGCTTAAATTTTTGCATTATTTAAACATTTCTAAAACAGGATTTATTTTTATCAGAAAAATACAAAGCTTTTCAATTTTGGAAACTAAAGAGTCACTCCTGAACCTTCATTACACATCAGTATTCCAATTATAATCTCATGCTTCCAAAGAGGGTAAAGAGGATGAAAGCTTTAGAGGATACACACACGTCTGCACGTGGAGTGGCCAACTGGAAGCTAATAAAAGGGTGAGAACCAGACCGCAGCTCAGCCCAGCCAGAATACATGGCCTCACCTTCCAAATGTTTCCTTCTCTAGGACTTTAAAGTTGGACCAAAAACAAAATGTTCTGGCTTGTGTAGCCAGGTCCTGTTCTGGGACCAGGTGGACTCAAGGCAATCTGCAACACATTAAGCTTGTCTAGACCTGCCTAAATATAACCAGTGTAAACAGGAGGAAAGGAATGGCCAAAGTAATGCCATCTTAACGCACTAGCCACTATTTCAGGAAGGGCCTGACAACCTGGGGAAAGAGTAGAAATCTCTGCTTACGTCTGCAGGGTGTGTAATGCATATAAATGAGTTCCCTGGACTACAATACTTTTTAACTTTGCAAATACTCCCTTTTCCCATTTTTAAAACTTTGAATTTTCTGACAGTCTCACATGAAATTTCAAACACAGAAATCAGCTGGACCCAAGCTAAGATTTTTGTGAAAAGAAGTTAGAAGTACCATTATTAGCAAACAGTTTTACGTATATTCTGATTAGTATATATTTAATCCTTGTAATAACCTTATGAAATAGGTAGCCCTACTATGGTTCCCACTTTACATACGAGGAAACCGAGACTAAGAGTGCTTAACCAATTTGCCCATCATCTCACAGCAGGTAGATGCATAACTGAGATTCCAAACAGGTCATCTGACTCTAGAGTCTAGAACACAGAATGTTCTATGGCACTAATAATAATAATAATAATAACAATAATAATAATAAAAGAACTGTATCATCTTCCACTTGTTGGCCAGGCCTTGGGATGAGTTTTTTACATGTGCTATCTCATAAATTCTTCATAACCATATCACTTGCATACTATTAACACCCTACTTACATTTGAGTAGTCAGAAGCTTCAAAAATGTAAAGAAATTGTTCAGGACCCACAGCCAGTAAGTGGCAGAAGCAGGGGTCAAAGCCATTTCTTAACCACTCTGCTACTATTATAACTGACCAGCTCCAGCCTGGTCCTATGGTACAGGCCTACCAATGGTGTACATTCTATGATAACTGCTTTCTCTTAGGGCTCCTGGGTCCTCACTGAAGACAGAGCAATAACCTTTATTCTCAGAGCTCAGGCTCAATAAGCTTCCTGGTTTGTCATTTTCAAGTTTTTAAGGATGATTTCTATTTTAAGGCTTATGTGAATTTGCACTGTCCAGATATGTTGAATTACAAAGGTACACAAGTGCATATTATTGGTGATGATTTTACTTTCTTCCTACAAGGGCTCACTCTGATGAGGACAGTAGCATTCGGACAGCATCATGTGGGAGTGGGAAAGCTGAGAATGAAAACTCTGTATAGGTCCATTCCACTATATTAAGTGACTTCCATCTCTACAGTGGTAATGCCACCTGTGCTCCGTGACTCTCAGGGCTGCTGGAAGGAGCAAATGTGGCGATGCAGGAATTCTGCATGGATGAGCACTTAAAATATTGGAAAGAGCTATATACGAATAAATTACTTAAAAATCATTGTCCTTTAGTAACTGTGCTTTGTTTCATGTACCCATTTTTATTCTAAGCATCTTTCTACCCCCAGGCCCCAGTGATATTGAGCTATGAAGTTTTGGCTCCTCCTTCTACTTTAGAGCCAAAGAACATGAAAACAACAAGAAGGGCATTCTACATGCTTCAACTTTCTCTTTGGGATCTGTCCAACAAAAACTGATATATACATTTGGCCAATGGTTCCTATGGAAGCAAAAGGAAGCTCAGAATAGAGATTTTTGACTACTTATTTCATCATTTCCAGTTAAACTTTCTCTTCCCCAAAACACACTCACCCACCTTCTATATTCTTACTAGAGGGAGCTATATGCCCTAGGGTAAAAAAGGAAACACAGCTACATAAACTATTTCATGACCCCTAAACTTAAAAGAGGTTTCAGAAGAGTCATAGGTTTTGTTTTTAAGCCAAAAGGACGCATTCTTGATTTCAAACAAAAGATAACTGAATCTTCCAGCTAATCCCCAAGACCCTTTTGTACTCACATGACTTAAAAAAAATTAAAATAAAAAAAAAGTCTGGTTAGTGCTATTGGATTGGAGAACCTGTATGAATCATTCTGACTCAGATCTGGACTCCTAGGGTGTTTTCGCCTGAGAATACCCGCATCGTGGGAAATGAAAGCAACGGGAAAATTAAACTTATCCAGAGAAAAGAGGAAGGAAATGAGAAAAGGCATCTCCAACAGAAGGGATCCTTCTACTCCAACCGAAGGAGTCCTCTGTTCAAATGGGAAAAGAGCTACTGTGTCAGGGCAAGTAAACCTGCCACAGCAATGCTGCCAAGTGACCTGACAAGCACCCCCTCCACACAGAGCGCCCCCGCTTTCCCAGTTCCAAGGTGGTCTCCTATGGTTCTCCTGTGTGGAACCTCAGCTTTCAAGGCCAATCTCAAACCCTGACTCCTCTGTTAAGTCTCTCCAGAACCCCTTACCAACCTTCTGCAGCCTGCCCCTAGGAAAGCCCTAGTTTTTGCTGTGACACTATACCAGTGTGGCCTTTAACTCTTCAGGTTTATTCTCTCTAGTCTGAAAAAAGTTTCAATGACTACAGGGACAAACTATATGGATGTCCTCAGCACAGTACCTTATATACAGCAGACATTTTGCATGGGTGCTGAAGTTAAATTAAATTGATTACTCAGAATCGAACAACAATAAAAATATTAAATAAGACAAAATAAAAACATCAAAATTGATGAATTTCTGTACAGCCATTTTAATATTGAAGATGGAAGAAAATACTCAACATTCTCAGCATATTATGCTTTATTGTTTCAAGAAAGGTGAAAACAAAACTGAAATGCTAAACAAAAGATTTGTGCAGCATATGGAGAAGGTGCTGCGACTGATCAAATATGTCAAAAGTGATTTGTGAAGTTTCTTGGTACTACTGACATTTTGGCCAAATAATTCTTTGCTGTGGGGCTGTCTTATACGTTGGAAGATGTTTAGCAGCACCCCTGGCCTCTACCCACTAGACGTCAATAGCAGGAGAGAGCCAACATACTCAAAATATCCAAATCAATAAAGCTATTGGTGAAAATGAAAAAAAAAATTGCTGAGAATCCTAATTTTTCAAACAAGGCAAAGATTCACATTTCTAACAAGGCTAAGATCAGGAAATAGATGTCTGTTTAAACAGGGACATATTATTTTCTGGATATTACTGTTGTTATTATTACTAATATTATTCAGGATTTCTTCATCTGAGGTTATTACAAATTGGGGAAAGAGGAACCAGAAGAAAGAAACAACACACCCCAGTTGAGCACTGCCCTAAGTGCTATCCCAAGGGTCAAAGCTTGGGGAAATGGGATTTCCTAAATAGAAAGGGGAAGTAGGGGGACAAAAGAAGAGAAAAGGAGGTCAAAGTCTGATGAAAGCAGGAACCAGAAGGCAGAGTTTGGGGAAAAATAGAAAGATTAATCTGGCACAAGTCCAAAGGCCCCAACCAAAGGGACAGGATGGGGTTCCATGTACAGCCCGCCCGTGCTCCTGGGGTCTGCGCGTGCTGGTCAGCCAAGACATGCCCCATGGCTGTCCTGAGAGTAAGGCCTATGTGGTCAGAGGTTGAGGCACAATGCACAACTTAAAGTCTATTAATTCATCTTAAACATTTCTTACACTTTTGACTGTTTTATTGCCAACACCCAAGAATTCCTATATCCTTGTTAGTTTCTTAAAAAACAACAACAAAAAACCTCTGGGCTAGGTGGATGTATCTTGTGATTTATGTGAGTTTTTAATTATCAGTTTCAAAAAGAAAGAAAGCTGAATGAGGCCCCACAGGTACCCTGCTGTAACACTCCCCCGCCCCCAGCCCATTCTTCTGCCCTTGAGGAGCAGGGTTAGGCTGTGCTCACCTACACAAATAATGAGGGCAGAGATAGGGAGAGTGAAATGTGCTGTTCCATGGTTAAGAAAATAGGGCCAAGAAAAAAAATCTGAGAATAAATGGGTTGCTTTAGGGAGAAGGTCATTGCTGAGGAAAAGAAAAAACAACGAAAACAAGAGCTCCCAAGGAGATGAAAGGAAAACTTCCAAGTGGAAACTAAATATAAATTTTAAGCCCATATAAAAAGAGCAAAAGAAAATGGAGCTAATCTTAGTGATGTGCTTGTGAAAACCATACACCTGTGGAGGAATGGGAGCGAGCCAGCAGCCTTTCCGGGCCAGGAAGTGGTAGAAAGCTTTATCGAAACAGATGGCTCTGGGTTTCAGACTGTTCACATCGTGATTATTCCTCAGAAATTAACTTCTCCTGGTGCTCCTATTACTTCCAGAGCCCAAGCAGCCTTCGTCTTCCTACTTCTGGCCTAGGACACAGTCGGGAGGTAGGAAGCCAGCTGTCCATGCGTGAGCCTTGCCTCTGGGCAAGGCGTGGTGGGAAAGGCTTTCTGGGGCAGTTGGCCCGGGTACCTTGTTTCCCGCCCCGACCCACGTACCAAACAATTAAGTGAGTCAGGTCAAGTCGCTGAGCTTTTCCGGGCCAGTTTCCACAACTGCAAGTGGGAGCAGCCCAGCTAGGAAACTTTATTTCCAAGATTGCCCTCGCCGCCTCCGAGGGTCGGCCGTGGAGGGGAAAGCATCCCGCACTTACTAGGCTTCGGCCAGGTGAAAGACAGGCAGCCCTGTTCAGCAGCCGCCCTCCCAGCCTCCGCGGGCCTTCGTTCGCGAGAGGGCGGGGCAGGGACGCATTCCCCTGGGCGATAAGCAGCGCCCCCCGAGCGCGAAGGGCCCACGCTCGACACCAAGGCCTTCAGCCGTTCGATTTCGCTTGTCGCTCAGAGAATTGCTCGTTCCAAGAACCGGCCGCTCTGCCAGCTGACTACCGAGGCACCGCGGTTGCTTGGACAGCGCCAATCAGCGCGCTTCCTCTGAAGCCGCCCCGCTTTCGCAGGGCGCGCCCTGAGCGGGCGGGGCCAGGGGCGAGGTCTCGGAAACGGGAGGGGCTTCAAAGCCGGTTCCGGGCGGCGTCCCTCGACCTGCACGCTAGGCAAAGTCCCCAGGCCAGCGCTCAGGGAGAGTGGGCTAGTCGCCTGCGCCTGCTATCACCGGGAAAGTCGACAACAGTGGCGAACATTAATTAACTAAATTAACACACAGACCAGGCCGGGCAAGGGGCGCGGGCGCTGGCGCGGGCGCGAGCAGACCGTGGAGGAAGGCGCCAAAGACGGAGAGGCCAGCACATTGTAGAAAACGTCAGCACTAACTTCTGTACTCGCTTTTTAGCTTGCAGAGCAGTTACTGTGTTTAATTTTCACGTCGACGCTGTGAAGAGAGATTTTCTTTATTTTTACAGTTGAGGAAAAGAAGCTTAAAGGCCTGGAGCAGGTGCAGGTCGCTCTACCAGAACGAGGGTGGAACTGAGACAGAAGGCACCTTGAGCAGTTTTACAGACTTGAAATTTTGGAGGCAGGGGCTGCAGTTATCAAAAATACTCTTATCTATTAGACGAAAATTCCTATAGGCATTACTTTCTTCGTTCAGCTTTATTTTTAACCCTTATTTTAGCTTTTCCTTATAAAGTGAGCAAAGTGCTCCAAATATATACTTGTGATATTTTAGTCACTGGTAAACAAAATTGTTCTTGTGAAAAGCTTCTCTAAATCTTTAAATATCCCACAGGCAAGTATTGTTTTTAGTATATTGGGATATTAAACTGTGTTTTACATTTTAAAACTAAAGAAGTGACCAGATTAGGCCTGGCTGATATGGCTCAGTGGATTGAGTCCCTGCCTGCAAACCAAAGGGTCGCTGGTTCGATTCCCAGTCAGAGCACATGCCTGGGTTGTGGGCCAGGTCCCCAGTAGGGGGCACACAAGAGGCAACCACACATTGATGTTTCCTTTTTCTCCCTCCCTTCCCTTCTCTCTAAAACTAAATAAAATCTTTTTTTTTAAGTGGCCAAATTATTTCTAGGGTTTTGAGTCAAAGATCTAATAAAACATAGTTAATATTGAAACTGAATAATTCTGTCCCCAATAAAGATTTATTTTTCCTGCATTCTTTTAACACGTTTATAACTAAAAAGTACTGAATGTTTTGACCTCAAGTCACAAATCATTCCATAAAGTTATTTGATTGTGTACCATTGGTCCTGTAATTTATACTTATCAACCTCATCACCAAAAACAAAAAAAAACAACTCCACAGTAGTCAAGATTCTGTTCAGAAGGGGCGTACTACAACAGTCGCAACTACATGTGCTGCCAAGGCCACATTAATCTCTGCTGTCCGCGCCCTACCAGACTAATATTCCTGTGTCACATGGGTGACTTAGAACACAGAGCATCCATGCAGCCAAACCCACAGCCTCCACAGTCATGCCAGGCACTCCTGTCCCCACCTTCACCCCACACATTCTTCCTTCCCTAGGACACTTACCACTTATGCAAGTAACTGCAGATGACTCTATGTTTCTGTCCATTATGTTTATGTACCTATAAGCATGAGTTCCTATGAAAATGTTAACCACTAATTACTTAAATTGTACATAGGTAATTGAGCAGAAGTCTAGGTCATTTTAAAGTGTTCAGACCTGATACAGACTTGAGTTCAGCTCGCTGCAGGATGGTTCACTTCATTTTTATTTGTTGAGTGGTTTAGAATAAGAATACCTTTGGCATAGTTGCGTGGTATACCACTGTACTGAACTTTAACAAATTTGTTTTGAATTTACATTCAACAGGTAATTCATATCCTACCCTCAACCTCAGAATTGATATTTCTGCTATCAGACCTATCCTTAAAGTAATCCCTAACCTGAGTTTACCATTCAGAGCTCAGATTATACTTTCCGTCTCTTCACCCACTGCCCACAACTCAAACACTCCAGCAGAGAGACTGACCTGGTCCCTACCTCTGACCACAGATGCCATTACCCAGACCACTGCCTTCACCGGGGCTTCCACAGCTTGGGAGCCACAGCTCCCCAGGTCTTTCAGGGTCATCTCAAGCTCTTTTCTCTTCACAGAGCCTTCCACGGACACTCTGGCTCCAATAATCCCCCCCCGCCCCCCGTCCAGACCCAGCATCAGTTGTCAGGATCACACTCTTGGCAACCTTGTACAGCTTTGTGACGGCCCTTACATTGTTATTGGACCTTCGTGCTGTTTATAGGCTGAATGGTTTTTCTTTAAATAAGTCTATCACTGGCACTACTTGGCTTTATGATCATGATTAGAATCTTAGGGGGTGGGAGGTAAGGGGGTGATAAATGAAATAAAAGGAGGAAAAGCACTTATCCTAAGCCCACTACAAAAACTGGAACCAGAGAACAAGTAGAATGTTTATTCAGTGGAATTATGTATATGTATGAGAAAGAGTTAGAGATAAAAATAACAAAGAAACACTCCTTCTGAAAAGGAAGGAACAAGGAAAGTGGGGAAATAGAGCAACTAAATCAGGTAGCAGTCACTGATGAACCTTGGTTGGCACCGTTGGTCCAGGGTGTTTAGCTCTCAGGGGCTGCCTGAGAGAGTGGTTGGGATTGGGGGCTGGCAAATCTAAACAGACACTTGTATACATTGTCATGTTCTTCAGTTCAGCGTTTATTATTTGGAGAATGAATGCAGGCCTGTGACTCTCAATCTAACACCTTTTGTGAGGAACAGAGCTTTTAGGTTTAATTGTTCTACCCTTGACAATGCAGTGATGGTCAATACTTAAAAATAATAGCTAAAATTTATTCAGTGCCAGACAATGTTCTGAACACTTTAAATATATCACTTCATTCAATCCTTATGAAAGCTCCATGAGGGAAATACTATAATTATCCCCGTTTTACAGATAAACTGAACCACAAGGGTAAGCAACTTCTCCAGCGCCACTCAGCTAATAAATAGTGGCTCCAGAATTTAAACCTAGGCTGCCTGCCTCAGCACCCTGCCCTCTTAATTGCACGCTGTGTTGATCAACTGTTGGTTTTAGTTTTCTCCAAAAGAAATTTTTTGTCATTTCAGTTGTACAGTGTTCATTCAGAACTGGATATTAATGCCACAATAAAAACCTTGCTGGATTTGACACCTCACAATTCAATTTTAAATGGCATAAAGCAGGTCTGTTTTCTAATTACCATTTTCTCTCACTTTCTGTTAATCGACACCTTTGCAATGAGCTATGCTTCTAAATGAACTGAGTGCCTTTAATGTCTACTATCATACCCAATCGCTAAATTAAGAAGAATTGAAAAAAAAACTTTATTTAAACAGGAAGGCCTGAACACTTGGAAATTTAAAATTACTTTCCAAAATAGATACTTATACTACAAGCTGCCAGAAACAATACTCCTGGGATGAGATTTTCATCACATGGGAAAGATATTCAGGAATGAGCCTGGATCTTGCCTCGGCCTGGTTATGCTCTTCCTGTGGTTCCTGAAGAGAGGAGGAGGCACACCTGACAATGGCAGTGACTGTAAGGCATTTCCTTATTTTAGGTCCCTCTAACCCTAGTGCAAACCAGTAGGGGCACAGGGCTTAGGCACAAGGCTAGGGCCTCTCTCTCTTCTTCTAAGCTCAGAAATTTCTACCAACTCTTGCCAAGCTGGGAGGGACACGTGTGGCACTGCTCATGTGCGAGGAAGAGAGAGAAAAGGTTCTGCCCGCCAGAAGAGGTACGCTCTGGTTTGGCTGCCCTCTTTTCCCCTTCAAGAAAGACCTAAGCACCACACAAGAACCACACCCAGGTGGATGTTTTCACACTCACAAACTCATGACCATCAACATCCTGGAATCTGACCAATTAGATCAGTATTTCTGTGTCTCAAGGAGTGAAGAAGAGAGATGATAATATTAGAAGCATTAGGACATTCTCATTGATGAATCTAATTATAAAAATCCTAGGAAAAATACAGCAAATGAAATTTAACAGAGTATATTTTAAATCATTATTTTAAAATCTGGAAAAGCACATAACTTTCTGCTACGAAATTCCACTTCCAGGTTTCCCTGAGAATACACAACTGTGTTTCTGTAATGGCAAAATAATGGAAATCATCTGAATCTTATCATTGTAATATGATAGCAGTTTAAAGGAATAAATTTATTTGTTATATACTAGAAAGTTCTCCAGGATATATTGTTGATTTTTTTTATAATCAAGTTGTATGTAAAACAAACACATGCAATATAGTGCATTTTATGTTAAAACTCATACACAGTTATATTGATGCATTCATATGTTTGCTTCCACTCATAGCCCATTGGCCAGAGCAAGTCTCGTGACCCTACCTAATGCCTAGGAGATGGGAAAATATGGGGAGCACAGAATAATCCCTGGGTAGTGGGAATTTCTCTCTGCCTTACAAGACTTAGGCTTTTGGAGAACAATATCCAGAAAGAGTTGCACACACACTCTACTTCCCACTGTGCTATATGCTCATTCAACACCTGAGGAAATGGAGTAGAGAAGGGGTTTTGCCTGGTAGAATGTGGTGGCAAGGGCATGTGAAAACTACAGAAAGCTGGAAAACTACATGCACACATACACACAGCCCAGCTTCATCTGAAATGACATACTAAGATGTACTTACTCAAATAGAAATGCTGTCACAAAGACAGGGTTAATAATATTATATGCCACGGGCTTTTATAAAGTGTTGATATAATCATGGTCATTTGAAAATTATTCTCTGATCAAAGAATAAGCCAGGTTCTTGAATCATTAACCAACAGTGAAGGAGAATTCTTGAATCATTAACCAATAGAAGGAGAATTGTTTTCTTTAAGAGTTTTAAGATTTTAATTTCTAAATTTCTTCATGTACTGAATTCAGGCTATGAAATACAAAAGTAACTTTTACTTAAATACAATTAACACCTAAAGTTTAGGTAGTTTTATTGAGTTGCAATAAACACACTTGTAAGAGAATTTATATATTTAAATTTTTTCTTAAACTAGAGCACTCTGGAAATTCTCCCAAGCATTCTACATTATAAAATACATATTTACAAGCAATAATTAATAGTACATTTACAAATGTCCATAGCCTTAATAAATATAAAATCAATAAATGACAAAATATGTAGAAATAATTGTATAGCTACAAAGTGATTGCAAAAGGGATGTTGTAAATAAAAGGCACTAGAAAATAAACACAAATACATCTCCTGTAAACCCAGTAATGGTCATTCACGCAAACCATAAAAATATGAGAAATAAAACCCACAAAATTATACTGTTATAGACCTTTTAAAAATAGCTTTCCATCATTAACTATTCTTTTTTTGTTGTTGATTTACTTTTCCTATGAGTCCATGGAATTATGTATATTCATCTTAAACTAGTAAATAATGAATGGTAGCCATAATTTACAAAAGAATAAACCAAAATGAATCTGAAAAAGTTCCATAGGTATCCATGGTCACCATTTAACACCTGTCTCAAAAGTTAGATGATTTTTCTCAGTTGCCTTCTTCTACAACCTATGGAACAATATGTTGGAATTTTAGCTTTGATGATGATAAGGTTTCCACTTGTAAGCAGATGTTTCAGATGGTTATTTAGAGAAAGACCAACAACTGCACTTAAATGTACCAGAGCATTTAATAGTATTTCCAGCACTTCATCACTGGAATGGACCAGAACTAGCCAGGAATCAGGTTAGAAAACAAAGGCACAGCTCTTTCAGGAGCATCTTAAAGCAAAAGTAATTCTCTAAAATCCTCCTTTGACACAAAGATATGTGGATGTTTAACCTCTTTCAGACCCTCAGCTAAAGTAATGAGAGGATCAAATGGAAGATTTTCAGGGCGTTCTCACTGGAATCTGTGCTTCACTGAACCATGGATGATCTGCAAGGAATATCTCCTTTAGAGTAAAGAGCTGCAAATGTTGAAGGAGCTGGAACTGTTCAACAAACAAGTTAATTGTTTTAGAGTTAAGTTTATCACTTGGTAGGGAATGAACTTTTCCTACAGACTCTGGAGAACTGGCCAATGATGAAGATTTGCTTCCATGAACTGTAGTCCTATGTATTATTTGTGCACTTGATGGTGTTCTTTGATCATAATTACCTGTCACTCTGCTTCTCAACTGTGCATCTCCATAGCTCTGGAGATGTAACTCTGATTTCTGCATTGCTTCACCTTTCCTCCGCCCCTCTTTCCCCTGCACACCAGCAGCCACCCTAGATGGGGCTTTCGACGGATGTCCACTACCCCAATGAATCTGGTGACACCTGAGAATTGTTGACTTTTAACTGCAGTAAAACTTTAAGCAAAAGCCCCAGGAAGTTATTATTTAAATGACACTTTTTGTCTTTTGAAGTCCTCTGTAATTGAAAGGACAGTTTTAAAAGAGTACCCACACAGCAGGTGTCTCCCCTCTGTGGAGAACTTTTCCAACTTCATGATGAATACCAGCTCTCATCCCTTGCGAAGTTACGAGCCTCAGTCTTTAAAACCCCATTGCCCTTGGACCTACCCAAGATGCTGGCCCAGAGGGCTAGAGAAGAAGTAAACATCACCAGCAGCCACATTCAGGGCCACAGTCACTGCCCCACCCCACTCAGATTTGACTTTTAAAACTGGGTAATGGGAGTAGAATTTAAACCTGAGTGGAAAGAGGCCTTTGTATCAACTTCTCCTGGAATGTCCTTCTCCCCAGAGCGCCATGCGACTCACATTCTTACCACCTTCAAGTCTTTACTCAATTTCACCTCACTGAGGCCTTCCTTGACCACGTCACTAGAACCCACAGTCACCTCCCTCATCCTCTTAACTCTCTGCCCACCTTCTCTGCTTGACTTTTTCTTCATAGCACATATTGCCACCTAATTTGTGTAACATTAATCTTGCATATCATCTGTCTCTCCTCTATAGGATGTGAGCTCTTGGAGTGCAGAGATCTTTGTCTCCTCACTGCATATTTGCAGGACCTGGAATGGCGCCTGGCATGCAATAGCTCCTCCGTGCATCTTTGTGGAATGAATGAAGATGTGAGGAATCTAAATCCAGTTGATTTCTTGTTAAAGGCTATTTCAGTAGGGTATCCACTTTATCAGACTAATTAAGCTAAAGTTAATTACTTTTACTAATCTACATGGAAAGACCTATCTTCCTTATGATAAGTAGAAACGGAGGATCAACTATGGCCATCAAGTAGAAGCTCTAGATTAGTTATAATGCTGCTGGTTGCTACAACAAGCAACCCAGAAATATACACCGGGCCAAACACAATGGAAATTACTATCTTACTCATATAAAGTCCAAAAGTGATATTCCTGATCCACAGGTTCTCCAAGCAGTGATCTAGGGACCCAGGCTTCTTATGTCTTCTGACTCCACCATCTTTATCACTGACTTCCAAGCTGCTTGCCTTTTCAGGCCAGCAGAACGGCAAAGAAAGCTGAAGGGTGGCAGGGGGAGGTTTCTATGGGCCAGACCTAGGAGAGGTATTTATCCCTTTCACTTAAATTCCACTGGCTAGAATTCAGTCCCATTACCTCACTAACTGCAGTGGAGGCTGGAATATGAGATCTAGCTGTGTGCCCAGTAAGGAGAAAGAAATTTGGAGGAAAACCAGACAATCCCTGCCATGCACTCTCTTAACCAGCCTTCCCTTAGCATATTCAAAAGATTCACTGGCCTGTAGCACACTGCCTGACTGCACCACTGCAGCTCCCAACACTAGGAAGTCAGAGATTCCAGGCTCTTCTACAACCAATCAAGCTGTGCATTTATTGTGTCAGATGTGTTTGTACTCAAATATACTTATGCTGGTTAGACTCTTAGTACATAATTTAATTAAATGTTATAAATTAGTGCAATACAAGGGTTAAAAGAGAAAAAGTTCTTATTTGTGTAAAACTTAGGATGAATGTTTTGGAAATACTAGATGTATGTGAATTTTTAAGTAATATTGCTATTGAATTATGAGTGGGTGAAACCCCAGTAAATGACTGGGGAGAGAGGACAAACAGATACAAATCTAGACATATTCAGCTCTCTAATGTGTTCATTTATCTTTACACTCTACCTCCACTTTATAGCGAAACTGGAAATCATTGTCATCCTTGATGAGTGCAATTTTTGAAATAAAGAAAAGCAACTCTCAACAGTGGACAAATATTCAAAGAAAAAAGCCTTGACCCTGTTAAATGATAAGTTTCAGAAAAAGATAAAATCACGACTCTCATTCAGACATAAAAATGATTGCATGCTAAGATCCTCTTAAACTCATCAAATGGAGGAACCAGGTAGATGTTATAAATGCTTTAAAGGAAAAGCAGAAAACAAATTATGTGGAGTAATGTTGAAGTGAATGTGCGATAGACATGGACTGGCTTTTCCTCCAGGGAGAGGGAATCCCTTCTCCACCAGACAGAATGTAATTTGCCTGTCTGTCAATTACCCACAGTGTACAGATTTATAAAATAGCTTCCGGAGAATCGATCTGATAAGGCAGGAATGTACACTATAGATAATGCAGTGTTTTCCATTGAAGTACAAACATTTTTTTTCTACAGCTCTTGACCCCAAGAAGAATATACCTGCCATATATGACTCCTCATGGTTAATTGGGCTCAAACTCATAAGCAGAGCCTAGCAGCCATTGTTTACTGAGGCTTCGCATGCATACTGCAGGGAAGAACCACAGGCTGAACTATCTAGTCTCCTGACCTGTGATAATGTAGAGGGAGTCAGGACCGACACCAAGGACGAAATGAAATGTTATCTACCCTACTGCAGGTGTTGAGACGCCATCTGCCCTGACTAATGCTGTAAATGTTTCTCTCCCACTTCTGTAAGCCCCTTCGTGCCAAATCTATACTACTCCTCCCAATATCCTCCCCCGCTTAGCCCAGCATAAAAGGAATGCGGGGTTATTGTTCTGGGCTCAGAATTTGGGGTCTGTCTCCTCTGGGCCCGTGCACGTAAATAAAGATCGTGCTCCTAACCCCTCAGTGTCTGGTCGTTTCATTTTTCCGTAACAATAAGACACCTGATTCAACCCTTATAAGAGGGCTCCTAGGATGGAAATTTGGTCATTAGGACTGAGACTTTCCCTGTCCAATTAAAGCTGCACAGCTAGATCAGTAACAGGTTCCCCCCAAAGGGGGATTTGTAACGGTATCCAGAATGTGGGGTGTTCAAGAAAAAAAATATGATATTCTCCCTCCTCCACCCCAAGGTGGGCCTCCATGGGGAAGGGAGACAAGGAGCATGGCCTTTCAGAGTTACTTTGCATATCAATAACAGGCCAACTTCAGACCTGCCATAGACCTTGAAAGTTATTTTGCATGTCAATAACAGCAGGATAGCTTCATGTCTGATATGCAAAGATGGTTATTTTGCATATCAACAAGGCTAATCAGGAAGGTTTGCTCAACGTTAGCCCAGGAGTGGACTGGGAAGAAGCTCCCCCCGAGTTACAGTGCCTGTGCATGAGAGCTGAGAGATGGTTCTCCCCACGTCACGGGGGAACAATGTGAATGCCATGCGGGAAAAAGAGGAGAGAGGGCTCTTGCTAGTGGGCCATGAGACGGTGCCGCGTGGTTTTGGATTAAGAACTGGGGATCACAGCAACACAGCTGATGGTGCTGGGAACCGCAGGAGGCCTGCCTCGCCGAGCTCCAGACTTCTGTTCCTTTCCTCCTGAAGGACGGTACCCCTGACTGGCCCGACTGGGCAAAGGGGGGAAAGGCAGGGCTGTGTGCGTTGGTGGGTGTCTTAAAGGGAGTTTGAGATTTAACGGAGAATTTAGCCATTATTCAAAAACCTGTATAACTTTTGAATAAATAATTCCTTTCCTTTTCACCAAACTCTGGCATTGAGAGCCATAATTTCTAAGGGCGGCGGGCAAAGAACCTAGAACAGAGGGGCCACCGGGAAGGTCGGGCGTTGTTTCTCTAACAGTATCCAAGCACCCCCCCAAACAGGTACACACATTCCGTAACATCCTCATTTGCCACATTACTGACCAATCTGAGTGGCTGCATTCCAACCAATCAGTATGGTGCTATTTGGACCAATCATGCTGTAAGCGGTTGGAATCCTCGTTTGCATATCAATGGACCAATCAGAGACGAAGATCAGTCACACCTCTACATAAGCCCACCTCAGTGAAGCTGCTTTCTTTTTTTTTTTTTAATCTTTGATTTTTAGAGAGAGAGAAAAACATCAATGTTAGACAAAAACATCAACTGGTTGGTTACCTCTCATAAGTGTCACAAACCAGCAACCTATGCATAGGCCTTGACCAGGAATCTGACCTTGTGACCTTTCAGTATACAGGATGACACCCCAACCAACTGACAGCCAGAGCTCTTTTTTTTTAATTCTCACCAAAGGATATGTTTTTATTGATTTTAGAGAGAGAGAGGAAGGGAGGGGAAGAGAAACAGAGTAACATCAATATGAGAGAGAAACATCGAGTGATTGCCTCTCATACACACCCCAACTGAGAACTGAACCCACAGCCTTTTGGTGTATAGGACGATGCTCCAACCAACTAGGCCACCCAGCCAGAGAAATGGAGATCACCTTTCAATTTCCATCAAGAATATTTCTGGGCTGGGAAACTGAAGCTGCAACACCAGAACTGGAGCTTCAGACCTAAGGCCCAAGCTGCCATGCATCCGAGGAGGCTCACAACCCAGCCATATCACAGTTGAGCTGTTTTCACTAAATGAAATCTCCCCTCCCCCACATCATACATTGGAGATTTCTGGTGGCACTGAATTGGTGTTGAAGACCTTCAGTTGGACAAACCCTGTATCAAGAAATTGAAGAACACTTTTGCATGAGCCAAATTAAAATTGAGGTATGTAAGATCTATTATTTTTACAAATGATAGGTTTATAAAAATCTGTCATTTTCAATTAACATTTTCAATTAAGTGGTTAACAGTTAGCCCCAATATCTTGAATAAGGGAGACTTCAGTTATAATAGATTTTCTTTCACTGGACAAAAGGAGTAGTTAAAGAAAAGGTTTAATGTTTCCTAGGTTATAAAAACAAAACAAAACAGGAATTCATTATCTTTTCCAAATGTAAGTAACCTGATAAGTGAGTTTAAAGTAACCACTGGGAGACACTGGATAAAGGGTACCAAGAACTTCTCTGTACTATTTTTGCAATTTCTGTGAATCTATAGTTATTTCAAAATAAAAGTTAAAAAAACAAAAACAGAAAACGTTAAAGTACAGCACAGGGAGAAACCCGCCCCCCAAAGCTTCCATTTTCCTTTCTGGTAGAATTATGGAAGATTGTCTGCTGAACACAGTGAGGCACAAGGGAGGCCTGCTCCGCATTCAAGATGAGGGATCTGTACGCTGTAGAGGAGGGTGCATTTCTCTGCCCAAAGGAGACAGAGATGCTACAAAAACAAAATAACTTGAGCAGGGAGGAGTGCAGAGAACATGAACGTGATAGGAGTAAACCTTAGTAGGAGATGGAACTCATTCTTTTTCTTGGATTGTAGGACTTTGTTTTATTTTGTACTGTCAGATGTCAGAACGAACAGTGGCAGTAGCACCCATGGCAATGTTCATTTCCTGGTTTTGATCGTGTGCTACATACAGTTATATGAAATGTGACCATTGGAAGATGGGGAAAGAGTTCAAGGAATTCTCTACTGTTTTTACAACTTCCTGTGTCTATAATTATTTAAAAATAAAAGTTAAAAAAAAGAATAGCATATGTTTCAAAGTTTATAAATTTTGCTCATTATATCTTGTTCTTGACAGAGGCAAAACTATAATTTCTCTGGGATGTTAAGTCCATTGTGAAGACAGAGGCATTTGGGAGTAAATGTTGGGCCAGTTAATGTTAAAGTATCACTTTGAAAGTATTGAAACTTTCTCAATCAGTGTCATAAGGATTATTTAAAAATATTTAACAAGAAGTAGAAGCGTTTTTTATACCTTCAAGGAAAGACAGACCCAAGAAAGAACTTCTGTCTGCACATAATAGTCAAAAGTCTAGTTTCCAGCCCTGGCCGTGTGGCTCAGTTGGTTGGAACGTTGTTCCATGCACCGAAGGTCAATGGTTCAATTCCCTGTCAGGGCACACAACTAGGTTGTGGGTTTGGTCACTAGTTGGGGTATGTACAGAAGACAGCGGAATGATCTTTCTCTCTCACATCGATGTTCCTTTCTCTCTCTCTCTCTCTCTCTCTCTCTCTCCCTAAGTCAATGGAAATCTGTCCTCAAGTGAGGATTAAAAAAAAAAAGAAGTCTAGTTTCCAGTGAAGAAAAAGCCTGTAATTGTTTCTGTTCTCTTTGCAAACATTTTCAAAGTCATATTTGCAAAAGATTCTTTAAACATGCCTAAGCTTAAACCTAAACCAGGTCCTGACTGTGAAAAAAATCAATGTATGGGGTGCCTAAGAGTACAATGGTCCCCAAATACTATCGCTACCACTGGGCATTCAGTGTTCCTGGTCTTCATGGACACTTTTATGGCCATTAATGTGACTTTGTCAACACAAGGGTGATCTCCTAGCATTCATTTTTGACTTGAAATGTTAACCTTCTGAGTCACAAGTTGAACCTCCATAAAAATCTGCTCTACCTGCCCTTCTTTGCCAGACTGCCGCTTGCTCTGGAAGCATTCTTCTTTTTTCCCCACCATGGAGACTCACAGTTAGGGATGAGGAAAGACTTCTTACCAGACTGAATAATCTGTTGTTCTGTTGCCTCATTTAGAATAATAATAAACAAGACCCAATTATCTTGTGACCATTATCATTGAAAATAAACCTCTCCTGAGGAACAAGGCACTGTTTTGAGAAAGTAGCTTTTTGTAATGTGTTCAATGGCATTGTCTGACTGTCACTAGTGAAGGGTGTTTTATCTGATGTTTTTCAGCTGTAGTGGTGCCCAACGGCTTGTTTATTCCAGTGGAACAAAGTGGACTCTTTTGTCCCACCTACAGTAGGACTCGTAGAGGGCACAGCTTACTAAAAATGGAAGCCCTTTTTCTGACCTTGTTTTTATATTTAGGATCCCAAGTCACAATTCTTTCTTTTACAAAAGTGAATGAACAAACCCTTTATCCTGCACAGGATTTGTATCTATAGGTGAAAAAATACTGTCCTATCTTCTAAAAGCAATTTACATGAGAAACCCAACCCTTTCTGAGATTTAATTTCCTTAAATAAATCCTTCTTGAGATTTAATTTCACTTAAAATGTGCATTTTTGCTGCAGATATGGTCTTCCAGTAGTTAAATTCACATAACCTAGCACCATACTCTAGGGCAGTGATTTTCAACCACAAGAGGGATGCTGATAGGCTGCAAGAAATTTTTAAACATGCAACACCCAACTATTTAGTCAGGGGCACTGACCTCTTTTCAAATTAAAAAAAAAAATGACAATAGCCAACACAAAAATAGCCATCTGAATATTGATGAGTGACTAAAAATTATATTTACTTTTTTCTCAGATCAGCAAAAAATATAACATATTTTTTGGTGTGCCACAGGATTTTAGTAATTACTTTATGTGTGCCATAAGATGAAAAAGTTTGAAAATCACTGCTCTAGGTATGGAAGTAATCAAGACAGTCTTTTCCTTTAGGAAACTTGCATCTAAATTGCAATAAGTAAAAATTAAACATATGTCAATCCAAGGTTTATAATGGTGTCAAATCAAAACCGACTTGTGTTTCAAACAAGAGGGCTTGGTTAAACGAATTGTGGTATACAGAAATAAGCCATTAAAAATGATGTACATAGATATTTAGTGACTTGGAAAGGTTGAAACATTGTAATAACTGAAAACATAAAGACTGCAATGTAACATATTGTGTGCATAGTACCAGAAGAAAATATATATAATAGCAGGTTATCTCCAAATAGTATAATAGGCAATTTTTGGGTTTTTTTCTTTTTGTAGTTTCTAGGTGTTACATAATAAATATCCATTTGTTTTATAATTTGAAAAATAACTATTTCCCCCTTAAGTGAAAGAAAATACATCCTTAATGTTATTTACAATATGAAATCTGACACTAATCTTAAGAATATATAATTGCTTGTCTGTGCATAAGCTCTCTCTGGAAGGAGACTCAAGACTGTAATGTTGGTTACCTCCAAGGAGGGGAAACGAGAGGTTAGGGACAGAGACAGATTTTTCATTAAATATTGTTTTATATTTTCTGAATTTTATACCATGCAAATGTGTAGCCTATTTAAAAATTAATTTAAAACTTGAAAATTAAACATTTAATCAGTGTTTTCTGAAAGTCATCTTTAGCAGCCTTAATCAAGTCCTTGCCTCAATATCATTGGCAAACCTTTGATGCCTTAGACTGGTGAAGGCTTTTCCCAACTCACTCACTACAAGGAATGCAGAAGAGGATTGCACATTCCTAAAGCAAGGTCATGGATACTCTTTCCAGGAGCCTGATTATTTAATCTAATGTGGTATGTGGGCTACAGTTGACAAAGCAACCTGTCAGTTAATTTTACTTGCTACACAGCTGTTGATTCGCTGGGGTAAAGAAAAGAAGGGGTGAAGAAGAGCCATTGATTTAATTGACTGGGTAAAATATGTTGACCTCAATGATCAGAATTGAGCAGTGCCATGATACCATTACTCTAATGGCCATACCAGATCTTTCCATGTGTGAGGTTTCTTTGTCAGTCTTGGGATGCCCTCAATACTCCCCTTTTATTGACCGTCCTTTGGGAGACATGTCACTGCAGGATTTGCTCTGTTCTGTCTTATTCTGTCCTCCTGGGCCTCATCAGTCGCCCCTCCTATGAAGCTTGCTCTCACTACCCCTCTCTTGGGGTATTCGACCTGCTTGGCACTCCTATAACGTCTAGACTTTGGGCCATACTCTTTGGCAATACTATACTCCTTGTAGTTTCATTGTGTGGTCTGTTGCAGTTTTGTCTTCTCAACTAGATTCTCAGCTTCTCAAAAGCAGGCACAGGAATTTCACTGTGCCCCCTACTGAACTAAACACAAATCAAGTACTCACTATTGCTTATTTGACTTACTGTAATAACATAGAATTACAAACACACAAACCCTCATTCCAGGGATTTTGATCCCTCTGCCATGAGTTTTCCTCTTTAATTCTACACCTGGAGACTTCCTCATTTATTAAGGCCCAGTGCTGATGTCACCTACTTGATAAAGGGCCCCTGTAGTCTCCAGAGCATCATGCCTCCTGGGTTGCATCCGCACATTGAACCGACTGCTGTGATCCTCTCCCCAGCCCCTTTTATCTTCCCCTTTGAATGCCCAACACTTAGCTGTGTCTAAACATAGACGAGACCAACATATTTTTTAATGCATAATAATATTTACTACACTAGGCTCCCAACCCTATATTCCTTAAATTTATTTTTGGATGTCCATGAATACCCCATGAAAATTTGTTAATTTTGTGTTCTCATTTTCATTAATGATCTTCTTTCAAAATATACAACTATATTCTGATTAATTTATGAATATTTGAATGATGTCCTTCTAACCAATTAAGTGACCATGTTTATGTGTGTTTACTGATGTGTTGATGTCAGAAATTAAATCTCTCAAATAATTAGACAAGAACTGAGAAAATGCCATGAATATGAAATGATGGATCCTGCCAAGTAAGGACCAAATAATTGTCGAAGCTACTACTCTTAAAGGTTTCACGATAGTTTAATAGAGACCGGTGGTGGGAAAATGGAGTTATGATGGCACACACAGCGACCAATGGCAACAGGGACAGTCAGACCGTATTCTCACCGCAGGTGGTAGTGTGGGCTCAGCAGAACAGCACGTCCCAGTAGATATCAGCTTGAATTTTGTTAGGTTTCATGTCTCTTTTGTGTTTATATATAAATTTCTTTTGGTTTTAAAATTGTATAAGTGTTATAAGCATGAGGAGTTTATTACTAGCTTTATGTTGGCGCATTTAAGAAACATGGTAATAGCCCTGGCCGGTGTGGCTCAGTGGATTGAGCATCGGCCTGTGAACCGAAGGGTTGCAGTTTCGATTCCCCAGTCAGGGCACATGCCTGGGTTGCGGGCCAGGTCCCCAGAAGTGGGTGCGTGAGGAGCAACCACACGTTGATGTTTCTCTCCCTCTCTTTCTCCCTCCCTTCCCCTCTCTCTAAAAATAAAATAAATAAAATCTTTAAAAAAATATATGATAATAAAAATAATGTAAGAAAATAGTGACTTCCTTTTCCATTAAAAGACTCCACATGTTCCTGAAGATTAAGAACCCTTGGCTTTTACTGTCTTTGGTCTTACCTACCATATGCTCCAAGGTTCTAAAAGTCAGTGACTCTCTCTGGTTAGCTTACTTCCTATGTCACCTACAATAGAATTTAACACATGTCTATAATAATTATTATAATAACTATGATGGCAGATAATAAGTGGTATGTTAATATTTCCCTTTTCCAGCATTTTGGACACAACTGCAAGGTTCATAATGATGCTTTTCAATGAGCCTACCTTTAAGTCCCACCTTCTCAAAACAATTCCAAAGTCACATTATTCATTGTTAAATTTATTGTGTTGGTTTCAAAAGCCTTAACTGGTGCCTTGGCCTTTGGCAATAATCAGTAAATACTCTCTGAGAAAGATTTTATGGTATGTGGTCCATTAACAGATATATGTACAGGCAGATGTGCACACACATCCCCTGTCCTCAGCACTTATATTATTTCATTAATAATCCATGACATACTGCCAGTCGGCACATGGAACCAAAGCTGGTGCACCCAGCAGACGAAACCAAAGAAAAGCCAAATTCTGGTTCAGGGGAGCGAGCATAACAAGAAACTCCAAAAATAGTTGTGTTCACTTAATAGATTAATTATATTTCTTAGCAGCTAAAGAAAGAATATTCTTTATTTTGATAAAAATTTGATGAATTTGCTTGTATATGATAGTTTGGAATATGTCCTCCTAGATATTCGACTGCTCAAAGAGGTATGATCAAGATGGCCTTCTTTAGTACCTGGCAATTTTCAGCTTCTTGTTAATCTGGTCATCATTCTTGGTGATATTATCATCATCATTACTTGAGTATGGACTCTGTGCCCACATGTTCTAAGCTCTAGTCAGAACAGGAAGACTTCTCATGCTTTTTACACTTTTACTCAAGACAAGAATAAGTTTGCAGCTTAAATCTCCTGAATCTCAGATCTAGTACCATTTGGGGTAAACACATAGAAAGGGGATAAAAAGCACACTGCTTGTGGCCAGAAGGACATATGTACACTTGCTCATCACCGAAGTCTTAGAAAAGGTGAGCGAGCTCCTAAGGGGTCCCTGTTTAGGCAGTCTAGCCTCCTTCTCTGTGTTTGTGTCTATCCATCTAAAGAGCTGTTCTACTCAAGAGAATTACAACTGTCATAATGTAATTAAAGCATTGAAAATTAAAACCAGCTTGAAGCCATGTATGGTCATCACAGTTGTGTGAAACAAGCTAGAATTAGATTCCTAGGACCAGAATAAATATTTAGAAATGATTGCTCCTCTCAGTCAAACTTGTGCTTCAGAGTAGCATGGATAATTGAGATGGAGCAGTGACAGCTGAACAAGTTTAGGAGAAGAAACCAGTTAATTCCACAGAGGTCACTTATGACATAAGCAACAGCTCTCAAAGTGTGATCTATGGATCCCTCGGGGTCCCTGAGACCCTTTTAGAGGGTCCATAAGTTTAGAATTATTCCACGATAATATTTCACAGTAATACTCAGATATTATTTGTCTTTTTCACTGTGTTCACATTGGCATTGATGTCATAAAAGCAATGGCAGCTAAACTGCTGGAATGTTAGCATGCAGCCCTTATACTGGTAGTCAGTGTGTTCTCCATATTATGTATGAGGGAATAAGGACAATTTCACTTAAAAGGTCCTTGATGAAACAGTGAATTTATTAATTTTTAATCTCAAACTTTGAGTTATTTTTAAATTAAAAATATCAATTTTATTAAATCTCAATCTTTTTAAAACCTTGTTGTGACAAAATGGGAAGTGCACTAATTAATGTATACCAGAGTACAGTGGATGTCTCAGGGAGAACTCGCTGTGAGATGATTTGTGCTGTGAGCTGCAGTAGCCACTTTTTTCGGAGAACATCACTTTTACCTGAAATAACAACTGAGAGACAAACTATGATTATTCAGACTCGGATACCTGGCAGATATTTTCCTGAAAACAAGTAAAGTGAGCCTGTCACTTCAAGAAAACAACTGATAGTATCTATTACTCATGATAAAATGTATGTTCTCAGGTGAAAATCAGAATTTTGGATGATTAATATCCACCATCATGAATTGACAACTTCCCAACACCTAAGTATTTTCCCGATGATATTAATGATAACATTAACCACTGTGATAGTTTTAAATATAATGTACTGAATTGTTTCACTGTTTGGGAGATCTGTATAACTCAGCAAACCAATATTTTACAAATGACCAACACATGTTATTGTGAAACCATGAGTGGGCAAAAGAGATGATTCAAAGACAGACCAGTGGGTTTGATGTGACAGAGAACAAAAAGCTTATTGCCATGGTTTTGATTTCACATTATAACTAACCCCTAAGGAAGTGACCCTTGTAGAGGTTAGGTGTTATATTAAAGAATACCTACAGTTATCTGAAAAGGATACAAAAGTACTCCTCTCTTTTCCAACTCTATATCTGTGAGATGACAGATTTTCTTCCTACTTCAATCAAAAAGATTGAATGTGGAATAGAGCTCCACTTCCACAATGGCAGCATTATGAGCACCACAGACCCAGGCAAAACAAGCATAACGGGAAAGCTACAATAAAACAATGATGTAAATTCTCTGGAAATTGTTCTAAGGGCACACATCACATGAAGAAATATTTATTCAAGAAAATCTACCAAAACTTGGTAGAGTCTGTGGCACTTGAGTCATGATCCCACTCCTCCCTGCCACAGGTCAACTTGACAGAAGCTCCGCTCAGACAAGTATGGCCAAAAAGAGGGGGTTGGCATTTCCCACCCCCTCCAAATCCCAGTTAAAGAAGCTAAACAGGTTGGAGGCTCATTTCGGCCACTCAGACCCCACTCACAACTTGGAGGCTTTATCCCAAGTGAGGCAAGGTGAGAATAGTGGGATCCTGATAACTCTCACCCTAGCTTCCTTGCAGGTTCCAAACGAGGAGAGGGAAGGCAAAAAGACCAGGGGCTACCATGCCCACCTGGTGTTCAGAGTATTGTGTCTCTGAGATTTTTCTCAGGGGTAAAGGCAGTTCATAAGAACAGAGCACACCGAAGCTCTCCCCGAAGGAAATGGTTTTATTTGAAACAGAGTGTGGGGAAGTACAAGCTTAAGAGGGCCCTAAAAAACAGTGGAGATTTTGATGGTCAGCAAATAAGAGGGAACTGGTAGCTTATTTTATTTTTTAATATATTTTATTCCTTACGCTATTACAATTGTCCCAATTTTTCCCCCTTTGCCTCACTCCGCATGGTACTCCCTTTCCCTCCAGCAATGCCTCCCTTAGTTTATGTCCATGAGTCATCTGTACAAGTTCTTTGGCTTCTCCATTTCCTGTATAATTCTTAACATCCCCCTGTCTATTTTGTACCTGCCAATTTATACTTGTTTTTTTAGTGTATTTTATTGATTATGATATTACAGTTGTCCCATTTTTTTCTCCCCTTTATTCCCCTCTGCCCTGCATCACCCATCCCTCCAGCATTCCCCCACTTAGTTCATGGCCATGGGTCATACAGATAAGTTCTTTGGCTCCTCTATTTCCTATACTATTCTTAACCTCCCCCTGTCTATTTTATACCTACTGTTTATGCTTCTTATTCTCGGTACCTTTTCCCCATTCTACACCCTCCCCCTCCCTGCTGATAACCTCCATGTGACCTCCCTTTCTGTGATTCTGTTCCTGTTCTAGGAGTTTGCTTTGTTTTGTTTTTGTTTTTGTTTTTTGTTGTTTTTTTTTTGGTTCAGATGTTGATAGTTGTGAGTTTGTCATCATTTTACTTTTCATATTTTTTTAAAGATTTTATTTATTTATTTTTAGAGAGAGGGGAAGGAGAAAAGAGGGAGAGAAACATAAATATATGGTTGCCTCTAGCGCACCTCCTACTGGGGACCTGGCCCGCAACCCAGGAATATACCCTGACTGGGAGTCAAACCGGCCACCCTTTGCTTCACAATCTGGCACTCAATTCACTGAGCCACACCAGCCAGGGCTACTGTTCATATTTTTGATCATCTTTCTTTTTCTTAGATTAGTCCTTTTAATATTTCATTTAATAAGGGCTTGGTGATGATGAACTCCTTTAACTTTAATTTATCTGGTAAGCACTTTATCTGCCCTCCCATTCTAAATGATAGCTTTGCTGGATAGAGTAATCTTGGATGTAGGTCCTTGCCTTTCATGACTTTGAGTACTTCTTTCCAGCCCTGTCTTGCCTGTAGGTATCTTTTGAGAAATCAGTTCATAGTCTGATGGGAACTCTTTTGTAGCTAACTTGTCTCCTTTTCTCTTGCTGCTTTTAAGATTCTCTCCTTATCTTTAACCTTGGGTAATGTAATTATGATGTGCCTTGGTGTGTGCTTCCTTGGGTCCAACTTGTTTGGAACTCTCTGAGCTTCCTGGACTTCCTGGAAGTCTATTTCCTTTGCCAGATTGGGGAACTTCTCCTGCATTCTTTTTTCAAATAAGTTTTCAATGTCTTGCTCTCCCTCTTCTCCTTCTGGCACCCTATGATTTGGATGTTGGAACGTTTAAAGTTGTCCCCAAGGTTCCTCAGCCTCTCTTCATTTTTTTGAATTCTTATTTATTCATTCTGTTCTGGTTGAATGTTTATTTCTTCTTTCTGCTCCAAATCGTTGATTTCAGTCCCAGTTTCCATTCCCTGCATATTTTTCTTTATTCCATTTTGCATAGCCTTCACTTTTTCCTCCCTTTTGCAACCATACTCCACCAATTCTGTGAACACACTGATTACCAGTGTTTTGAACTCTGCATCTGTTAGGTTGGCTACCTCTTCATCGCTTAGTTCTATTTTTGGAGATTTGATCTGTTTTTTCCTTTGGGCCATATTTTTTTGTCTTGGCAGACTTGTTACATTGTGAGGGGCAGAGCCTTAGGTATTTGGCAGGGCAGGGCAACCCACACCACTGCCTTGTGGCACTGGATGTTGGGGAGGGGCCTGAGAGGGAACAATGACACTTGCTTGGCTCTTGTCCAGCTTTCAGTCACTTCCCCTTCTTCCCGCAAGCGAATTGGGCCCTTCTCGTACTGATTCCCAGGTAGGTGGGTTTGTGTATGTTCTAGGACCCTGTGGGTTTCTCAAACAAACTCTCCTATGAGACTGGCCACAACCCCCTGCCACAACCCCCACAGGTTTTTACTGGTAGAGGTTTTGAGGCTTTCTTTTCCCACACCAGAATCCTGGGTTGCACAATCTCTCTCACTCCCCACTTGTGCATCCTGGTTTATCTGCACGCAAATGTGGAGCTGCCCAGCCTGCCAGCCACTGCCTTCCCACCCCAGTCCACCAGCTGAAGGCTTACTGCCTTCTTCTCCACCCGGCTACCCATCTCCACCCCTCCTACCTGTCTGGATGAATGTTTCTTCTTTAACTCCTTGGTTGTCAGACTTCCATACAGTTCAGTTTTCTGGCAGTTCTGGTTATTTTTTGTTTTAAAATTTGTTGTCCTACTTTCGGTTGTGGAGCAGACAAAGTGTATCTACCTATGCCTCCATCTTGGCCAGAAGTTCTCCATTTTATACTTCTTAATCCATGCACCTTTTCTCCCATTTTCCCCCTTAGCCTCCAAGGTGATAACCCCCGAAATGATCTCCGTATCTATGATTCTGTTCTTGTTCTGGTTGTTGCTTTGTTTGTTTGTTTTTTTGATTCAGTTGTTGATAGTTGTGAATTTATTGCCATTTTACTGATTGTAGTTTTGATCTTCTTTTTCTTAAATAAGTCCATTTAACAGTTCATATAATAATGGCTTGGTGATGAAGCACTCCGTTAGATTTACCTTGTCTGGGAAGCACTCTACCTGCTCTTCCATTCTAAATGATAGCTTTGCTGGATAGAGTAATCTTGGATGTAGGTCCTTGCTTTTTATCACTTTGAATATTTCTTGCCAGTCCCTTCTTGCCTACAAATTTTTCTTTGAGAAATCAGCTGGCGGTCTTATGGGAATTCCTTTGTCAGTAACTCTCTCCTTTTCTCTTGCTGCTTTAAAGATTCTCTCTTTAGTTTTAAACTTTGGCATTTTAATTATGATGTGTCTTGGTGTGGTCCTCTTTGGGTCCAACTTGTTTGGACTCTCTAAACCTCCTGGATTTGTATGTCTATTTCCTTTACCAAATTAGGGAAGTTTTATTTCATTATCCCAAATAACTTTTCAATTTCTTGCTCTTCCACTTCTCCTTCCGCTTCTATAATTTAGATGTTGGTATGTTTAAAGATGTCTCAGAAGTTCCTTAGCCTATCATCATTTTTTTTTAATTCTTTTTTCTTCTTCTTGTTTGGATTGAATGCTTTTTTTCTTCCTTATGTTCCAAATCATTGATTTGATTCTCAGCTTCACCCCCTCTACTGTTGTTTCCCTGTATGTTTTTCTTTATTTCACTTAATGTAATATTTATTTCTGCCTGGGTCTTCTTTATGCTGTTGCCATACTCAGTGAGTTCTTTGAGCACCCTGATAACCAATGTTTTGATCTCTGCATCTAATAGGTCAGTTATCTCCACTTTGTTTAATACTTTTTCTGGAGTTTTGTTCTGTTCTTTCATTTTGGGCCATATTTCTGTCTCCTCAATTTGGCAGCCTCCCTGTGTTTGTTTCTGTGTATTAGGTAGAGCTGCTTTGACTCCCTGTCTTAGTAGAGTGGCCTGTTGTCGAAGAGTGTACCTGTAAATTGTGTGGGGTAGAACCTTAGGTGATTACCAGGGTGGGGCAATGCATTTCACCACTTTGTGGCTCTGTGTGAGAGGGCTTGTAGAAGGGACAATTGTAGCAGGCTGTTTTGATTACTATAACTTTGTAATACTGTTTGATATTATAGTTTCGACTCTTTGTTCTTCTTTACCAGGATTACTGTTATTATGCAGGGCCTTGCGTTGTTCCATTTAAATGTTTGAAATATTTGTTCTAGTTCTGTGAAATACGTCATTGGAATCTTCATAGGAATTGCAGTGACTCTATAGCTTTGGGTAGTATGGACATTTTAATGACGTTAATTCTTCCTACCCATGAACACGGTGTAAATAAGTGCTTCCACTCATTTATATCTTCTTCAATTTCTTTCTTCAGTGTCTTATAATTTTCCACGTACAGATCTTTTGAGGACACAATAATCCAAAGTCTGTGGGACACTGGGAAAGCAATCCTAAGAGTAAAACTAAATTTTCAAATGACGTGATCATGTATATAGAAAACCCTATGTGGTCCACTAAAAGCTGTTAGCACTAATAAACAAATTCAACAAAGTTGAGGGTTACGAGATCTATGTACAGAAATAAATTATATTTCTATAGACTAACAATGAACAAACTGAAAATGAAATTAAGAAAAACATTTCATTTATAATAGTATCAAAAATAATATTTAGGAATAAAATTAAGAAAAGAAGTGTGAAACATTTATGCTCTGAAAACTACATAATATTGTTGAAAGAAATTTTAAAACAACTAATTAAATGGAAGGACATCCCATGTACAAGGATTAGGAGACTAAATATTGTTAAGATGGCAATATTCCCCAGATTGACCTACAGATTCAATATAATTCCTATCAAAATCCCACCTGGCCTCTGCAGAAATTAACAAGCTGATCTTAAAATTCCTTTGAAAATGCAAGGGACCCAGAATAGTGAAAACAATCTTGAAAAAGAAGAATACAGTTGAAAATTCTTCCTGATTTCAAAACTTACCTACGAAGCTACAATAATGACACAGTATGATACTAACATAAGGGTAGCTGATAGGCCAATAAAATAGAATTTGGAGTCCAGGAATAAATCCTCACATTTATTGTCAATCAATTTTAAAAAAGAGTGCCAAAACCACCCAATGGGGAAGAATGTTATTTTCAACATATAGCAATGGGACAACTGGATTTTATCATGCAAAAGAATAAAGTCAGAGTCTGATGTCACAGTATATACAAAAATTCACTCAAAATGGATAGAAGGCCTAAATGTAAGTGCTAAAAATATAAAACTCTCAGAAAAAGAAACACAGTTTTAAATTTCATGACATTCTATTAAGCAATGCTTTCTTAGATACAATGCCAAATACACAAGCAATAAAAGAAAAAAAGTACATAAACAGGTCATCAATGAAATTAAAAAGATGTTTTTGCTTAAAAGGATACAATCAAGAAAGTAAAATGGCAACCCATAGAATAAAGGAAACATTCACAAATCATATATCTGAGAAGGGTCTTGTGTCTAGAATATAAAAGATTCTTACAATTTAATAAAATAAGTAACCCAGTTTAAAAATAGACAAAGGATCTGAGTAGACATTTCCCCTAAGAAGATACAATGACAAATAAGCACATGAAAAGGTGCTTAACATCATAAGTAATTGGAGAAATATAAATCAAAACCACAATGAGATAGCCCTTTACACTCATTAGAATGGCAAAAATTAAAAAGGCAGATACTTGCAAGAGCTGGAGAGGATATGGAGAAACTGGAACCCTCACGCACTGCTAGTGGAATATAAAATGGATTGTGGCAAACAACCCGGCAAATGCTCAAAATGTTAAACAGAGTTTCCATATGACCCAACAATTTTCTGAGACATAGGTCCCAAGACATTTCTCTAGGCATATACTGAAGGGAAATGAAAATATGCATCTATACAAAAATTTGTACAAGAATGTTTACAGCAGCATTATCCATAATAGCCAAAGAGTAGAAATATGACCAAATGTCCATCAACTGATGACTAGGTAAACAAAATGTGACATATGCATATGGTGGTATATTACTTAACAGTACGAAGAAAGGAATTACTGAAACACACTGTAAAATAGTTGAACAGCAAAAACGTTATACTAGGTGAAAAAAAGCCAGTCACAAAGGACCATATATTATATAATTCTATTTATATGATTTGTCTAGAATAAGTAAATTCCCAGAGAAAGAATGGAGATTGGTGGTTGCCTAGGGTAAGCGGAAATAAGGAGTGAATGCTATTAGGTACAATGTTTCTTTTTGTGATGATGAAAATGTTCTAAAATTAATTGTGGCGATTGTTGCACAACTCTGTGACTGTACTGAAAAGTATTGAATTTTATCCTTTAAATGGATAAATCATATGGTATGTGAATTACATCTAAATTAAGCTATTATTTTAAAAAGTAAAGAAAATGATAGCAAAGCTATCATTTAGAATGGAAAGGCAGATAAAGTACTTCCCAGATAAAGTAAAGTTAAAGGAGTCCATCATCATCAAGCCCTTATTATATGAAATGTTAAAGGGACTTCTCTAAAAAAAGGAAGATCAAAACTATGAACAGTAAAATGACAACAAACTCACAACTATCAACAACTGAACCTAAAAAAGAAAACAAAACAAAAACAAACAAAGCAAACAACTAGAACAGGAACAGAAACACAGAAAGGGAGATCACATGGAGGGTTATCAGCCGGGAGGGGGAGGAGGGAGAATGAGGGAAAAGGTACAGGGAATAAGAAGCATAATTGGTAGGTACAAAATAGACAGGGGGAGGTTAAGAATAAGTATAAAATATGGAGATGCCAAAGAACTCATATTATAACCTATGGACATGAACTAAGGCCTGCGGGAAATGCTGGTGGGAGCGGGGGTGAAGGTGGAGGGGATAAAGGGAAGAAAAAAAATGGGACCACTGTAATAGCATAATCAATAAAATATACCTAAAAATATAAATACCAAGGTAAAACCATTTAAATGCAGCAGTAAGTACTATAAAAAGAAAAACACACTGCTGAAAATTGTTCAGAACTTTATTTTAAAAACAAGAAATAAATGACTTTTATATTATTATTTTTAAATGCATATTATATTTTCAAAATTAAAAGTATATTTAGAATTACTATAGATTAGTTTAGGAAACTCCTACCAAAATAAACAAGCCTATTTTTACATATTGTAAACTAAATTGTATTCTCCTATGGTGTCTTTAAAACTATTTTCAACTTGTAGGACTTTAATTAGCTGGTGACCTAATAATACCCCTGCCATAAAGGAAGACATAGATGATGTCAACTGGGCAATACCAGGTCCAACAAATGGTTGCTGTGAGGGCAAGTGGGACCCGGTGTATTGTGCCTGAGAAAATTAACTTTCCAGTCATTCATTGGGCATTTAACTTTGCTTCTGTTTGCACTGAAAACTAGCAACACCTACAGCAACTCTGCAGTAGCTAACAACAAAGGTTTCTGCCCTTGGCACACATTCTCCGTGGTTATGAAGCCTCATTGCTAAGGAAGCATGTGGACAGCTTCAGTTTACAAAGCCAGAGCACCTTCTTCAAGGTCACTGCTACCACTCCTCCATTAACTGCTAACGCCCAGCCCCTCCTGGGATCTGTATGGCCACTTGCCCCTCTGTCTTTACATTATGAATAAAGAGAACTTGAAAGGTTGGCCTTTCAAAGTCAAAGTCCAGAGCCTCCCTCTCTCACAGTAGGCCTTCACTAAAAAATGTTAATTCGATACCACTGGACTAGATTCTTAGGGTTGGAAAAGGGTTTAAAAAAGTAAAGTCCTAAGAAACCCAAAACACTAATTTGAAAAAATATATGCACTCTTATGTTCACTGCAGCATTATTAACCATAGCCAAGATCAGATAACAGTCCAAGTAAGTGTCCATCCGTAGATGAGTGAATAAAAAAAGCTGTGGTACATTTACACACTAAAATAATACTTGACAGTAAAAAACGGAAATCTTACCTTTTACAACAGCATGAATGGACCTGGAGACTATTATGTAAGTGAGATAAGCCAGTCAGGGAAAGACAAATAACATATGATCTCACTTATATGTGTGATTCCATAAACAAAATAAACTGACAAACAACATAGAAACAGAGACATGGATGCCTGGAACAAACTGACAGATGTCAAAGGGCAGTGGGGAGAGGGGGAGTGGATGAAAAAAGGTGAAGAGTTTAGACAAAAACATACATACATAACACATAGACATAGATAAAGAGGGAAAGGAGGGGTCGGCGGAGGTGGGCAAAACGGGTGGGGTGGGGAAGGGAATGGGGACAGAAAGAGACTTTGCATGTGGTTATGGGCACACAATGCACGGTGCAGATGATGTATTGTCGAGTTGTACACTTGAAACCTGTATCATTTTGTGAACCAATGTCACCCCAATGAATTAAAAAAAAAGAAAAAGAAAAAGAAAGGAGCCAGCAAATCCACAGGGACAGAATTTAAATGAGTGTTTGCCATGGTCTGGGGGGTGGGAGAATGAGAAGTCACTGCTGACAGGCACAGGGTTTCTCTCTGGGGTGATGAAAATTTTTTAGAATGAGATAGTGATGATGGTTGTACAGTTCTGTGAGTATACTAAAACCCACTAAATTGTACATTTAAATGGCTGGATTTCATGGTGTATGAGTTATATCTCAATTAATCAATAAATGGTAGCTATTTCACTGGCCTAAAATAGCAGAGGAGGAGAGGGTGGTTTAGTAACATGAAGGGTTAGTTCACAGGCATTTTGAGTAATAGTTTTTTGGGTTTTTTTTTTTCACTTAAAACTTGATTTTAGGGGTCAGGCTAGACATTTTGAAGATAGTTTTGTGTGAGACCGAAGGACTTCCATTCTCTCTTGGGAACGGAGGAGAAGGTTGAAGGCTGTATTTCTGCATTTGAAGATTAGATTACATAAGTACAAGTTTATGTAGGTCAATATTTGACTTTGTGTTTGATCTGGGAGAAACTATTTATTGAAAGATTTGTGGCTCTTCTGAATGCGCTAGAGTATTTTAAAGCACATATTGGGAACAGGGGTAGACTTTAGCACACATTTCTGGACAAGAGCATAAAGAAGGACTATTTTGGACTTAGGGAGATTTGGAGCCAAGCATGGAAGGAAATGGGAACTCAGGAGGGAAAGAGTGAGAACACCAAGCAATAAGATGTCCCTGCCTCCACTGATTCCCAGTCCTCCATGATCCCCTCCTCAATTGTCTAAACAAGGGAGGTAAGTTCAGGGCCCCAGAACACTTCTACTTGATGGCTCAAAGGATATTCTAAAATGGGTGTCTGAACTGTTACTTGATATAGTTAGACATCTTAGGTAAACATGCTACTGTGTTGATAGAGAAGAGGGTTCTGGCTTGGGATACCTGCCCACTCCTGAGAAGTAAGTCTAGCAAGAAAGTAGGGTGGAGGTCTAGCAAAGTCATGGGGAGACTTGCATATGTCTCTGCATAAAGCCCTGAGCTCTACCTGGAAGAGAATAGGTTTTAAGGAAGAGGGAGACAGTGCCATGTAAAACCAGTGAGTTTGGGTCCCACCCAGCCTTCTCTGGACATATGTTTGAGCCCCAGAGAAAGAAAAGGGGATGAATAGAAATGTAAGGAGACTAGCTCACTTGAGGTGTTTATAGATGGAGCAGCTTTTGCTGAGTGTGACACAAAATGGGAGAGCAACATTCTGTTTTCAGCGCTAAGCTAATCTCTAGGCCCAACGATTGTGCTGCTATTTTGGGCATCTCTAGGCTCTGCCAGTTGGAAGTGGGTGGCTGCTCTGTGTTTCCTTCCCACAACCTCACAACCAGATGATATATAACAATCAGTGTTAGGCTCAGATCACATTCTGCCACATGTACAAATGTTATTAGCAACTGAGCTCCAAAAGTCACACAACCAGTTTTGTGATCCCCGTGAAGTTCCTACTCTCCCTTTATTAGGCAAACTGTATTTGTTTCTTTGGGTTACCCTAACAAAATACCACAGTCTTGGTGGTTTAGAACAACAGAAATGTATCCTCTCACAGCTCTGGAGGTTAGATGCCTGAAACCAGGGTGCTAGCAGGGCCACATTCCCTCTGAGATGCTGGGTAAAATCCTCCATCACCTCTCTCAGTTTCTGGTGGTGGCCAGCAATCCACAGTACTCTTGGCTTGCAGCTGCCTCACTCCAATCTCTGCTTTGTCCTCACATGGCCTTCTCCCTGTCTGTCTCTTCTCTTTTTCTTATAAGGACACCAGCCATGTTGGATTAGACTCCAGTATAACCTCATCTTAACTTGATTATATCTGCAGGACTCTAGTTGCGAAAAGGCCAGAATTCACAGGTATTAGGGATTAGGAATTCAAAATATCATTTTGGAGGATGCCATTCAACCCATGACACATACCTCGCCAGAAAGGGCTGTACCTGGTAGACAGTCTGCCCAAAGCACCAGGGAGTCTCCTCTATTGTCCAAGATGGCAGCAAGGGGATATTCTTACATTGAGCATGGAAAGCTAGAAATATCAATGGATAGGGCCCAAGCATGAAAAGCTAGCAAGATAATTGGACAGAGAAAAGAGCCCTTCTTCCTCTTTCTAGTACCAGATTGGGGGTAGGACCAGGGAAGGTAGGAACATGTACCATAGAAGTCAAAATGGCACATGGAGAGGTGCTGGACCAAAGAGACCTGTCAGTCTAGCCTGGGGAAAGAAGGGATTGGCTGGGAAGGGGAGCAAGTTAAAGTTTAGGAAGTTGATTGGTCATTTTCAGAAAGCACCCAGCCTGTCCCACATTCAAGCTAATAATCCCAGGGAAACAAAGAAATGCGCTCTCGCACTCTCTCTCTCTCTCTCACTTGTGACCTGCACTTGCATGGTGCACTTACCTGTCTCTCCATGGACCTCATGGTATTGGCAGCCATGTGGCCCATGGCCTCCAGGAGGGAAACTCTGGCTCTCTCTTACCTATCTGGTGATGCACTCACCCATGCATGCTCATGCTCTGTCACCCAGGAGCCCACAACTATGTGGCTCCAGCAGCCCAATTGCCCATAGCTATGTAGGCCCCACATGCAATTTCCAGAAGGGAACCTGAAATGGACAGCAGCTGGGAACAAGCTAGGCGACCTAGACGGAGACTAAGACTACCTAGTTTCATAATGAAAGGAAACAAAAGTTTTTTAGTTTGAGGATAGAGAAAACAAAAACGTCATTTTTCCCCCATCCAAATTTGAAAGACTTCCTGAATTCTCTCTGAAACCCTCGGAAGGTCAGTGGACTCCAGTTGAAGAAACTGTGTCCTCCATGGATGCAAAGAGTGTATTCCCAGTTAGGGAGCTTCGGCAGCCCGGGAGGAAGAAAAAGTTAATGCCATTACAGTGTCTGCACTGAATCATCTTAACACAGGTTATAGATCCTATACCTGCAGAATTCTGGGAGGCCAGGGCTATACAAGTACCCTGGAGGAGGCTGCAGATACTGGGGTACTGGCCAAGATAGGAGGAGTGGAGTCTCAGAGAAAACAGCATTGTCAGCTGCAAGCAAGGCAGGAGTGGGAAATGGGAGTGACAGGGCTGACCAATATATAGGGCCAGCAGAGCAGAAATTAAACTATACGGTCAACACCACTTGGTAATTAACTAGACGCATTTGTAAATACTTGGAAAGTACCCCATGGGCACCCCTAGACATTCCCGTATCATTTGGTGGGTAGCTAGAACAAATGAAATATACATTATGTTTGAATATTTTGGATGGATTTTATCTACAAACAGTCCAACTTCAAAGCTTGAACTTATACAGATAGTTTTAGAGATTTGAAACAAGCAAACCAAAAAATCCAATAAAAATATTTAAAAGATTTTATTGATTACTTATAGAGAAGGGGGAAGGGAAAGAGAAAAAGAGGAAAGGGAACATCAATGTGATAGAGAAACACCTATCAGTTGCCTCTCACACACCCTCAACCAAGGACCTGGCCCTCAACCCAAGCATGTGCCCTGGCTGGAATCAAACTGGAAACCTTTCACTTAGCAGAACAATGCTCAACCAACCAAGTCATAGCAGTCAGGGCAAAAAATTTTAATCAATATATATTATTATTAAATTTATTACTTTTATCCATTAGTAATCGACATTATTAAATCAATGTGATTAATAATACTGATTTGCTGGACCTAAATTGCTACTGACAACGAGAATATAATTTTCCACAGCACGGTTCTATTTGATAACTCAGTTCTTCCACCATTTTCCCATTTGAACTATTGGGAATTTTTCTTCAAGCCAGACATCATTTAGCCTTTACTTTGGAAGAATGCACTATTTACATATGATGTCCTCCTTTGCTTTTTATGTTAGAATATTTCAAATGGGTTTCATCTATAAACAGTCCAAATTCAAAGCTTGAAAATCAGTCATTTTACTATCCACCCAAAGTTTAAGAAGATAAAGTTAAATTTCAGAATTTATCAGCCTGCTTCAGTGATTATGCCCCAAAGAAGCAGTCCTTTTTTTTTTAAATCAGCAGAAAACCATTCTGTCATCATCCACTTTCTAAAGCACAGAGTCTGTGGCCCCCACTTGGAAATGTTAAAAGTAGTACTTTAGTACATCATTTGTCGTCTTCTGCACATATCCAAATGTGACAGAAATGGAGTAAGCAGCAACGCTGGCCATGGTGGCATCTCTGAGGGTGTGCAGGGACTAATGTTCAATCCGGTCTTTAAACTTTCTTTTGTTTTGCAATTGTGTCTGGTCCACCACTGATGTATCCTGTGAGTCAGTGGTCTGTAAAAAAGGTAATGCTCCCAGCCTCTATTTTAGAAGAGGCATCTCCACCCAATCATCTGGGGCTGAAAAACCACCTACCTTCCCCTGGATCACTTTTCTGAACAGCTGTGCTTTGGAAGGGGGCATGAACTGGGCACCCTGGAGCTGTCACAGCGCTGCTGAGGATTAGTATCTGACCTTGGAAGAGTTCTTTAATCTCTTGGGACTACAGTTTCCTCTCTAATAAATCAGTGAAGAACTTTGCAGTTCAAAATTTATTTTATGGCAGCATAATGCTTAAAGGAAAAGCAATCTTGTGGATTTCCAATATTTGCCACTATTGTTTTTATTATTTTAATCAAAATATTACTTAAATATGTAAACTTAGAACTAGATATAAACTTATGCAAATAGAGATTAGAAACAAGTAAAATGAGTCTAATAAAATTTTAATACATTATTCAATTATTAAATGTCCATTAATAATTGATATTATTAATTCAATGGAATCAATAATGCTGGGGTTTTTAACCTAAATTGCTGCTCACGACGGGAATATAATTTTATAGAGCACTGCCTCTACTATTCTGTTCTATTTGACGACTCAGTTCTCTCACCATTTTCTTCCTTTGAACTATCGGGAAATTTTTTTCAAGCCACATGATTTGGCCTTTACTTTGGAAGAATACACATCTTCTTTTCTCTTTTGAGCCTGCAATTATTAAAGTTTTCTGTGAGTTTTAAAAAATTGAATATTAAATGCTTTTTCTGCGTCCATAGCCAGGTATTACAGTGGGCTACTTTAATTGATTTTGGGATATTCAACCAGTCTTGCATCCCTGGAATAAATCCCACTTGCTTTTTGTTGTATAATTCTTTTTACATACTGCTGAATTGTGTTTGCTAATGTCGTATTAAGAACCTCTGCATCTATTTTTATGAGAGATAGTGGTGTAAGCTTTTCTTTTTGCCTGTGTTGCCTGGTGTTTTTATGAAGGTAATAATAATAGCTTCATAATATGAGTTGGGAAGTGTTCCCTCCCCTTCTGCTTTCTAGCATGGATTGTGTACAATCAAATGTCTAAACTTTTAGTAGAATTCTTTGGGACTGATTATTTCTTTGGGGGGAATTTTTAATTATGAATTTGATTTCATGATATTTATAGGTCTATTCAAATGAGCTGTTTTATAAATGTGGGTTGTGGTACTTTATATATTTTGAGGAATTGACCCATTTCACCTATATTGTCAAATTATGAGTAGAGTTGTTTGTAGTATTCTCTTGTGGTTCTTTTAACACGTACAGGGTCTGTAATGATATCCCCTGCTTCATTTATGATAATGGTAGTTTGTGTCTTTTTTCATTGCCAATCTTGCTAGAAATTTTTAAATTGTATTGATCTTTTCAAAGAAACAGCTCTTTGTTTCATTGATTTTTCTCTATTTTTTAAATTTCAATTTCATTGATTTCTGCTCAGATTTTTTATTATTTCCTTCCTATACTTGCTTCATTTTTATTTTTCTCTTCTTTTTGTAGGTTCTTGAGGTGGGAGCTTACATTATTGATCTGAGACATTTCATCTTTTCTAATGTTTGCATTTTTTTTGTTTTGTTTTTAAAAGAATGTTTTTGCTATTTTATTTTATTTTATTGGTGTATTTTATTGAGTATGCTGTTACAGTTGTCTCATTTTTCCCCCCTTTATGCCCTCTGCCCTGCACCCCATCCCATCATGCCCACACCTCTTAGTTCATGTCCATGGGCTGTACATATCAGTTCTTTGGCTTCTTAATTTCCTACACTGTTCTTAGTCGCCCCCTGTCTATTTTTCTTTTTGTCAACGTTTTCCCACCACCACTTTCCCCAGCCCCACCCACTCCCACCTCCCACCCTCAATCCTTCCCTGATTTGGCTTTGTCGATGTGTCCTTCCTACATGTTCCTTGATGACCCTTCCCCTCCCTTTCCCCTTTCATCCCCCCATCTTTCCTAATGCTTGTGTTTAGTGCAATAAATTTCCCTCTCGGCACCTCTGTAGTTGTGTCCTACAAATTTTGAGTTATATTTTTATTTCATCTAATCTGTTTTTTAATTTCTCTTGACAACTCCTCCTTACCTACAAATTATTTTTAAAGTGTATTGTTTAGTTTCCAAGTGTTTGGGGAGTTTCTTATTACCCTTCTATTATTAATTTCTAGTTCCTTCAATTATTGTTGAAGAACACACTCTCTGTCATTTAAATCTCTCCAAGTTTGTAGAGGTTTGTTTTACAGTCCAGGATGTGGTCTTGTCTTGGTATATGCACTGTGGGCACCTAAAAAGAATGTGTACTCTGCTGTCGTGTGGAGCTTTCTATAAATGTCAGTTAGATCTTCTTGGTGGATGGCGTTTAGTACTAAATTTTTGCTGATTTTCTGCCTATTTGTTCTATTAATTGTTGACAAAAAGATATTGCATGTTGCAATTATGACTATGGGTTTGTTTATTTCTGCTGTTAGTTGTATCAGTTTTCCTTCACATACATTGCTGCTCAGTTGTTTGGTGCACACGCATTTAGGATTATTACGTCTTCTTGGTGGATTGACTCTTTTATTATATAATGACCCTCTCTGTTCCTAGTAATTTTCTTTGTTCTTAAGCCCCTTAAATTATTAATTTTAGATCTTTCTTCTTTTCTAATACATGCACTCAGTGCTATAAAATTTTGTCTAAACACTGCTTTTGCTACATCCCACAAATTTTTGTAAGTTGTATTTTTATTTAGTTCAAAGTGTTTTTCAATTTTTCTTGAGACTTCTTTGACCCATGTGTTATTTAGAGTATATTGTATAATCTTCAAATATTTTGAGATTTTTCTAGCCGTCTTTCTGTTATTGATTTCTAATTTAATTCCACTGTGGTCTGAGACCAGACTTTGTATGATTTCCATCCCTTTATATTTATTTTACGGCCTAGAATACAGTCTATTTTAGTGACTGTTCCAACTGAGCTTAAGGAGAATATGTATTCTGTTGTAGCTGGATGAATTATTTTATAAATGTCAATTAGATACAGTTGATCAAGGTACCGTTCAGTTCAACTCTATCCTTACTGATTTTCTGCCTGCTGGATCTGTCATTTACTTAATAGAGAGGTTTTGAAGTCCCTAACTATAAGAGTGGATTTGTCTCTTTCTTTCTTGCAGTTCTATTTTTGCCTCATGTACTTTACTGTTCTGTTGTTCAGTGCATGCACATTAAGGACTATTATGTCTTCTTGGAGAACCGACTCTTTTATCATTATGTAAAGTTTCTCTTTATTTTTGATAATTTTCCTTGCTCTGAAGTCTGCTTTATCTGAAATTAATATGGCTACTCTAGTGTTATGAGTTGAATTGTGCTTCCCCCCAAATTGTTAAAATCCTAATCCCCACTACCTCGGAATTGTGACCTTATTTGTAAATAGGGTTGTTGCAGGTGTAATTAATTAAGGTGAGGTCACACTGGAATTGGGTGAGACTCAAATCCAATAAAACTGATATCCTTATGAAAAGGGGAAATTTAGAGACAGATATGGACATAGAAAGAACACCCTGTGAACACTGTAGTTGTGCAGCCACAAGCCAAGGGGTCTATCAGAAATTAGGAGAGAGTCCTGGAATAAAATCCTTTTCTAGCACCTTCAGAGGGAGTATGGTCTTACTAACACCTTAATCTTGGACTTCTGGCCTCCAGAACTGTAAACCAATAAATTCCTCTCGGTATTTTGTTACAACAGCCCTAGCATATTAATTCATCCAGGTTTCTTTTGATTACTATTAGGAAAGCATATCTTAGGGTTTAAGTCTGCCATTTATTTTCTGTTTTTTCCTCTTTGTTTTTCATTGCTCTGTAGTCTTTTTTCCTGACTTTCTTTGGGTTATTTGTATATTTTTTGGAATTCTGTTTTGATTTTCTATACTGATTTTTAGGGTATTTCTTCTCATAGCATTTTCAGTGGTTACTGTATGTATTATATTATGTATACTTAAATTATCACAGTGTTGTATCTTCATTTTACCAATTGAATGAAGCATAAAAATGTATTTCCCTTTATGGCCCTTTACTTTCTCCCACTAATAATATAATTTTCTTATATATTTCCTCTACATACATTTAGAACCTCATCAGATGTGTTATAATTTTTGCTTTTATCATTAAAAATGATTCAGGAACATCAAGAGCGCAAATTGAAAATACTGTATTTTTGCTAACGGTATCTTTTTTTCTTTCCTGCTTTTCTCAAGATTCCTTCTTTTATCAATTCCTTTCTGTTTAGAAAATTTTCTTTATTCACTATTTTGGCTATTTCTGCTTACAACAAATTCTTCATTTTTTCTTCATCTGAAAATTTCTTGATTTCTTCTTCGTTTTTAAAGAATATTTACCTGGCTAGCGTGGCTCAGTAGATTGAGAGCCAGCCTGAGAACCAAAGGGTCGCGGGCTCAGTTCCCAGTCGGGGCACTTGACTGGGTTGCAGGCCAGGTCCCCAGTCGGGGGCGCATAAGAGGCAACCACACATTGATGTTTCTCTCCCTCTCTTTCTTCCTCTCTTCCCCTCTCTTTAAAAATAAATAAATAAAATCTTTTTAAAAAAAGAATATTTTTACTGGATATAGGATTCTGGGTTAACAGTTCTTTTCTTTCAGTACTTGAAAAATATTGTGCTGCTTTCTTCTGGTTTTCATGGTTTCTGATAAGAAATCTATTGTCATTTAAATTGTTTTTCCCCATAGATAGGGTGTTTCAATCTGGTTACTTTCAAAAATTTTTTTGCTTTCTCTTTAGTTTTCAGACTTTGGCCCAAATTCATCTTGGTGTGGAGTGCGTGTGTGCGTGTGTGAGTGTGTGTTAATTCTATTTGGGATTTGCTCAGCTTATTTAATCTGTAGGTTTACATCTCTTGCCAAATTTGGGAAGTTTTCAGTCATTATTTCTTTCAGAACTTTTTTAGTCTACTTTCTCTCATTCTAGGAATCCAATGAGATAACTATTAAGTTGTTTGTTATAGTCCCACAGGCTCTAGAGGCTCCTTGATTTTTTTCAGTCTATTTGTTGTCTGTTGCTAAGACTAAGTCATTTCTATTGTTCTATCTTCATGTTCACATATTCTTTCCTCTATTTCATCCATTTTGACATTAAGTCCACTATTACAGTTTTGGTTATTGTATTTTTCAGTTGTAAATTTTCCATTCGGTTCCCTTTTAATCTTCTATTTCTTTGCTAAAATTATTTCTTTGCTGATAATTCCTACTTTTGCATTTGCTTCAGCACTGAAGTATATTTTTAAATATATTTTTAAAAGATTTTATTTATTTTATTTTTAGAGAGGGGAAGGGAGGGAGAATGAGAGGGAGAGAAACATCAATGTGCGGTTGCCTCTCACGTGCCCCCAGTCAGGGCCCGCAACCCAGGCATGTGCCCTGACTGGGCAATACAACCGGGGACCCTTTGGTTCAGAGGCTGACGCTCAGTCCACTGAGCTATACCAACCAGGGCCTAAGTATTTTTTTTTATCATGATTACTTTAAAACCTTTATCAGATAACTCTAATATCTCTGTCATCTTAGTGTTGGCATCTATTGTCCTTCTTCATGCAATTTGAGATATTTCTGGTTCTTGACATGATGATTGGTGGTTTTTTTGTTTTTTGTTGTTGTTTGTTTTTTTTTTTAATTGAATCCTGGACACTTGGGGTATTATGTTATGAAATTCTGGATCTTATTTAAACCTTCTGTTCTAGTAGACTTTTTTGACACTACTCCAGCAGAGGTGAGGTTGCCACCTTGTTACTGTCAGATGAGGGTAGCACCTGGGTTCCTCACTTGGCCTCCTTTGATACTCTAGGGTGATGAGGCACCTCATTACTGCTGGGTGGTGGTGGAAATTCATTTCTTTCCACTATGCTGTACCTTCATGGTTGGTTTGTCATTTACTGCTTCCCACATGGCCTCCACTGACATCATCTGGAAGTGGCCTTTTTATTGCTGGAAAATAGTGAATATCCTGACTGCCCACTAAGCTTCCATAACACCACCTGGTCCAGCAGTGGCAGTAACCGGGGGGCATGGAGGGACAGTGGCGGGGGGTGGAGCACTTCTTTCCACCTGGTAAGGGTGGAAGTCTAGGCTCTTACTCAGCCTTTGCTGGAATAGCTGGGAGTGGGGCCACAAGGTTTTTGGTAGTATCCAGCTGGAGGAGAGCAGTTGTTGTCTGAAAGTTTCCTGCTTTTAGGCTGTCCTTTCCCAGTCCCTTCACTAGAAAAAAGCAGGCTTTGTTGAGGCTTTTGTTTTTGCGGAGTTATTTTTGTCTGCACCATTGCCATTTCCAAGTTTCCAGTTACTTCCATTCTAAGTCTGGAATATATGAGGTAAAAAATACAAAAATAAATAATAAATAATCCAGGGAACTCACCACCATGTCATTCCTTGGATCCTAAAGCCCAAGCTAGTCTACCTTCTCCTCTCTATGTTTCAGAGTCTCCTTGTTTGTTTTCTATATAATGTCAATGATGTTTAGTGGAGGAATAGGTAAAGTACATTTACTGTATCTTCCCAGAAGTCCCTGGTACAAATTTAAGATTTATTTTGGAAGTTTTTCTTATAAGAAGAAAAGAAATAGAGAAGCTAGCTTTGCCAGAAAGCCATGCTGCCTCAGCAATGATCTTTTCAATGCTTATCCAATTAAAGCAGAAGTGCCCCACCTGTCTGATGTTCGGTTCCCAGAAGTAGACCTGAGATGGGGATTTGAATGAAAGGGGCTTATGAGGCAGTGAATGGTAGGGGTGTAAGGAAGTGGGACTGGGAAGTGAGGAAGGCCAAACAAGGGTACACTATCACAGAGAGTAGCTTTGGCTTGAGCCCTCAGGGTACACTGGAGACAGTGCATGTGTCCCCCCATAGTTTTCCTGATCAGAGACAATGGCAGGGCCAGCTTCATGGGAATCCAGAGTCATATAGGGCTCCACATTCAGAAGGGTCCCATACATCATTTAATGCTCTGCTTTCATCATCTTGAAGTTCTTAATCATTTTTAAACAATTATTTATTTTGTACTAAGCTCTACAAATTATGTAGCCAAGTGGTGGAGTATTTATACCTCTGTCCCTGCAAAGGAGTTGGAGGGATGTAAAATCCAAGGCATTCTGGGTTCTTCTTTGGCTCAGGTATACTGGGCTACAGATCGTGCCCCCCAAAATTCATGTCCACTGGAGCCTCATGGCCTTATTTTGAAACAGGGTCTTTGCAGGTATACTCAGTTAAGATGAGGTCATACTGGTATAAGGATACCAGTGACTGATATCCTTATAAGAAGAGAAAATGGATGCACACACACACAAAGATGCCAAGGGGAGACAGAGGCCAAGGTTGGAGTGAAGCACACGCCAGCCAAGGAACACCAAGGATTGCCAGCAGCGCACCAGAAGCTAGAAAAGGCATGGAACAGTTCCTTCTTTAGAGCCTCCGAAAGGAATCAACCCTGCTGACATTTTAATTTTAGACTTCTAAACTCTTCAAGTTTGAGAGAACACATTTCTTTTGCCTCAAGCTGCCCGCCTTACAGCAGCCTTTGGGAAGCGAATATGCCAGGTACTGGCTGTTGGAAGTGAAGTCACACCTGGGCCAGCATGCCAAAAATTGTCAAAGGAGCTAAGGAGCAAGGGCAGAACCCTCCCGGGGCCAGGAGGAGTTGTGGTTTGGGACCGTGGGCATCTATAAGGGTCTGTACTTATTACCCCATGAGATTCCCTATGCCCAAAGGAGTATAACATCAAATAACAAATTAAAAAACAAAACAAAACAGCTTTTCAAGTCAAGGAGATAGTGACCACAAATGAAAGGAAAAAGCTGTTTTCCTCCTTATAAATAAAGGGCTCGCATTTCCACCTTGCATGAGGCCCTACCAATGATGTAGCCAGCCTTGATAGCAATCACCCAACAGACAGTGTACATAAGCCGCTTGCTGAGCCAAGGAGCTCCTAGGCAACTTGTTGACACACAATGCAGCTTAGACACTCTAAAATGTTAAAGACATCTAAAATCCTAAACATAGCACCCCAGGGAGGACCAATCTGTCACATGACTCTTAAATATACTCCTGTCCTGTGGGCTGCTCCACAGCTCAGAACTATGCACACCAGCTATGGACCCCCTACAAAGGGTCTCAGCTTACCCATTCCTGAGAAGAAGCTGTAACACATACTCAGATTTATAACAGCCGATGTATAAATAAATCATGTTTACTTTGTTTATTGCTAAATTCCATCAATAGAGTCCTAGGGAAGCACAGAAAATGTAAATCCTGAGCTCCTCCTGTCTTGACTTTGACCTTCTATGGGAACATGGAGGAGAGGCTCAGGTTGTCCTCCACCTTCCTGTCAGCATTTATCCCTTGATTTCCCCAGATTAGGGTTTCACTGTTACCACATATTTCTGGGTGTATGCCAGCCATTTCAGAGTAAACATAATTGCTGTCCAAAGTGGGACCAATTTTTGTTCCAAGTCTGCCATGATCATCGCTATGTTCTCTCTAATTATTTGTGTTGCTCTGGGGATGTTCAGTGTGTTTTTGTCACTGTTTCCAGCAACAGCTGACTGGCAGGATGAGCTCCTTCGGGGCCTGCTCCTGGACAACTGGCAGGAGCAGAGACAATGCATTTGAGCCCTGTCTAGGCACAGAAGGGAAGCAGTTGGGCTGGGCAGGGGCAGCTGCAGTAAGGGGACTCTGTGGCCCAGTGATTCGGGGCACAGAGGGCAGCAGGATGCACCCAAAGGACAACCACAGGTTTTCCTATGCCTGTCCATGTGGGGTCCATGGAGGAGCATAGAGAACATGCCTGCGGCTGCATTTGCTAAAGGAATCGAAGAACAAACGAAGAACCTCTCTTTGCGGGGACCCCTGATGGATTGTGCCACAGCAAACCCACAGGGCTCGAGTCTTTCTGGCAAATGAGCTCAGCCATTTAAGTACTGGCTTAGTCTCTTCCCCAAAATTCACCATAAAGTATAAGCTTCAGTGGGGACTGACTACAAATGGGTACAAGGGATTTTACTGGGGTGATGGAAATATTCTAAAACTGGATTGTGATGGTGGTTGCAGAGCTCTGCACATTTACTAAAATTGATTGAATTATACACTTAATACAGGTACATTTTATGGTACATAAATTATACCTCAGTAAAGCTCTTTAAAGAAAACATGGAAACAAAAAGAAATGTGTGTGTGCACATGTGTGTGTGTATCCCCTTGAGAATTCTTTTCCATTCATATCCTCATCCAGATTAAATTTACATACTTATTTTAAAGTCAATATTATGGAGGCATAATTTACATATAAACAGAGCTACTCTTGATTTTGTAAACCAGTGTCAGCAAAAAAACTTTGATAGTAGCATAGATGGTTCCTAGGATGGTTGGGTAAAAAAGATATAGAAGTAAAATAGACCAAGAGAGGACACAGGTTTTAGAAACAAAATAACTTTTTTATCTTTCATTCCCTATTTAAAATTGATTTTTGTATCTTGAATATAATCTTTTATATATTTTACTGATCAGATTGCCTCTTGTCACAAAAAAAAATGTTGTAACATTTCTCTCCAATGTGACTATAAAAATGCACCTTGTGTGAGAACTTGCAAGATACTCGTCTACATCTAAAAGAAATTATCTATGGGCATTTTGATGAAATCCTGTCCCATGCTTGATTGGTGGATATTTTACAGGTTCATTTTCAAGTAGGTTTATTTTTTTTAAACTTTTACTTCAAGATGGTGGTGACAAAATGGTAATTTATAACTTGATGATATCATACTTAGGTATGATGCTTCTTGGTCTTGGGATTCATATTTCTTGATTGAATTTAGAACACTACTATCTGAGTCTCAGAATATATTTTCAAGGCAATATTTCTCTTTCTTTTAATGAGTTAAAGAATTCTGGAGGAAGTTCTGATCAGTTCAGGAGGTACTGCTTATTCCCATCAGGGGCCTGCAAAGATCAAATTCATGTTTTATGCAAGAATTTTTTGAAGGGCTTAAAGCAACTGTTAAAGCATCTGGGATGTCTGGTGGTTTAAGCGGCCCTTGCTAAGAAATATTAAACATTAACCTTCTAATTTACATATAAATAAATATATAGTTTGGTGAGTTTTGACAGAGCTATGTATCAGTGTAACCGCTGTCACGGTCATGACATAGAACATTTCCATTCTCCCCACGTGTTTCCTCTAGGCTCCCTGGAGTCAGTTCTCCCCATCCTCCCTGCTCCAGGTCCCCACAGATCTGCTTTTTGTCACTGTAGATTACTTTTGAGCCTTTGTGAATTTCCTAAAAATGCACTCTTTTGTGTCTGGCTTCTTTTGCCAGACATAATATTTTTAAGATTCATCTTATGCCCCTCTTTAAAAACAAAACAAACTTATGTTGGTGGTCTCTCCAAAGTGAGAAGGCCATGTCTGCGATAAGAATAAGTTTTCCAAACTAGAAAACAACTTCCTTCATTGGTCTAAGGCTCCTTGCTGATAATATTTTTCTCAATAATGAGTTTGGAAGAGGAACTTTCATTTCTAATTTAGATTGACTTTTTATATTATCTGTTAATTTTTTTAAAAGAGAGGGAGAGAAAGGGTCAGGTTGGAGGGAAAGAAACACACTAAGACAAAAGTGTTTTAAACTGAAACACTTACCTAAAAATGGCACATATTTAAAGTTTACAAGCCAGTGATTAATTCCTTAGGAAAAGCAGAATATTTAATCTTATGGCATGTAGTAAAGACTCAAGTACTTGTTGGAAGATTGAATGAATTTGAAATATTGATAATACTCAGGGGAACAAACATTATTTCTCCAAACTTGCCTAAATTACTATGTGAAATCTGTCTTTAGTTGTGAGCAAGTTTTGCTCACAAACTAGCAAGAAGTTACTCTGAATATGCAAATAGAAGTACTCTCTTATTTTAAAATAGCTAAACCAAACTGAAAATATGTGGGTGTTGGTTGACATAGGAGTATACTAAGTCAAAACCGAGGCCTGAGAACCACTGCTGAAGCCAAACATTGGATCTCAAATGGTTTAAGCCACTTGAAGAAAGAGGTGAGACCATGAGAATCAGCAGAAGAGGGCTCTATGCAGAGCATTCTGCAAATTGGAAAGAAAACTGGTTCTAAAGAGGTTAGATTTTTCTTGGCACTGCCCCCTGACAATACATGCCATCTCCAGAAGTTCCCAAGAACAGGCTCCTAAAAATCTGTTTCCATAGCTAGCACCTAGAAAGACATTCAAAGTCTCTGGGCTTCCCTCTCCTGACATTCTAACAGTATCATTTTTCAAGTGTTTCAACTTAGAGGAGTACCTGGGAATCTACACATACTCATTACTTTGTGTTCTTTGTTCTCTCCTTATCCCTGTTTCCATGAGGGATCATCTTCTTTCACCGTCTAACCATTGTCTTTGGTTCACTTTGGGTCACCCAGATCGACAGCCTTCTTATACCTTTTTCCATGACAGCTTGGAGCCACCCACCACACTGGCTCATCCCTGTTGGCATCGGGGCAGAAAGATTTTATACCTACATAAGATTACACAGGTGCTTTCTACCCAGGGAGCCTTTACCCAACCCAGGGCCTGCCCCCACCCTCCCCAAGTATTATGGGCTTGATTGTGTCCCCTCAAAAATGAGCTGAAGTCCTAACCTGCAGTCCATCAGAATGTGTCTCTGTTTGGAACCAGGGTCAGTGCAGATGTAATTAGAACACTAACCTCCTCACGGGACCAATCTGGATTTACAACTAAATTGTAGAGAAATCATCTTGAATAACCAACTGAACACTAGCTGGAGAGAAGCCTTACAAACACAGACAGGCAGAAGAAAATGCTTCAGTACCACACAATTGATAAGGAGTGCAGAGGAGACTTGAGAGGGCTGGCTGAGCTCCCAAGGGCAGCGGCTGAAGTGCTGGAGGGGTATTTCAGCAGCCAGGGGGGTCCCCCTGAGAAGCGTGGGACCTAAACCCCAAGCAGTGTTCCCCAGCCTATAGCGCCAGAGCTGGAAAGGAACCCAGATAACATCCAGCTGTGAAAAGAAGCAGGGGTTCTGTCAGCCAGGGAGACATAGCTAGAGATGCAGGGAGCTCTTTGAAGGGCCAAAGCACAAAATTTCATTTGCAGCCACTTATCCTGGATGCCAGCAAAGGGAGGGCAGAGAGGACTAGAGACACTTCAGGAGAGTCTGGGGTTCATGGCTTTGGGAAGAGAACTGAGAGAACAGCCACCTGGACCCATGTGCTGAGTCATTCCCCATTCTGCTGGAGCCATCTCTCTCAGGCAGAACACTTCTATGAATGACATTAGCCTGAGGAGAAGTGGAAGCAACAGCCCTGTCCACAGGAATTACTCTGCCCCACCCAGTGGTGCTTAAACCTGACTGCTGATTATAGATTGCTTAGATTAACAGACTGATCAGACTGAAGGTTGATTAATTTAACATCTAAGGTGGAAGATACAAAGAAGCAGCCAAAATAGGAAGACAAAGAAATAGACCCCAAAAGAAAGAACAAGAGAATTTTCCAGAAGAACTAGATGAAATAGAAGTAAGCAATTTATCAGATACAGTTTAGAGTAATAATTATGAGGATACTTAACAACATGAAAAAAACATAAAAACTATAAAAAAAGGATCAATCAGAAATGAAGAATGCAATATCTGAGGTAAATAATACACTGGAAGGAATAATCAGTAGGTTAGATGAAGGGGAGGATTGAATCAGTGTTTAGAAAACAAGGTAGAAAAAAACAGACAGAGCAGCTGTGGTGTGACCTATCTAGGCCATGCAGATTTCATGAGATTCAGGGGGAAGATAAGAATATTCACAGAGCCATTGCGATGTCTGACGTGCCTTTATTAAGGGGTGGGAGATCCACACGCACTGCAACCTATGTGTCACACTGCATATCACCTGTCCCTCTGAGTTTCTGTGTCTGTGTGCAAGCAGTAAGAAGCCCCTATCTCCTTAAATCCGAGCACAAACAAAGCCAGCATCAGGCCAAAAGGTGAAGTAACATAGCATGAGCTGCACATGGAGCCCACTTCATGTTATCGGAACTGTTTATCAGAACCAGGCTCAAGGCTATGAGAACACAATTTATCAGGCCCATTCAAGGTTGTGAGAAATTGCTTGCCTCTCATTATCCAGACACCTGGGTGAGGAAGCCAAGCTGCCTCCACTTACCCTACAGCAACAAAAAGAAAAATGAATTTAAAATATGAGGTGACCTTAAGATTTGGACAACATGAAGCATAAGGACATCTGTATCTTGAGAATACCAGAGGGAGAACAGAGCAAGCAAGGAATTGAGAACTTATTTGAAGAAATAATAACCAAAATCTTCCCTAATCTGGTAAAGAAAAAGTAGGCCGAAGAGGCCTACACTGAGAGACATCATAATTAAAATAACAATGCTTAAAGATAAGGAGAAAATCCTAACAGCTACAAGAGGAAAGCAGGTAGTTACTTATAAGGGAGCACCAATTAGACTGTCATCTGATTACTCATCAGAAACATTTCAGGCAAGAAGGGAGTGGTATAAAATATTCAAGGTGATAAAAAGCAAGGACATACAACCAAGGCTACTTTACTCAGCAAGGGCAATATGCCGCAAATGTTAAAGGGCTTGCATGAAGAAGGAGAAGAAGAAGGAGAAAAGGAGGAGGTGGGGAGAAAGGAAAAAAACCTGAGGAAAACAGTCAAACAATAAAGTGGTTATATATGCATTCATCAATAATCACCTTAAATGTAAATGACTTAAATGCTCCAATGAAAAGGCAGAGGATAGCTGAATGGATAAGAAAGCAAGACCCATATATATGCTGCCTCCAAGAGACCCATCTCAGATCAAAAGACACACAAACTAAAAGTAAAGGGTTGGAAAAAGATATTTCATGCAAGTAGAAAAGAAAAAAAGATGGCATAGCAGTACTTATATCTGACAAAATAGACTTTAAAACCAAGTTTATAATAAGAAACAAAGAAGGATACTACATAATAATAAAAGGAACACTCCAACAAGAGGATATAACCCTAGTAAACATTTATGTACCCAACATAGGAGCACCTAAATGTGTAATGCAAACCTTGACAGACACAAAAGGACAAACTGACAGAAATACAGTCATAGTTGGGGATTTTAACACCCCATTGATTTCAAAAGATAGATCTTCCAGGCAGATAATCAATAAGGAGACTTTGGCCTTAAATGACATGCTAGATGAAATGAATTTTGATATCTTCAGAGCATTTCACCCCAAAGAAGCAGAATATACATACTTCTCAAGTGCACACATGGAACGTTTTCTAGAATAGAGCACATGCCAGGACACAAAACAATTCTCAATATATTTAAGAACATTTAAATCACATCAAGCATCTTCCCTGACCCGAATGCTATGAAACTAGAAATCAACCACAAGAATAACACTGAAAAACATTAAGGGGATGCATTCCCCTTAAGAATGAGAACAAGACAGGGATGCCTGTTTTCACCTCTCTTACTCAACCCAGTACTGGAAGTCCTAATCACAGCAATCAGACAAGAAAGAAATAAAAGGCATTCAGGTTGGAAAGGAAGAAATAAAACTGTCTTTATTTGCAGATGACATGATACTGTACATAATGAGCCCCAAAGATTCCATCAAGAAACTACTAAAACTGATCAATGAATTTAGAGAAGTAGCAGGATACAAAATTAATATTCAGAAATCAGTTGCATTTTTATATGTCAATAATGACCTAACAGAAAGGGAAATTAAGAAAACAATCCCATTCACGATTACTTCAAAAAGAATAAAATACCTAGGAAAAAACCTAACCAAGGATGTAAAAGACCTGTACTCAGAAAATTATAAGACACTGAAGAAAGAAATAGAAGATACAAATAAGTGAAAACACATACCATGTTCATGGATAGGAAGAATTAACATCATTAAAATGTCCGTACTACCCAAAGCAGTCCATAGATTCAATGCAATCCCTATCAAGGTTCCAATGACATATTTCACAGAACTAGAACAAATATTTCAAAAATTTATATGGAACCACAAAAGGCCCACATAGCAACACTGATCCTGAAGAAGAACAAAATTGGAAGAATCAGTCTACCTAATATTTAACTATATTATAAGGCCATAGAAATCAAAACAGCAGGTACTGGCATGAAAACAGGCTCATAGATCAATGGAACAGAATGAGAGCCCAGAAATAAACCCACACCTCTATAGTCAATTAATATTTGACAGAGAGTACAAGCACATACAATGGGATAAAGACAGTTTTTTCAATAAATGGTGTTGGGAAAATTGGACAGATACGTGCAGAAAAATGAAACTAGACCACCTTCTTACACCACACACAAGAATAAATTCAAAATGGATCAAAGACTTAAATGTTAGACCCGAAACCATAAGAATCCTCGAAGGAAACACAGGCAGCAAAATCTCGGGTATTGCTTGTAGAAACTTTTTATCAGATATATCTCCCCAGGCAAGGGAAACAAAAGAAAAAATAAGCAAATGGGACTACATCAAATTAAAAAGTTTTTGGACAGCAAAGGAAATCATCAATAAAATAAAAAGGCAACCCACAGAATAGGAGGACATATTCACCGATACATCTGATAAGGTGTTAATACCCAAAATTCATAAAGTACTTACAAAACTCAACACCAAAAACAAAAAAAAAACAAAAAACAAAAAACAAGCAGCCCAATTAAAAATGGTCAAAAGACCTGAACAGACAATTCTCCAAAGAGGACATACAGATGGCCAACAGACATGAAAATATGCTCAAAGTCACTAATCATCAGAGAAATGCAAATAAAAATCACAATGAGTACCATCTCACACCTGTCAGAAATGGCTATCATCAAAAAATCAACAAACAACAAGTGTTGGTGAGGATGTGGAGGAAGGGGAACATTTGGACTGTTGGTGGGAATGCAGACTGGTACAGCCACTGTGGAAAGCTGTATAGAGATACCTCAAAAAATTAAAAATGGATCTTCCTTTTTTGACCCAGCGATCCCACTTCTGGGAATATATCTGAAGGAACCCAAAACACTAATTCAAAAGAACATAAGCACCCCTATGTTTTTTGCAGCATTATATACAATTGCCAAGATATGGAAACAGCCCAAGTGTTCATCATTAAATGCGTGGATAAAACAACTACGGGACATTTACACAATGGAATTCTACTCAGCTGTAAACAAATAAAAAAGAAAATTTTACCCTTTGCAACAGTATGGATGGACCTGGAAAACATCATACTAAGTGAAATAAGCCAGTCAGAGAAAGACAAATACCATATGATTTCACTCATATGTGGAATCTAACAAACTAACTGAACTGACAAGCAAAACAGATCGAGAGGCTCATAGATGGAGAACAGATGATAGCCAGTGGGTGAGGGGAGGTTAGGGGTTGGAGGGATTGAGCAAAAAAGGAAAAGGACTCATGGACATGGACAACATGTCCAGGGTGGTAAATGCCTGGGAGAGGGGAGTTTAAGGCAACTAAATGGTAATGGAAAAAATATAATAAAGATTATATGCCTAAAAAATAAATAAATAAGAAGATATGTAACTAATAATAAAGGGAGGGGCATAGAATGACATAAAAATACAACAAAAACCTGTTGGTCTGAAAGAAATCAAGAAAGGGGAAGTAGAGGCAACAAAGAAAATATAGGACAAATAGAAAAATAAATAGCAAGTTAGTTGATTTAAACCCTATATCAGTAATTACAGTAAATGTAAAGGGACAAATTAATTAAAAGACAAAAGGACTCCCAGGCTTCATTAAAATAAGTCAAATTCTATTTTAAGAATATGGATTCGGAAAGACTGAATTAAGTGAATAAAATATATATAAACAATAAACAAAAGTAAGCTGTCGTGTCTATACTAATATCAGACAAAGAAGAATTTAAGAATTATTACAGATAAAGAACATTGCATAATAGTAAACATTCAACTTAACAGGAAAATGTGATTATTCTAAATAATCTAGAGGTCAATAAGAAATCACAATGGGAAATATGAAATACTTAAAGTTAAATGACAACAAAAATAAACAATATGACATTCAGCTAGCACCATGGTTACAGGGAAATTTATAGCTTTGAATGCATATATTATGAAAGAAAAAAAGCTTAAAGTCACTTATGTAAGTATTCATTTTGTCAGATTAATTAATGAAGAGGTCATTACACTGAGAATGGTTCTAATGCCTCAACAGCCTATGTATGCAAACCAAACCTAAGTGTATAACCTTAGGGGTTAAAAATCAAAACCTAATGATAACCAATAACAAACAGGTAGCTAGACTTTTCCAAATAAGGCAAATGCTTGCGCTACAACGAATCAAGTAATTGCTTTGCTTTGCTTTGCTTACAGCTTTTCCCTGTGAAAGCCTTTCCCACGGTTCCCGCCAGTGGAGTGCTCCCAGCCACTTCAGGATCGGCGCCGTCCTACTAAAATCAAGTTTTACTCAAACTGACGCTTAAAACTTTTAATGCCTCAGCTTAACAATTTCAAGAAAACTAGGAAAAAAATCAAAATAAAACCAAAAGAACAGAAAGAAGATATCAAAAAAGAGCAAAAATCAATGTTAAACTGTAGAACACAGAAAAAACACTTTATGCCTAAAATTGGCTTTTAGACTAATAAAATTGATAACATCTTACCAGAACCAGTGAAGGAAAATAGAGAGAAAACATGAAAACACCAATATAAAGATCTTATAGACATTAAGAAAATAATGAGAAAAAATAAATATGTCATTATGCCAATAAAATTAGACCTTTAGATGAAATGGGAAGATACCTTGAAAAACACGACTTACCAAAATTGTCTCAAGAAAGAATAGAAAATATGAATTATCCTACATTTGCGAAATAAGTTGAATATATAATTAAAACTCTTTTCCCACAAAAAATTCCAAGCTCTGATGGCTTCAGTGGAATTTCTCCAAACATTAATCAGATCAATATTACACAAAGTTTCCCAGAAAAAAGGCAGAAACTTAAGAGGCCATCATCAACTTGATCCCAACCTGACACTTCAAAAAAAAGTTTACTTTAAAAGAATCCACTAGAAGAACAAAACATAAATCTTCTATTTATCAACACACACACACACACACACACACACACACAGACAATATGGCAAAAGATTTAAAAGGAAGGAATCAAAACAAAAAGCATAACATAAAACTGACAGAATTGAGATGAAAGATATTAGTTAAATTAGTAACTATAAATAGGGCTTTCCTATTAAAAGGAAAAAATATCAGATTACCAAAAAAGCCTGCAGTTCTAATATACATAAATAAACCTGACTATAAGAAATATACCAAGAACAAAGAGTTCAGGAAAGTTAAAATTTTTTTAAGGTGCAAAGGCAAAAGTAAACAAGAAAGGGCCACAGACTTCATCACAGATAAGTTGAAAATTCAGGACGAAAAGCATTTATAAGCTAAAGAAATGTTCTTCATAATAGAAAAATTGTGTGATTCACACACTGTTGTGAATACCTGCGCGTCAAATAATATGATATAGTCAATGCTTCAAAATGACCTGCTCAGCACGATCACATTCAACCACTAGCATAAAAAAGCTAGAGAGCATGTGACTGACATACCTTTAATTAGACATAGCAATAAGAGAATTGGAACACAGAAGAGAGCAGCATGAAGTGATCAACCATGCACAGGATCTGGGATCAATTGGGACAGAGTAGAGGAGGCATTTGGTTCTCCTGCGACTGTTGTGAAGGTGGTGTCCCTAGCTGAGGTGTCTGGTCCCTGGCATTTTACATACCGAGTGACAGGGGGTAGCAATGTTGAGTTGGGGGCTGTGGTATATAGCTGACCATGCCCTTATCTGTTCTATGTCTGTTTTATCATTGTATTTCAGAAAAAAATAACTTCATTTCTAGGTTTCACAGGTCCACAGATAGAAAGGAATTTTGCCCCAATATACCCATGCTTGATTTAGATGTCTTACAAGACGAGATTGGAGACTTTTTGGTGGGGTTTTGGGACTTAACACTGATACTGGGATGGGGACGTTGGGATGGGGTGAATGCATTTTGCATGTCAAACAGACTTGAGTTTTTAAATGCCAGCAGGCAGACTATATATACTAGGTTGAATAGTATCCCCCCAAAATTCATATTTATCTACAACCTCAGAATGTGACCTTATTTGGAACTAGAGTCTTTCCAGGTGTAATTAGTAAGATAAAATCATCCTGGATTAGAGTGGGTTCTAATCCAATGATTAGTGTCCTTATAAGAAGAGAAAACAGAAACCCAGAGACAGACACTCAGGGGACAAGGCCACGAAGATGGAGACAGAGACTGGAGTGACACATCTACAAGCTGAGGAGCACCAAGGATGCTGACCACCACCAGAAGCTAAAAGAGACAAAGAGGACCTTCTCCCAGAGCTCACAGAAAGCACATGACCCTGCCAGCACCTTGATTGCAGGTGTCTGGCCTGAAAAAATGTTTCACTGTTACAAGCCACTGAGTGTGTGGTAATTTTTTATAGCAACTCTAGGAAAAAACTATAGGCTTATTCTATACATACATATTCTTCTTTAACACGAGTGTATAAAATTAGGATATGTACACACACCTTCTCATGTGATCAAGTAACTCTTGCAAGCAGCATACTTAACAGCCATGTAGTACTCCACTTTATGAATCTTGCAGAATTTCTTAAACCTTTCCTCATGGGAGGACATTAATATGCTTCTTATTTTCCATGTCAAATATCTCTTTTAAAGTTCACCTGACTCGGTATGAGAGGTAGCAGATAACAGTATTTATTTACATCTCTGAATCTTGTGCCAAACTGATTCAAATCTCAGCTCTACCTCACAGTAGCCAGCTCAACACGAGTGAGCTTTACAACCCCACTGTGCTTCCATTTCTTCCCGAGTACATTGGGAGTGATGTCTGAGTCCTCCTCATGGGGTTGCCGTGTAGATTGCTTGGTTACACAGAAAAACTTTAGAGAACAAATAGTCCTGGAAACACAGCACAAGCTGTCTTGGTACACCTGCCCCTCCTCCCCCCCAGTAATGACTTCACCTTCCCTTACAGGGAGGCTTTCATTGTAAGGATGGGTGAGAAAGCCCCTGGGTGCAGAGGAAATGCTGTATATCTTTAATGTCCTTAAGTTCTGAGGAGACTTTAATACCTAGTTCCTTCTCCTACTTCCACTAAGATGAGACCAATTGATGTCCAATAGAGTGGGAATAACACCATTCAGTGAAAACGTCACCTGAGAAAGGCAGCAAGCAGGCGACCAAACTCTTCTCCAGCTCCTCAAAGAGTCACATTCAAAGAATCCAACAGATTGATAGTGCAGCTCACAGTCCAGCAAACATGTATGGAGGGCCGGCCCACTCCATGCTAGGCTCTGAGCTGGGGCTTTCGCAGTTATTATCTGTCTTCATCCTCACAATAGCATCGTGCTCACATGTCCAACAAATCTGCAACACTACACTAAGCTATAGAGGTTAACTGTTAAAACCAGAGTGGTTAAACCCATGGTTCTCAAATTTAACTCACAACAGAACCACCAGGGGAGTTTGTTAAAACTCAGATTGTTGGTCAGAGTTTCCCGTAGATTTGGTCTGCGGTGGGGAGTACACAGGTGATGCCGATACTGCTGGGCCCAGAGAGCACATGCTGAGAACCACTGGAGGAAATGATCAGGGATGAACAGGCCATCAGGAACGATCTGGAATGCCCCCACCTTGCCTAGGATGCTGCGGCTGTTGTAAAAGCCAGGTGGTTTGGTTGTCTGCAGATCTGCTTGTGAACCTTGCTTCTACTTCTCCGCCTTAGTCCCCCTCAGTAGTGTGTACACTTCGGTTTCCCTCAGAATTTCTATATGCAGTTGGGTAAATGACACCAAAAATGCATGCTCTATGGGAGTTTTCAGAGAATTTAAAGGACATTTGATTTGAAATAATTTTTGCCTTCTGTGTTAATTACAGAACATAATAGGATCATAGATTCTGCTGCCACTACATAATAATACATAGGATGTAATGTGAGAAGATATATTTTACATACATACACACACAACTGAGGGGAGGACATGGGGAGAAAGAATTTATACACATGAAGGCATATGCATTTATACCTAAAGAGTTTACATCCTTTACACAAGATTTGAGGAGTTAGGGTGGACATTCCAGGCAGAGGAACAGAATGTGCAAAAGCAGAGACAGAAAGCTCCAGCTAATTTAGGGACCACTAAGAAAACATGCCATCCCACTGGTGTTCGTCTCTTTAGTGAGGGGCATTACATTAGCTCGAGATCCCAACAAAGGGATATATGGCTTATAATTTCTCTTTTGTCCCTAGGGCTAAAACTAGTTGGCATAGCTCAGATGGGGTAGGAGTGCAATGGACAGACACCAAGAGTGTCCTTAGGGGACCCTGGTTACAGGATCCACTCAGACAAGCTCTGTCCAGTAAAACTTTCTGTGATGATAAAAATGTTCTATAACTGTGTTGTTCCATGTGGTAGTTGCTAGTCATATGTGGCTTATTAAGCACTTGAAATATGGCTAGTGGGACTGGGGAACTGGATTTTTAACTTTAGTTTATTTAAATGTAATTTAATTTCAAATTTAAATAGGCAAATCTGGTGACATGTGATGGCAGTTTCAGAGACGGGCCTTTAAAAGTCAAACATGCTGGTCTTCCAGCTCCTGCTCTGGCAATTTCCAGAAGGCAAAATTCAAAATTAGATGCTCATGGGAATAAATGATGCAGAACGTGTTATCCCTGTCTTTTCCAGGCTCTCTGTCTAGTGAGAGATACTGAACTATATAGGCAACTGGAATGGCCTGAGGTGAGTGCAGGAACAGGGGGGGCCTGGTATTCTGTGGGAGCACATGGAGAACATTGTGGTCCTGTCTGTTGCTCAGAGGTGTCTTCGCAGAATGGTGGAGGCTGGGCTGAGGTGTGAGAACAAGCTCATATATGGGCTATATAACCCAAACTGTGACCTAACACCCTGTGATGGGTTGAATTGTGTCCCACCAAAAAGCTATGTTGAAATCCTAAACCCAAGTAATATCAAAAGTGACCTTATTTGGAAAAAAGGTCCCTGCAAATGTAATCAAGTTAAAATGAAGTCATTAGGGTGGGCCCTAATCTAATGTGACTGGGGAAATTCAGACCCAGAGGCAAACACAGAGGCAAAGGAGCCATGTGAAGATGGAAGATGGGAGTAAGGCACTTACAAGTCAAGGAACTGGACTGCCAGCTGCCATCAGAAGTAAGTTAGCAAGAGGTAAGGAAGGATTCTTCCCTACAGGTTCGAGGGGTGTCGTCCAGCCAGCACCTTGATTTTGAACTTACAGCCTCAAAAACTATGAGACAATAAATTTTTGTTGTTATAAGCCATCCAGTTTGTGGTGCTGTTTTGCAGCAGCCGTTAGGAAACTAAACAAAGTCTGACTGTGTTAAACATGCTGCTCAAAAGGCTGCTAGATTACAACTAGCTTGGAAATGTGTGAGGCTCTGAGCCTGCGAAATCAGGGGACAAAGTTCGCAGGGAAACTGTGTATCATGGGGAGTGTCTGGGTGAGAGGTTGAGTGTTTCAGCAACAGTGACTCTCTCCAAACCTAGAAATCTTCACCACTATTAAATTTTACTATACCACAAGGAATAGTAAATCAGATGGATCCAAGGTACTGTCTAGTGTTCTTTCATTTCTGTCTAAAGGATTTCCTTCAGTATTGTTGGTAGAACAGGTTTACCAGTGATCAATTTTCTCAGTTTTTTTTTATATTTGGGGATATATTAATTTTGCTTTCTATTTGAGAGATACTTAGAAGCCCTGGTCAACTGTTTTTCTTTCAGGACTTTGAATATTTCATCCCACTGCTTTTTGGCTCAAGGATTTCTGATTAGAAATCATCACTGAATCTTATTGAAGACTTCATGTGTATGATGATTTTCTTCTTTCTTGGTGCTTTCAAGATTCACTTTTGTCTTTGTCATCAACAGTTTATAATCTTCTAGATATGGATCTTTTGAGTTTTTCCTTTTAAGTAGCCTGAGTTTCTTGGATGTATAAATTAATGTTTTTCATCAAATCTGGGAAGTTTTGAGCTATGATTTATTAAAATATTATTCCTGCCCCTTTTTCTCTCCTCTTCTGGGTCAAAAAACTCTGTGTCTCTGTTCATTTTCATTCGTTATTTTTTCTTCCTATACTTCATACTAGATTATCTCATTTGATCTGTCTTTAAACTCAGTGATTCATTCTTGAGCCTGATGGAAGCTTTTGAGCCCTCTAGTAAATTTTTATTTCAGTTATTGTACTTTTTATTTTGTTCTTTTAGTAATTTCTGTTAATTAATATTCTTTATTTGGAGTGACATCATTATTGTGTTTTCCTTTAGTTCTTTAGTCATTGTTTTCTTTAGTTCTTTTAACATATTTAAAATAGCTGACTTAAAGTCATTATCCATTTTGAGTTTATTAATGTATATGGTGTAAATTGGTGGTCTATTTTCTTTTTTTTTTTTTTTGCACGTACCAGTCCAGTTTTCCCACCTCATTTATTGAAGAGACTGTTTTTAATCCATTGTATGCTCTTGCCACCTTTGTCAAATATTAATTGACCATAAAGGTATGGAGTGATTTCTGGGCCCTGTTCTGTTACATTGATCTCTATGCCAGTTCTTGTGCCAGTACCAGGCTTTTTTGATTATAATGACTTTGTAGTATAGTTTGATATTGAGTATTGTGATCCCTCCAATTGTGTTCCTCTTTCTCAAGGTTGCTCAGGGGATTCAAGGTTTTTTTTTATTCTAAATACATTTTTTGAACACTTGTTCCAGATCTATGAAATATGCCATTGGTATTTTAATAGGAATTGTGTTGTATCTATAGACTGCTTTAGTAAGTATGGACATTTTAATGATGTTAATTCTTCTAATCCATGATCATGGTATATGCTTCCATTTGTTTGTGTCTTCTTCTATTTCTTTCTTTAATGTCTTATAGTTTTCTGAGTATAGGTCTTTTATCTCCTTGGTTAAGTTTATTCCTAGGTACCTTATTTTTTTGTTGCTATGAAAAATGAGGCTTTTATTTTCTCTTTCTGAGAGTTTATAATTGGTATATAAAAGTGCCACTTATTTCTGGATATTAATTTTGTAAAGTCATGAAACCATCAAAATCCTAGAAGAAAACATAGGGAGTAAAATCTCAGACATCTCACATAGCAAAATCTTTGCCAGTATATCTCCTAGGGCAAGGGAAACAAAGGGAAATACAAACAAATGGGACTACATCAAACTAAAAATCTTCTGCACAGTAAAAGAAACCATGAACAAAATGAAAAGGGAACCCATGGTATGGGAGAAATATTAAACAATGACACATCTGATAAGGGGTTAATTTACAAAATATAGAAAGAACTTATACAACTCAACACCAGAAAGACAAACAACCCAATTAAAAAATGGGCAAAGTACCTGAATAGGCACTTCTCCAAAGAGGACATATAAGTGGTCAATAGATATAAGAAATAATGCTCAGCATCACTAATCATCAGAGAGATGCAAATTAAAACCACAATGAGCTATCGCCTCATACCTTCCAGAATGGTTACTATCAATAAATCAACAAAAAACGAGTGCTGGAAAAGATGTGAAGAAAAGGGGGCCCCTTGTACACTGTTGGTGGAAATGCAGATTAGTGCTGCCACTATGGAAAACAACATGGAATTTAAAAAAAAAAAAAACCTACCTAAAAATGGAACCGCCATTTGACCCAGTGATCCCACTTCTGGGCATATATCCTAAGAATCCCAAAAACACCAATTAAAAAGAAAATATGCACCTGTATGCTCATAGCAGTATTGTTTACAATAGCCAACATCTGGAAATGGCCTATGTGCCATCAATACATAAGTGGAATAAAAAGACTTGGTACATTTACACAGTGGAATACTGTGTAAGAAAGAAGAAATTCTTGCCCTGACTAGTGTGGCTCAGTTGGTTGGGCATTGACCCCACAAAACAAAAGTTTGCCAGTTTGATTCCCAGTCAGGGCATATGCCTGAGTTGTGGGCCAGGTCTCCAGATGGGAATGTATAAGATGTAACCAACAGATGTTTCTCTCACACATCAATGTTTCTCTCCCTTTCTTTTTCCCTCACTTTTTTCTCTCTCCTAAAATAAATAAACAAAACCTTTAAAAAAAAGAAAAAAGAATGAATTCTTACCCTTTGCAACAGCATGGATGGACCTGGAGAATATTATGCTAAGTGAAATAAGCCAGTTAGAGAAAGAAAAATATCATATGTTATCACTCATATGTGGAATCTAATGAACAAAATAAACCAACAAACAAAATACAACCAGAGGCCTGGATACATGGAACAGGTTGACAGATCTCAGAGGGGAAGGTCTGGGGGGAACAGAAAGAGATTAGCCAATGACCAAATATGCATATATGCACAGCCCATGAACATGGACAACAGTGTAATGAAGGGCATGGTGGGAGTGGGGGCTGGGTGGAGGGGGACAAAGGAGGGAAAATGGGGGACATCTGTAATTGCGTCAACAATAAAAAATAACCTTAGGGCATTTATAAACTAAGTCAATATATTAGATCATAAAAGAAACTTCCATAAATTCTTAGACATAAACTCTCTTTGACCATAATCTAGCAAAACAAAGATATAGTAAGAAAAAATAACAAAATAAAATAAAATCATTATCACTATGATTCTAGTAGTCAGTTTTCAAGGCTGCAGCAGAGCTGGGTTCGAGAGTAAAGGCAGAGAGAGAATAAGTTTAGGGCAATTTAAAATGTCAGAAGAATCACTGATCTTACCTTAATTCAGTCCTGTCTATTGAATGAACACTGCTTTTGGATTGACAAAGTCTTTGGTTAGTTTCCAAAATTCTGAAAAGTTTGCCATTTTCCTTACTGCTTTTATGTGTTTTGCCAATCTTTACTCAGCCATTTGTGCAGGTATTGCTTGCTTTCATTGATTTCTGGTCTTATTTTTATTATTTACTTTCTCAGCACTGTTTCAGATGCACCCCTCAAATACTGATATGTTGCATTTTATTTTCATTTAATTACATGTATTTCTTTTCCTTTGAGACTTCTTCTGTGACCATGGATAATTTAGAATTTTGTTGTTTTATATCCACTGTTTAGAGATTTTCTGGTTGATACATACTTTGATTTCATTATCTTAAAGGAACTTACTTTGTATGATTTCAAGTCTTTTAAATGTGTTGAGGTCTGTTTCTATGGCCCAGGATATGCATGTTCTCTTTGTGAATGCTCCACGGGCACTTAAAAAGAATGTATGTTTTGCTGTTCATAGGCTGGGTATAAATTTCAATTAGGTCTTGTTGATTGTTGGTGGTGTTCAGATCTTGTCTATCTTTGCTGATTTGGGGTCTAGTAGTTGTATCAATTACTGAGAGTGAGATGCTGATATCCCTTTATGGATCTGTCTATAATATTTTTCTAATTTTTATATATATATATATATGTATGTATATATATCATCATCATCATAAAGTCTGATTTTAATGTTTTACCATGTTTGGTTTTATTTTTAATTAACTTTTCTATTATGGTAAGAACACATATGTTAAGCTACCCTCTTAACGATTTTTTAAGTTTACAATACTGTATTATTATCTATAGGCACATGTTGTATGGCAGATCTCTATGATTTATGCATCCTGTACAACTGAAATTTTATACCCATTGATTAGCAACTCCCCATTTCCCCCTCGCCCACAGCCCCTGGCAACCACTATTCTATTCTTTGTTTTTATGAGTCTGATTATTTTAGATGCTTCATGGAAGTTGAAATCATGCAGTATTTGTCTTTCTGTGACTGGCTTATTTCATTTAACATAATTTCCTCAAGGCTCATCCATGTGGTCTGCTTTTAAAGGCTGAATAATATTCCACTGTTTCTATACACCACATTTTCTTTATTCACTCACATATACCATTGAGCATTTAAGGTGTTTCTACATCTTGACTATTGTGAATAGTGCCACAACTAACTTGGACTGCTAATATCTCTTTAAGGTTCTAATTTTAATTCTTTCAAATAAATGCCCTAAATAGAGATTACTGGATGATATTGTGGTTTTTGTTTTAATTTTTTGAGAAATCTCCATGCTGTTTCCCATAGCAGCTGCACCATTTTGCATTCCCCTCAACAGTGTGCCAAGGCTCTAATCTCTTCACATCCTCACCAACGCTTGTTTTGTTTTTACAGTAGATGTCCTGAGAGTTGTGATGTGGTTTTGATTTCCATTTCCCTAATGATTAGTGACATTGAGCATTTTTTATATATCTGTTGATTACATCTTCTTTGTTTTACTACTTTAAGTAAAATATAAAAAACTGTCTTCCATTTATCCACTTTAAACTATAATTCTTTGAAATTTCCTCTATACAAACTGATCACATCAAATGGTGCCATGATTTTTTGCTTAAACCATTAAATATCATTTAAGGAACTCACAGGAAATGAGATAGTCTAGTGTATCTACTCACCCTTCTTTGTGCGTTTTTAAAAATTTATTATATTTTCTTCTTTCTTTTCTGTAGTCCCAGGCCTTCTTCTGTTATCTTTTCCTTGGAAAACTACCTTTGATATCTCTTTAAGCCTAAATCTATGAGGAGAAAGTTCTCTTAACTTCCCTTTGTTTGAGAATGTCTTTATTTTCTCTTCAATCTTGAAGAATAGTTTTGCCAAATGTAGAATTTCTGGTTGAAAGTTCTTTTTCTCAGCACTTATAAAATATTATACCACTTCCTCTGGCCTCCTTTGTTTCCTCATGAGAAACCTACTGTCATTCAAATTATTTTTCCCATCCAGGAAAAGTAATTTCTTTCCCGATGTTTCAAGATTTTTTATTTGTCTATAGGTTTGACTATGTTGTGTCATCATGTACATTTCTTTGGGTTTATCCTGTTTGGGGTTCCCTTAAATTCTTAAATTGGTTGTTTTATAATTTTTCCCAAATTGGAAAAATTTTAGTCATTATTATTAGAAATTTTTTTTATCTCCATTTTCCTTCTCCTCTCCTTCTAGGACCCCAACAACATGAATGTTAGATTCTCTTTATTATCATTCAACAGGTCATAAGGCTGTGTTCTTTTTCTTTTCAGTGTATTTTATCTTTGCTGTTCAGATTGGGGGGCATAAAGTCTAAGTCTTATCAAACACACGCATTCTGTGATTTCCGGAGCATTTACCCCACCCAATTAGTACACAGGCTGGAACCTCTTTCAGCAGCTGTTATTTATAAGTGGCTGGCCTTTGCCCATGCTGTGTACTTCCCTGAAATCTCTGAAAGGTCAACAAACCCCAAACAAGCAGTGGCTGGCCTTGGCATGCTCTGTACCTCTACTAAGTGGCCCCAAGTACAGCACTAGTGACACCCAGCCTCAGTTCACAGAGCTTATGCCAGGTGCCTCCTAGCCCAGCATAGGCAGCTACCAACTGCAGATCACTTTGTACTACTACGAGGTTGCCCAAGGCCAGGCAAGGCTGCACCTGACATAGGTCTGCACCTGACATAGGTCTGCACAAGAGCCCCTCCCAAGAGGCCCCAGAACCAACACAGCCCAATGACTGGCTTCAGACCACATCAAAGCACCACCCAATTAGCTCTACAAGTGACACACCCCTAGGGTGAACTCAGCAGGTACCAGAGCCCCCCTATAGCAAACCCCACTCCATAGAGCCAGCCCACACACAGCAGCTTGTCTGTTATACTCACAGGCAGTCCCACAGCCAATCATCCTGAGGGTCAATTCCACCAACTGATGTGCCAGCAGCAATCTAGGGCTCAACAACAACATAAGGGTACACATAACCCACACAAAGATCACCCCTGGAGCACCCACATCAGGTGCCTAGGGAGACTATGCCACTGGGCCCCACAGGTCATCTACTGTATAAAGCCACCCTGCCAAGACTGGGAGTTGTAGCAGGTATATCTAATATAGAAAAACAAATACAGAGAGGCAGACAAAATGGGGAGATTAAAAAAACATGCCCCAAATGAAAGAAAAGGAGAAATCTCCAGAAAAAGAACTAAATAAAATGGAAGCAAGCAAGTTACCAGATACAGAATTTTAAAAAATGGTTATAAGGATGCTCAAGAAACTTAGTAAGAATGAAAAGGACATAGAAACCATAAAAAGAAACCAGTCAGAAATGAAGACTACACTAGAAGGGATCAACAGCAGGTACAAACTCAGAGAACCAACTCAGCAATTTGAAAGATAAGGTAACAAAAAAACAACAACAAAAAACAAAAAAACACTCTATCAGAAGCAAGAAGAAAAAAAGAATTTTAAAAAATGAGGATAGTTTAAGGGACCTTTGGGACAACATCAAACATACTAACATTTGCATGATAAGAGTCCAGAAGGAAAAGAGAAAGGGCAAGGTACTAAAAACCTATGTGAAGAAAAAATGACTGAAAATTTCCCTACCCTGGTGAAGGAAATAGACATACAAGTCCAAAAAGCACCGAGAGCACCAAACAAGATGAACCCAAAGGGACCCACACCAAGACACATTATAATTAAAATGCCAAAGACTAAAGACAAAGAGAGAATCTTAACAACGGCAAGAGAAAAGTAGTTAGTTACCTACAAGGGAGCTACCATAAGACTGTCAGATGATTTCTCAACAGAAGCTTTGCAGATCAGAAGGGATTAGTGCAAAATATTCAAAGTGATGAAAAGCAAGGAACTACAACCAAGATTACTCTACCCAACAGGGCTATAGTTTAAAATCAAAGGACAAATAAAAAACTTCCTATACAAGGAAAACCTAAGGAGTTCATCACCACCGAAACAGTATTGCATGAAATGGTAAAGGGACTTCTTTAAGAAAAAGAAAGATCAAAAATATAAATAATAAAATGGCAATAACTACATACCTATCAATAATTACTTTAACTGTAAATGGATTAAATGCTCTAATCCCCTTCAGGGCCTCTCAATTGTACATGTCATCAACTACCTTCAGCGCAGCTTGTCTCTTGCTGCCACTGTGTGAATCTAATGATAGAGCACCTCGGTGCTCCCTCTCCACCCTCAGTTTCTACAGTGCCAGCTTAGTGGGTCCCGGGCCCCTCCTTTCTAAGGGCCCATGTAAATACGCACATTTCTTAGACTAGGGCCAACAGGGGACTGCCCCAAGCCCATTTTTCATGCACTGACTTATACAATTATCTTTTCAAAGGTACTTGAATAATAATGAAATAAAATCATTTTTGAACCTAAAAAAATAAAGACAGAGGGTGACTGTGAGACAAACCAGTAAGCCAGGATAAGTGGAACAGGGAAACTGAGACAGATGGCTGAACAAAGTAGCCAAACAATTTATAGCCAGTTGCAGGAAGTTGCCTCCCTAGAGATAACATCTAGGCCTCAGTTGTATTTTAGCTCCAGTCTCAGAAAAGCAGCAAAACCAGACCTGCTGCAATGACTAACAACCTCTTGCCCTGGCACTGACTGATCAGTGGAAACTCCTACCCTGAAAGAACGCAGCTGAAAAACTGATGAATATTCTGCTGAAGTCCTCTCCTGAGATCTCCCCTAAGATGCCCGCCTGCATGGGAGAGATAAAAGCCTCAAGACAAAGGACCTAGCCCGTGCTCTCCTTCTGGGGAGCAGCCCACACTATTTCCTTCCCTCTCTTCTCCCTCACAGGCACGCATCTGCTGGACTTTAAGAGTCCCCACAAGGCTTGCAACGGGGAGAGCAATGGGCAGCAGGAGCTCGTTCCAGGCTGATCCCCCGAAACTGTCTCTGAGGCCCCCTTCTCTCTGACTTCCCAGTGAGCTAAGGAGGCCCAGCCTGGGCTCTCCTGTTGCTTCCTCTGTGATAAGCCTTTCCTTGTCTCACTGTCCCCAGCTTTAATAAGCAAACTTTCATAGTCACCTGGACTTGTGTCGTCAATTCTTTTCTACACAAAGTTCAGAACCCGCATACTACCAGCAAGCCCCAGGCAGACCCACTCATGGCCAGGCACCCTTTCCTGTAAGAGCTGAATGAATGCGAAAACAATACCCACACATACGCTGACACTTCAGAATGAAAGACACACACAGACTGAAAGTAAAGGGATGGAAAAAGATATTTCATGAAAATGGAAATGAAAATAAAAAGCTGGGGTAGCAATAGTTATATTAAACAAAAAACACTTTTAAAACAAAGGCTATAATAAGAAACAGAGAAGGACCCAGCAATTCAACTTTTAGGTATTTATTCAAAGAAACCCAAAACACTAATTCGTAAATACCTGTGCATCCCTATGTTCACTGAAGCATCATTGTATGGAAGTGTCCATTGACAGATAAAGAAGAGGTGGTACACATATGATGAACTGTTAGTCAGCCATAGAAAAAGTGAAATCTTGCGATTTGTGACAACGTGGATGGATCTAGAAAGTACTATGCTAAGTAAAATAAGTCAGACAGAGAAAGATGAAAACCACATGATTTCACATATGTGTGGATTCTCAAAAACAAAAAAACAAACAAATAAAACAGAAACAAACTTGGATACAGAGAACAAACTGTTGCCAGGTGCAAGGTGGGTTGGAGGTTGGGTGAAAAAGGTGAAGGAATTAAGTACAAATTGGTAGTTACAAAATAATCATGTGGGTATAAAGTACAGCATAGAACATACAGTCAAAAATATTGTAATAACTATGTGCAGTGTCAGGGGGTACAAGACTTATTGGGGGATTACTTCCTTAAGTTGTATAAATGTCTAATCACTATGCTGTATACCTGAAGCTAATATTATTTTGAATATCAACTGTAATTGAAAAATTTTTTTAAATGCTAAAGGTAAACAGGATAATTTCCCCTGCTGGACTATATGAGTTCTTATTACTAAAATTGAGACTAAAATTAAACGTGAACTTATTCCAGTATATCTCAAAGTTTATTTTGGAGGCTGCTAGTTTCATGTGCTGTTTAATAGTATTATATTGAATCATCATTTACCAGACTGCATTATAATTATGTGTTTACATGACTCTTTTCTTGTGGCCTCCTTATGGGACTGTCACCTCCTCCAGGGCAGTAATTAATGACTCATCCTGATATCCTCAGCCTACCAATATAAGGCTAGGGATTGGTAGTATTCACTGAGTGAGCATATTCTTACTCCAGAAGATGACAACCAGTGGAAAGCAATGATCAAAATGACACATGCTCAAATTTTTAGTGGCATTAAGGCAACATACTATAATCTTCTGAGGCATAGTATTTCTTGGCAATTAGGAACACAAACTTCGGGGCCAGACTGACAGGGTTCAAATCCATACTTTATCACCCGCTACCTGCATAACCCAGGGCAACTTAATTAATTTCCTTTAGCCTTAGATTTCTTATCTGGGAAATGGGGATACCGGCACTTTCTACCCCACAGGGTATGTGTGCTCCCCAGGAATTTCTCACTCTCATGCTATTCTATACATTGCATCCACAAATTTTTTTTATTTTTTTAAAAATTAAATGCTTATTGACTTGAGAGAAAGTTTATGCAACATAGGTAGCACAAAGTCCTACACATAGCAAACAATCAGTAAGCAGTGGTTATTTATACTATTACTTTTTCTGTTTGTAATCCGCCTCCACCACCTCCTTTCATAAGCATCAGTCAATTATCAGTATCCTCCCTCTGGCTTCCTTAACCCCCACCCCCCGCCTTTTACTACCATCCCTCCTCTGTGCCTATCTACTTACACCAAAAGGACAACATGAGCTGTCAGCATGTTCCAGCTTGTGTTTACCCCACTTACACCTGAAATACTTCATGTGCAAGCCCTACTCATCCCTCAAGGCCAAATTAGATCTGACCCTGCCCACGAAGCTTTACCAGCTCTTAATATTTCCCTTCCCTTCTGCATTTGTCTAGTCCACATGATTTGGCATTTGGCTGTATTCTCCCATTGTTTCATATATGCAATTGCTCTTTCCTCAGAAAGACTTGAGACCCGGGAAAGCCATTGCAGAATATTTAGAGTGCAATAGGGCATCAAACCAGTTCTGTAGGTGTCTTTTGGGGTTGCAGTGATTGTGTAGCAAGGATCTCACACTCAGCTTCCTGCAGAGCCCAGGCAACAGTCTGTGTGTAAGACACTCAAAGTTGTAGATAACTGAACATTATAACTCAGTGTTACCCAAAGTGGTTTGATGGTCTTAGACTTCATGGGTAGAAGATAGGATCCAGGATAAAAGTGAGAGTTCCGTATCCTCTCAGCTGGTCTGACATATTGTATGCCATCTTTACAACCTGATGGGTTGTAGTGGCACTTCCAACTCATGCAAAAGAGGGAAGCAAGGATGTTTAGTAGCCTAGAAAAGGCATCAGAGGGTGAACAGCTAGAAGACATGAAGATATTCAGTTGAGAAAACATGAAGCTCAGTATAATGTCCTTTCATAAAGATTATTAGAGTTTTCTCTAACCTTAAAATCTAACCTTGATACTGACATAGTTATAACAACTCAGCAAGAGGCTTTTTATCAAATTACCTTCTGTTAAATCTGTTGACCGCATGATTTGGGAAGGTGCTTTATCTTTTCTTTCTCCCATCCCAATCTTAATTATGGAAAAATCAGCCTACAGAATTCTCCTCAGATAAGGGCTTTAAAACAATACTAACTATCTCATACCAAGTGTGAGGTCTGGACACCAATGGGAACAATACTCTCTTAGCTGATGGTTCATTATAGAAAGATAGTGCATTAAGGCACTGCAGAGGTACTAGGTTACCATAGGTACCTGCATGGGATTGCAAGGGACTCAGCAGATACAATCAATGGTAGAATTTACCCTTCAGGAACTAATGATAATAAAACAGTCTGAGAGATTTAAAATGTTGAAAAAGATAAAGGAATGAATAGAACCCATAAGGCAGGATGAGAACATTGTGGGGGAAATAAGAAAGCAATAGAAACTTTGGAAATGGAATACGTAGTTATTAAAATTTAAAAATTCAATAGACAAGTTAAACAGACTAGAAAACTGGAGAGAGAGAGAGAGAGAGAGAGAGAGCAAGAGAGCTGGAGGACATCAAACTGAAGTACAAAGAGAGAAGAAATTATGAAAGTGAAATCAACACAATGTGAAGAACAAGATGACAAGATCCAGTATAAATCTAAAAGGAGTTCCAAAGGAGAGAACAGAGAGAATCAGGGAGAGGCAACATATTGAAGAGATAATGGCGGAGAGTTGACCAGAGCTGGAGGAGGATGAGCGCTCAGGCTGAAAGAGCTCACCAGATGATGAGCAGGATAAGCAAAAATAAATTTACCTATAACCACGTCATAGTGAAACTGAAGCACATCAAAGACAAAATATTAAGGTTCTCTTAGGAAAAGGAACCGACATAGGTTACCAAGAAGCCACGTTCTGTCCTGCCTGGTGGTCAGCAGGTCCCAGCCAGACACAGGAGCAAAAACTGAGAAATAGCCAGGTTCTCTCCAGGTGAAGGACAGGAAATCTGAGACACGGGTGCCCAAACGAAGGTGATGGATTAATCAAAACCACTTTTCAAGTCTTCATTATTAAGCTTTATTGGTTACACGGGGCCGGCATTCTCCCATTAGTTGTGCATGTGTGTATATGAACACTTGGGCGTGCACTTGCGCACACTGGGAGTGGTGTCAGGAATCCCAAATTTTCTGCAGTCCATCTCCTTTTCAGTGCACATGCCTAAAAGGACCATGGAACTGTCCTTCCAGAGCAAAGGTTTTCAATCCTGGCTGTACCTGAGAATCGGCAGGGGAGAATTTTAAACATACTAATGCCCAGGTGATCCCAACACATGCATGCTTTTAAAAGATTCCCAGGGATTCCAATGTGCAGCAGTAGTTGAAGTCCATTATCTTATAAGACTGTTTCTCAGCTTCAGCACTTTTGATATTTGGGGCCAGATAATTCTTTGTTGTAGGGGGCTGTCCTTTGCATGGCAGGATGTTTAGTAGCATACATGGCCTCTACTCAACAGATGTCGATGGGAACCTCACTCACAGTCATGACAGCAAAAAATGTCTCCAATTGCCTATTGTTTCTCCGAATCCTTTGGCGATGACCCTCAGCTGGACACACTCACGTACCTGAAACAAAAGTTTCAGAAAACATTTCTTATCCTTAATATAAGTAATGTACTCTGGTTTTCTAGTCTGTTCCATTCTTTTCTTTCTTCAATGCTCATTGTGATTTATTAAACCTCCCACCACTCCTCAAGCCAATCCAATCTGATTTTGCCTCATGATTTTATAGAAACCCTTCATGGTGAAGATCATCAATGGCCTCCTCATCCAATAGTCCCTTTGTAGTCCTCAGTGTACCTGAGCTCTCAGTGACAATCACACTCTTTTTCCAAAAGAGTTTCTTTCCATGTTACCATGACATCACACCCCATGGTTTTCCTCTGCCACGTTTTGTTTTGTTTTCACTTCTTTGTCTGATCTCTATATTGTGAAGTTTCACAGAGGTCTGTCTTAACACTTTCTCTTTCCCCCAGAGATATTCCATATTCCTATGGCTTTCAAAACCAACTGTATTCCAAAGGTCCCCAAGTTTATCTTCTTCCCAGGCCTCTCTTCTGAGTTTCATACCCTCAGATCCAACTGCCTCCTGAATGTCTCCCTTTGATGCTTCACAGACATTTAAAATGAGAAACTTTTGTTCTCCAAATATTTTCCTTCCTTTCAGCTTTTAAAACCTCAGTGAATGGTACTACCAATCCAATAGTTGCTTAAGCCAGAAACCTAGAGGTCATACTTAACACCTCCCAGACATTTAATGTATCAGGTCTGTCAACCTGTAAGATACATTCTGAGTCTTTCTACTTCCCTCCACCCCAAAGCCACCATTCTACTCCAAGTCACCATCACCTCTCACCTAGAGCACTGCCATGGCCTTCCTGTTTCCGCTCTACTCTAGTCACCAGCCAACAGAGAGGAACTTTTTTTTTAACTTTATTTTTATCGTTGACACTATTACAACGTCCCCATTCCCCCCACCCTTGCTCATTGCCCTTGCCCTTGCTCATATTTCTTTCCTGCTTAAACCCCTTCAATGACCTCTCCATGCATTTGAGATGAAGCCAATGATTTCAGCCTGGCCTGAGTCCCTCTATAACCTCAATCCTCCCTGTCTCCACTTGACACTGCTAACCTACTAGCTCTTTAGCCCTCAACATACTGGCCCGTGTTCCCTGCCTTGGGTCCTTTACTCTTGTTCCTCCACCAAGAACACCTTTCCCTCAGTTTTTGCAAGCCAACTCCTGTTACTCTTTGGGGTGTCAGATTGACTTCCACTCGCTCAAAAAGATCTTCCTTGAGCACCGCCTTCCACCCAATCTAAATTAGTCCCCCATTATACTCTCTCCTAAGGCTCTCTACTTCCTCCACTGTATTAACACCATCAGAATTTGTAGCTGGGTGATTGGTGGTGCTCCCCACTGGAAAGTAGGGCCTCTGAGACAAGTTCTATGTCTTTTATGCTCATCCTGAGCCTATGTCAGTGCCTAGCAAAAGTTTGGTATTTTATAAACATTAATTAGGTTAATTAACAAACAGTGTTATTTTGCAGAAATAGGTAGTGGGACAAGGACAGTCTGGGTGGCCAAGAGGGGTTAAGGAGGTTAAGATGGCAAATTTGCTCTATTCTTTTGAAAAAAATTAATGGTAAAGAGGATAAAAAAGATAATTGCTTGGAAAGGCTCTACAGGGTCAGAGGAGGGTTTTTTTTGTTTGTTTTAAACTATTCGGTGAAAGACATCAATGGGGAAGATCAGTATATATCATCAGGCCTCCTTTTCTTCCATGACCTGTGGGAACTGAGCAGGGTACTGTGAGGATGCACCAAGTGCCTCCCTGAGTGTTGGGCCCTATGAGGTTCAACCATCTATGACAGAGTGGCTGCTTCCCTGCTCTCTCAGTTCTCTTCGAACTATCGTGTGTCCACTGCACATCCCTCACCCTGTAGTAACAACCCCCTTAGATTGGTTTCAAGCCAATACCATAACTATTTTGTCTTTCTCTACAAGTGAGATGTTCGTAAAAATTACATTAACTTTGTCAAAGTTAAATTATAAGGAGACCCCTATATATCTCTATGGCATACTCCTTTCAGCCCCACTTCACACAGGACTGCAAGACCTCCTCTTTTTAGACAACTCGCTGGTAAAATATAAATATGACCTTTGAGAACTGCTAACCTAAACACTTGAAGATTGACTCCAATAGACACTAAGAATTCCTACATCATTTTGATTTATAGACTAACAAGGTCATGACAAAGGTTTAATTTTATGAGTTTTAACTATCATCACCCAGAAAAGCTTTACCCCTGGCTGTGGGGTCACAGTTCACTGAAATATAATTGATGAAATTGGTTCTTTCATGTGTGTGAGGTTGGATAAATCACTTCATTTTTTTCGATCTTCAGTTTCTTTATCAGTGAAATGAATGAGAGGGCTGGAATGGACTTTGGGGTTGCAATAAGGGTACATGCATGTTCAGACCTCACAGTAGACCCTCTGAACCAGGGCATTTGAGGGCAGGACCAGGACGTTTGAGGGCAGGAGGGCAAGACCCAGATTTATGTATTCTAAAAAGCCTCTACACATGATTCTGGTATACACTGCTGGTTACTGGCTTAGATTCTTTTAATTCCTAATTTTATATTAACGCCCCCAGCATGCATAAAGTAAAATGCCTGACAATAGTATGAAAATTTCTCTTATGAAATTTTGGTGCTGAAATTGCAATTAAAAAATGTTTAATTGCATTAAACATTTGTTTTCTCAAAAAACACTTTATTCGATGAATAATTAATTTATAATAAAGAAAACCCAAGTACTAATGCCTTATTAATCTCTATGGCACTAATATACACCTATCATTTAAATGAAACTAAGTCCTTGATTTAGGAAGAATGCTACTGCAATAAATGATATATCTTTATTGTATAACATTAAGGGGCAATATTTGTTTCCAGGAAAAACTACGTCATTTCATCTCTGGGACTTTAGTCCTAAGAAGCAGAGGAAAAGTCTTACATTGGAGATAAGAATAGAGAACTGAAACTTACCATGGAATTGAGAACAGAAATTATAGGCTTGGCTAAAAAGCAGAAGATCGTTATAGGGAAATCACCTTCTGTAACAGAGCCCAGCGGGTGAGTCAGAGAGAGCTGATGAAGAAGGAATCCTGGTGGGATGGACTCGGAGCCTTGATGGGCCCCAGTTTCTTCAGCCGTGCAGATATGCAAGTGCATGGTCTCAGCCTGCTGTGAATGAGGTCAACGCTACACCCGCCATGGGAACAGATTCATAACCCTGCCCCATACCGTGGAGCAAGGTGGTCAGGACAGTACCCCTACTGCCGCTAGTGCCTCCATCAAGTCAAAATCTAGCCTCAAAATAGGAATTGGGTTAAGCTACAGAAGACTAAGTGGTTTTTCTTGCACACCGAAGTTTGTGGGCTGGGCTCCATTCTCGCCACGGAACTGTTGTCGTCAGACCTTTGTCATTGTTTTCCCTTCATTCTGGGGGCCCTTGCACCTCTGCTCTGTGGCTCAAATGGAGATCACTGACATACCCTGAGTTTTTCCTGCACAGGATACCATCTCCTTCCATTTATCCAGGTCTAGAGTGCCTCCTTCTTCCAAACATTAACCATGGGAGAATTCATTCATTCATTCCTTCATTTCATTCATTCTAAAAATATGATGTTTCAGAGAACACTTGAAGCAACAGAAATATAGCAGGGAACAGATAAGTTCCCTCCTGTCCTGAAGATTGCCTTCTGAAGGTAAGAGACAGACAGTAAACAAAAAAATGTATATTGTAGATATATAATGTAGTGACAACAGCTCTGACAATGAATATAATAGGGTAAAGAAATGAAGAGAGATAGAAGTCATAGGCACTATTTTAGAGACAGTCAGGGAGACCTCTGTTGAGCTGACATTTGAGCAGAGACCTCTGTGAACTTATACAAAAGCTTTATACAAATGATAACTATAGATAATCAACCAGAGAGACTGTTCCCTTGACAGTGTACCCAGAGCCATGTCACAATAAGGCTAAATCAAATGACTTCTAAAAGACAGGTAAATGCTAGCTGGATGTACATCTTCACTGATGAAAGCAAAACAGATTAAAAATAAAAACTGCTAGCAGCAGAAATGGGCTTCCATTCAAAACAACATTCTTTTAAACATATATAAAAGTATTTAGCATAAGATAAGATTATGACAAAATCTAAGTACCTAAACCTATCTAATTAGACTTTCCAAATAGTGTTTTTCTTTATACTGTACTGATTTGAAAGTGCTGGTGGTTTAGAGTTCGGTCTCAGTCACGTTCCAAGGTTCCACAGAGAAACGGACAATACAGTCAACACAAGGCCTTCTCCCCACTGCAAGTGAGAGCAAGGCAGTGAAGAGGAGACAGCAAAGCTTTAAATCAGGGGGCCCTTGTTTTGAATGGAAACTGAGACAGGGAAGTTATCTAACTTGCCTAAGATCACACAGCCAGAAAGGCACAAAGCCAGGGTTAAAACTCAGGCAGATTTCAACGGAATTGTGCTGGGGGGAGAAAAAAGCCAATTTGAATCTGTTAAACACTGCCTGAATCCATTCTTGAAGTAGTAAAATTATAGAGACAGAGAGCAGATCAGTGGTTGCCAAAGATTAGGGAGGGAGGTGAATGTAGCTGTAAAAGGCATGAGAAAGCCTTGTGGTGATAGAACTGTTCTGTGTCTTGATTGTGATGGTGGTTAAACAAATCTACATGTGATAAAGTGCGATGGAACTAAATACACACATACAAATGGAAGCATTAAAATTGGTGGAATCTGGAAAAGCTTTGTGCATTGCTGCAATGTTTAATTTCCTACTTTCGACAGGAATATATACTATATTTCTGTGAGATGTTACCGTTGGGGAAAGCTGGGGAAAGGGTACCCAGGATATCTCCTGTTTTTATTATTTTTAAAACTTCATGTAAATACAATTACTCCAAAATTAAAAGTTAATTTTGAAGTAATTGAGAGAGGGAGCCTATCGTGTTGGCAATCAACAGCTAATGTATTCATCTGTCATTCATACCTACCCAACAATCTTCAAAGCGCTGTCTCTATATTTGATGATTTCCTGGACTGTGAACTTATTACAGAACCCCCGCCTCGCCCAGTGGGTTCTGTTACTCTGGGTTCTTCTCCCTGCCACTGGTAAGAACTGTGTCTCTCCATGCCAGAGTCTGCTAAAAAGGAAAATAACTATATTCAAAAGTTACACAGGTTTAGAATAATGGCAGATTTCTGCCGTTAAATCTCACTCCCTTTAGAGACAAAGAAACACCCACAAACATACAAACTGCCCCTCCCCTTGCCAAACCAGGCCAGTCAGCGGTACTGTCTCTCTGGAAAAGAAATAGAAGTCCATAGCTCGGCTAGACTTCTGTTTTTAATCCAAAACCACGTGGCACTTCCTCATGGCAGGGTGGTGGGAGTCCATCTGCATTCTTTCAAACCGCATGGCCAAGACCCTGCACTGTTGCTACATGGTCAAACGGCTTCTCCTTCCCCAGCCACAAGGTCAAGAGTGAGCAAGAGACAGGGAGCAGCTCATGGTTCTCCTCCTCTCCTTCCCCCATGGTCCATAGCTCAAGCATGGCTGAGACAGAGAGCATGGCTGAGAGAGAGCGAGCGAGAGAGAGAGAGAGAGCGAGAGAGAGTGAGAGCGAGCGAGAGAGAGCGAGCGAACTCCCTCTCCACTCTCAAACCACAAGGTTAAGCCCCCAGCATGGCTGCTACACCTGGGTCGAAATCATGATGTGGATCTTCTTTGTAACTTCATTTTGGACTCCTCCCACGCTGAGTTATATCTGCCAGTAGTCTGGTTTCTTCTGCCGTTCTCCACTGCCGTTGTTAGTCTGGGCAAGCGTGGCCCCCTGATGTAGGAGCTGCCTCCGACGGGCTCTCACAGGCGCAGGAAGCCCCTCTGGCTACATTGCATCTCGGGTTAGAGTCACACCTATCTCTCTGGCTCTGAGCCCTGGTTCTGAGCTCTGGCACAGCTTTTAACTTTATTAAAACACCGGTTAAGTTCTTCAGATATGCAAAGTAGCTCTCAATGGCCCTACTCTGCTTCCCCCGTCCCCAAGCGACAGCTATGAGGGTTTGGGGATTTTGCTGCGGGACCTCTAGCTCAGCACACCGTTACAAACTTACCTTCAATTGCAGAAGCCAGATCCTACGTTTCCTAGCCTCCATTCCCACCACAATGCAAATATTTGACTTGGGTTCCACCAGTCACATAATAGCAGCCTGAAACATGGTGTGGAAGCCAGCTGCAGAAGCCTAGGGAACCCGTGTTGGTGGTGTGGTGGCAGCAGAGGCAGAGTGGTTCTGGGGTCAGATGTTTTTTACCAGACTGATTCTGTGAAGGGGTTGCAGACGATGTCCCTAAAAGCTGAGCCTAATATATCCCTTCTGCCCTTCTAAGGACACTGATCTTTCTAATAAAGTCCTTCCAGTGTGAACTATCTAGGACAGTGGATACAGGGTATAGAAGCTGAAGGTTTTGTCATGATGACAGAACTGAGAGCCATGTCTGATAGTCAAGATGAATCCCGGAATGAAGGAAAAAGTGAGAGACGCATGAAGCAAGAAGAATGATTGTTCAAACAACCAAATTTGGATTAACTGACTTTTTTCTATTGTTTGTTTTCTGTTTCATTAATTTTCACTCCTGTCTTTACTATTCCCTTCTTTCTACTTATCTGAGTTTAATTTTCTGTTTTTCTAGCTTCTTAAGATGGAAGTTTACATCATTGATTTTAAAACTTTTATCCTTTTCTCCCGTCCAAATACTAACCAGGCCTGACCCTGCTTAGCTTCCAAGATCAGATGAGATAGGGTGCGTTCAGGGTGGTATGGTCATAGGCTATCTTTTTCTAATGTAAGCATTTAAAGTTATCCTTTTCCTTCTAAGCAATGCTTAAGCTTCAACCCACAGATTTCAGTGTCAGGTTTTCATTATCCTCCAGTTAGAAATATATTCTAATTTCTCTTGTGATTCCTTCCTTGACATGTGCATTATTTAAAATGTTTAATTTCCAAGCATGAGAGGATTTCATTTTTCTGATATCTTTCTAATGCTGATTTCTATTTTAATTCTGTTGTTGTCAAAGAACACACTCTATGATTTTAGCCCTTGTAAATTCATTGTTTCTTGGCCAGTAGGTGGTGTGTCTAGATGAACTCAGACACACTTGCAAAGATCGTGCATCCTGCCCTTCCCACATGGAGCAGCCATTAAGTGTCAACCCAGTCAAGCTGCTGGACCGTGTTGTGTCTTTGTTTTTCTGCCTACTTTTTCTGTTAAATACTGACAGAGGAATATTAAAATCAGCACTATAACTTTGGATTAGTCTAGGTCTTCTTTCATTTTCATCATTTTCTTTTTATTTTGAAGATTTACAATCCCTTGTATTAGTTACCAATCACAGTGTAACAAATTATCCCTGAATTTAGCAGCTTAAAACAACAAATATTTATCAGTAGGGATCTGGGTATGGCTTAGCTGGGGGATTCTGGCTCAGAATTTCTCAGAAGTTGGTCATCAAAGTGTCAGCCTGTCCTGTGTCATAGTCATCTCAAGTCTCCCAGTTAGCCTCCGAGCTCACTCACATAGCTGTTGGCAGGCCTCAGGTCCTGGTTATGAGCTAGAGCCTTGACTGGTGAGACTATGCACAGGGTATTCATAACATGGTAGTTTTCTTCCTCCAGAGGGGACAGAGAGAGATTTTTATAACATTCTATTTAAGTAAAATCACATCACTTTTGCCATGTTCTATTCATTAGAAGTGTTATTAGATTCAACCCACACTCAAGGTTAAAGAGTGTGGCTTACAGAAAGATATGAGTGACAGAACGCGGAGACAAATTGGACGTTATCTTAGAGGTTTCTGTGACACCCGTCAAGGCACTCAATAAAGAAAGAAACCTCTGTCATGTGTATATTCGGTGATACTGGATTATTTGATGGCATGCATGAAAATGACGAGCAATCAGTCCTCAGGAGAGTAGGACTCAAGGCAGCTCTGGGGACTCTGCAGCAGAAGTTTGTAGATGGTCATGTGTAAGCTCTGCCATTTAGGTAACTCGGAATTTATCCTCAATGTCAGGAGAATCAGATTACACCAGCATGGGATAGCACACATAGCCAATGTGCTATGGCAGGGAAAGCAGATAATGAGGAATAAGCCCAGGTGCCAGAGGTCCACGCCCATGGGCAAGGCAGCAGTGCTCACAGAGGAGGACAGGTTATGTGCAGGGTGTCACCGTGGTGATGCTCACAGCCAGCGCCTCTGCTATGGATAGGTTGGCAATGATTAGAACTGAGAGTGGGCCGGCTTAGGGGTGAAGAATTGTAATGAAGGCCAGGGGCCTTAGAAAGCAGGGAGGAGCATCTGTAGTAACCTTTGTGTCATATCCCAGGTCTGTTTGTGGCCCGGGTTCATGTCCTACACATTTTTGCATGTCTTTAAGTCTCTGTGCACTGTTTTAACCACCAACAGAACTTTAGTGTCCTGCCAGGGTCACAGAGTAACCCGAGAAGGGGAGTTAAGCTCAGTTAGACTCAGTCTTAGGTGTTGAACTGTACAGACAGCTGGCCTCGGGAGGCTCTAAGCACTCAGCCTCTTTAGGGAGCAGGAGTTCTGAGGTCCTGCCAGCTGTTTCAAGGCACAGGCATTATGTGCTGCCACCTTGGGCTAAGGTTTGATTGTTTCAAATGTTTGGCAAATGAAAAAGTTTCCAAGGATTCAGTGATTTGCTCTTTCAGGCCAGGCCTGCCTGGCACCAGGGATGGCCTAGGACCCTTTGTTAGCCACGTCTAAAGAAACTGGATCTGGGGTTGAAGCATCTGGAGGCCTATTACTGCATTAAAATTTTTTATTATGGAAAATTCCAAGCATACCTAAAAGTAGGGAGATTGGAATAATGAACTCCCCTGCACCAATCAACCAGCTGCTACAACCATCAATTCATGGCTAATCTTTCATCTATAACCTCACCGACTGCCCCCCTTACCCTGTAGATTATCTGAAGCAAATTCCATCATATTTTATTCATAAGTATTTCCGTATGTATTTCTAAAAGATAAAGTTTCATTTTAAAAAAATCTATAGTAACCATTATCACACAGATGATAACAATTCTTCATCAAAAATCAAGCCAGTATTCAAATATTCCCTTTTACTGCTCTTTTAATGTATACTCTAAAAATTAAACTTCAAATCCCCCCAACTGCTTTTAAAATCATTCATATTTCATTGGTGACTATATTCACCATAAAATATATATTAAATGAACAAACAAAAAGAAGTACAAATGATAAAAATTTAAATTTGTTCTTTACAACTTGATAATTCAAGAGAAACTAAAACCAGTTTTCATCAAGTTTTCTCAAGCTGCTGTTTCTTATTTTCCAAGAAGAAAAGAAGTTAAAGCCTGTGGTGGTCATTAAGTAGTTCTGCCCGCCTCTCTCCTTCCAGACACAGGAAAGCTTACACTTCTCCAGTCCCATGAAGTTGGGTGTGACCATACGACTTGTTCTGACCAATGAGTCGTAAGTGGAAATGATGAAATGTCAGTTCCCATCAGATAATTTAATTGGCTTTATGAGACTCCCTCCCCTCCCCCAAGAACCTTTTTTTAAGTTAGCTACTGTGACCCAGGTCACCGCAATTAGCCAGGGTCCTGAATGAATATGTATTGGAAGAGAGAAACAAATCTGTTGTTTTAAGTCATTTAAATTTTCAAGTTGTTTAATGTCACATATAACCTGGTCTACCTTGACTCTACATGTAAAGTGCTTAGTCTTGAGTATGTGACCTCAGGGAAGCTCCAGCTATGGCCGATAACATTTTAGTGAGACCGTTTAAGAAATCATTTGACTCAAATCTTAAATGCCACTGAATTGATCTGTGCTACCATTTGGGTAGAACAGTGGTATTTTAATTCTTTAACCTTGATATTATTATAAGATTACTACAATAATTATAAGAGCACTCTGCCAAATAAAACACTACAGACATATAAGATATTAAGTTAAATGAAACTAAAGGTGAAACAAAAGCTGAAACCCTGGTCTGGGAGTCATGTCTCTGCCTTGCCTCGGTCTTGGACAGGTCTCTTCATTAATGGGCCTCAGTTTCCTTTTCTGTAATGATAATCATTATTACAACAGTGACATTATTGAGCATGTGCCATGTGCTGGATATTATTCAGTCCTTACAATGAGCCTTCAGTAGTCATTTCTACCATTTTTTAAAATATGAAACTGTGGAAACTGAGATTCAGAGAGGCTGAGAAATTTGCCCACTAGAGCTGAAGGTGGAGGGGACACTTGAGAAGCCAGCCTCAGCTAAATATTTAAGGTCCACCCCTTGTTCTAAAATCCTATGGATTTTTGTTTTGGTGTGAGGTTATTTACAACAAGTCAAACCACATGGCCAAAAAAAATATTTTCTCCAACAAAAAGCGTAGTTCCTTTACTTGCAGTTACATTTTTCATCATGTGACAGAACACATACTTTACAAAGATCAAGGACTCTGCTATGAATGTTCTTTAGCTTGTGTACTGGCAAAGGGATTCAAAACATCAACTCTTTGGGAAAGAACCCAGGTGCTAACCAAAATGTAGATCAACTCTGAACATGAATATCACCCTTGAGAACTTGCACAGACTATTTCTTTGATGACATTTCTCTTTTCTTTTTTTAAAGCTATTTTTAAATTAAATTTACTGGGGTGACACTGGTTAATAAAATTATATAGGTTGCAAGTGTTCAATTCTATGATACATCATCTGTATATTGCATTGTGTTCCCACCACCCAAAGTCAGATCTTCTTCTTCCACCATATACTTCACCCTCTTCACCTTTTCCTACCCCCCATCCCCCTTTCCTCTGGTAATCACCATACTGTTGTCCATGTCCATGTGTTTTTGTTTGTCTTATTTGTTTATTTGTTGCTCTCAGTTTTACCCACACATGAGTGAAATCACATGGTTCTTGACTTTTTTTGCCTGACTTATTTGCTTATCTTGAATTGTTCTCAAGAATAATTCATAGATTTGTTAATCTGTGGTTGTGAAGACATTTTACCGGTAATGTAATGTGGTTCGAAAATACCAGGCTTAAAATACCAAATTTAACTTGTGTTTATAATACCAGAAATTGAAGTCATGATGTTTTGAGAAAGTAGAATTCACTTTATGGAAAACACTGCCCAGTTGTATGTGATAGCTGGGATACCTGCTTTCAGGCTACCTGCCATTTCAGGCACCGCACAAATTGGTCAATTCTTGATTCCTCATTTAGGAAACTCACACTAGGCTTGGCAGAGAGAATTGTGTTTCTCCTACCTGATATTCATCTTAGCAGTGGTCATTATTTTACAGTCATACATTATTAGTGTTTTAGTTGTTTTTCAACATTTCTGGTCTCCATCTGAAAATCTTGAGTATATTGGTCCTCACCTTTACTGAACATTTCTGGTATTTTCACAGTTCCAAACAGTTAAATAATTAGGAGAGGTATAAATGGGATGTCCCTCAATGCATTGTTCAATTTCCTTTCCCCCAACTGAATGATTTTTCAAGGCTGTTAATTACTGCCCAACCATTAAGTACAAATGAATGATCATTGAAGTAGGTATCTTTAACAATAGTGTTTAGAAAAGTTCAGAAACTCGGGACAGCCTAAAATTCATTTTCAAAGTACCTCCTAGTACTAGAGAGGACAATAGTAGGGGAAGTGCGAGGAACAAGAAAAATACTAGAGGCGCCCCCCCACCCCCCCCACCCCCATCCTCAATAATATTATTTCCCTCCTTTTAATGGGAAGACCACCAAACAGCATGAAACATCTCAAAAGTCATGAGACTGTGTCTTTCTTATCTCATCTTCATCTCAGCAGTGCTCATTATTTTACTGTCTTACATTATTAGTGTTTCAGTTATTTTTCATCATTTTTGGTCTCTATCTGAGCATCTTGAATATGTTGGTCTCTACCTTTACAGACCATTACTGGCATTTTTACAGTTATAAACAGTTAAGTAATGAGTCTTCTAGGAGAGAGAAAATTAGAGAGGTACCAAAGACTTGTGGACAGTTTGAAATGGCAGGCTGAGATTTTGGTTTATTTCAATTTAGAATGTTTACCATAAAACATTTTTTAAGAACGCTAGAAAGATTAATATAGGCTTGTAAAATGCGTGTCAATTTGAAAGGGAACTAGTAAATAAAACCACAGTTAATTCTGGCATCTAAACGCAATAAATAGGCTTGTTAGTAGAGGTATATATGCGTATGCGGTAATGGTTGTGGTCACTGATGAGGCTTTAGTTCATGTGAATTCGGAAAATGCAAAAGAATCTAGTTTTCTTGAAGAATATATGAGGAAAGAGCTTCAAATAAGATGAAATCCACAAAGGTATCAATGTCAGCCGCTACTTTCTTATCCTATAGCATGAACCTGCCTGGGGTTTATTTGTCCAAACCTAGGCTACAGCTACTTAGTAAGTTGAACAGACATCAACCTGGGGCTCGAGTTCTTTTTTTTTTTTTTTTCTCTTTAAGAATAACATCAAGGGAAACTTACCAAGGAATGAGGCACACGGCAGACAAAATGAACAGAATATTCTGTATATTGAAGAAGATTGGCAATATGTTATATTTCTTCTCATTCATTTGATTGCTGTGGGCTTTATTCATACTCTGAACTAGATGAAGGGACACAGAACTAAAAACAAAGAAAAATCATTTGAAGAAGTTGAAAAGACTGGATAAATACAGAAATTGGTAGAACCCAGAGTTGCCTTCATTTAATACTCTCTTTTTTCTCCTTTGGTTTACAACCTCGTATGATATTTTGTACATATCTGTCTCATCCACTAGATTAAAAGTTCCCTTGAGGGGAAGGATTATGTCTTGCTGATCTTTATCTTTTGGTCTGTTCATCCATCCACTCCTCTGCCCATTTGTTCATATTTATTCCATAAGTATTACTGAGTGTTTAATATATTCTGGATGCTTGGGATATATCAGTGAACAAAACAGATAGGGGTGGGTGGAAGACAGATAATAACAATACATAATGATGAAATGAGTTATATGGTATTATAGAAAATAGTTTAAGTTTTATAGAAAAAAGAAAAGTAAGCACAAGATAAGGAGGACTGGGCCTTGTGGGGGTGGGTACATTAAATTTCAGCATTAACAGTGGTGATCAGAGTGTGCCTCACCAAGAAGGTGATAACTGAGCCAAGACTGAAAGAAAGTGAGAAAGTGAGCCAAGCAGAGAATTGGGGGAAGAGAAAGTACTTCAAATAGAGGGAAAAGTCAGGGTATAGGCACTGGAGCAGAAGCATACCTGGCATGTTTGAGTCACAGAATGGTGGCAAGTTCAGCTGAAACAGATTGAGCCTGGAGGAATGCAGTAGAAACAGAAGTCAGCAATCATGGGGACCCAGATCATGTAAGAGCCACATGCGCTATCATAAAAGCTTTGGCTTTTACCATGAGATGGAAGTCCTTGCAGGAATGACATTGGATGTCTCATGTTTTAAATGGGCCCTTTTAGCTACTGTGTTGACAAAAATCCTAAATGTGCAAATTTATGTCAAAATATAAAGCAAAGACCACAGGACCACCCCCCCCCCCAAAAAAAAAATCATATACACTTGCCAGGCAAGGAAACAAACCAGTGAGAAGTTCATTAGTTGGGAAAAGTGTTTTTAAACTTTTTAAAGTTAAATCTATTGGGGTTACAGTGGTTAATAATATATTACATAGGTTTTAAGTATACAACTCTATAATATACATCATCTGTACATTGCATGGTGTGCTCACATCCAAAGTGTAGCCTCCCTCCATCACCATATGTATATTTGACCCCCTTTATCCTAGTCATCCTCTCCCATTCCCTTCCTTTCTGTTGTCTGTGTCTATGAATTTGTTTGTTTATTGCTTTCTATTTTACATCTTACTTATGGATGAAATCATATGGTTCTTATCCTCTTCCAAGTCAGGGTTTTTTAAATGCTAGAAAGAGGGAAGGTGGTTCATGATGGTTATGCTGATTAAGGATTGAAAACCAGCAGTTTGGATAGTTTTGGATAAAACAAATCCTTTGTTCACTGGGCAGCAATGAGTCTCCGGTTAGGCCTAACAAAGGTCTGGCCTAGGGGTCACTCAAAGTTCATAGTCCTTCATCAGTTCAGGTGGTTTCAACCAGCTGAGGTATAACATAGCATTCCATTTTGATTTCTCTTAGGCAAGTGCCGTAAGTGGAAATTTTTCCTTTTACAATTGGAAACAGGGAAAGCTTTTTAGGAAGCCCTTGTAGCGATCCAGGCAGAAGATGGTGGGGGTTCATTCCAGCTCGTACTACAGAAGTGCTGAGTAGTGGTTAGGCGGTTAGGTTCTGGATATACCTGGAGATGAATAAAGAATAGCTCTTAGTTTTTTGGCCAGTGGAACTGGATGACTGGAATTTCCCTGGAGATAGGAAAAGCTGTGGGTAGAGTAGGTTTAACAAGGAGATTAGGAGTTCATGGGAGTTTAAGATACTTATTGACCCTGGCTGGTGTAGCTCAGTGGACTGAGCATTGGCCTGAGAACCGAAAGGTCCCTGGTTCGATTCCCCAGTCAGGGCACAGGCCTGGGTTGCAGGCCAGGCCCTCAGCAGGGGGTGTGGGAGAGGCAACCACATAGTAATGTTTCTCTCCCTCTCTTTCTCCCTCTCTTCTCCTCTTTCTAAAAATAAAATAAAATCTTTAAAAGAAAAAAAGATGTTTATTAGATGCCTGAGTGGGGACAGCAGTAGAGACCGGTTGGCTGGTGAAACAAAGCTGGGACTTGAAAAAGTTTAAGATGCTGTTGAATACCAGGGGACCACATGCACTCGCTTAGGGAGCTAGTGAGATAGAATCCTGAGGGCTCCAACAGTGTTTTCCCCTTCTTGTCCAAAATTTTAATTCATATATATTTTTTATTATAATGAAAATATTCTTGTAAGTCTCTTCAAATGTTCTGCAGAATGATCTTTGAAAGTCTCACTGTGCCTAATACGGTGTTTTGAAAAAAGTAGGTACCCAATCATAGCTACCTTTTATGATCTGCTATCATGTGCCAAACACTATTTTATGTTTACCAACATATCTTGTTTAATCTCCCCAAATTTACTAGATGTCACTTTACAGATAAGGAAACTGAGACCAGAAAAGTCAAATAATTTGCCTCGCTAAGATAGGTACCACTGAGGTTTAAGCCCAAATTTGTCCAAGTCCCTTATAACTCTGCTTTCAATAGTCCTTTACTAATCTTGGTAGAGAACAAAGTGAGTAGAAGATGAGGAGTCCCAACAACTTGTAATTCCTGGAATATATCAACAGTCTTTAGTACAACAGTCTTCAAACTTGAGTGTGCATCAGAATCACCCGGGAGACTTGTTAAAACACAGACTACTGGACCTCGACTCAGAGTTTTTCATTCCACAGGTCTGGGATGTGGCCTGATTTGTATCTCTAACAAATCATGATGCTGATGCTGCTGGTCTGGCGGGTTTTCCCTGATTTTACCAGCTAAATAGCCTGCCTCCACTTGCCAAATGCCCAGGTCTTTCTAATTTTCAAAAGGGGAGAAGAAGTTTCTGCAGCTAGTCAGAACTTCAGAAGGGCCTTTGGTGTTCCCTCAGTTCTTACTCATGGTTCTCTCCTTCCCAAGGCGCATGGATGTTGGGGTGGGGAGAGAATGAAGGGGTGACAGTGGCTCAACTCCAGGTCTTCTCTAACACACAATTTACCAGTCTGTCCAGTAAGAGTTCTTCTTTTATCATTATTTTCCCAGCAGTCTTGTCCTTTCCTGGGAGTGAACTTCATCATCGCCTCTCTGGCTCACATTGTCTACCACACACAGGGGAGGTTCAGGTATAGTGGGCCCTAAAAGCTTACAACACTATTGAAGAGGTCCCTTTAAGAACAAGAATACAAGATTGTAAGTACACAATTAGGTGCAGAGCCTTGGAAAGAGCTTGTGCAAGAAAGAGGCCCTAAAGATTAAGCTTCATTGCATTCATGGGAAATCAGCCTCTCATCAAACATGTCTGTATATGTCTAAACTCCAGTTATACATATATTCAAGTTATTTCCCATGAGGCTCCTGAGCCTGGGGCTAATTGGAAGACGTGGTTTATTTCTGTGTAGAGAACCTGAGGATTTCACGGTTGGAGAGGCTTGTCTGCCCTAAACATGGGTAAGGGTTGCTGACTTCTTGTATGGCACATCGGCAGGTTGTTGGTATCCAGCTCTCCGGCACAGTTACCTTAACTGCATTAGGCAGTTTTCTTGCCTCTGTTGACCTAGGCTTATGCAAATGTCGAAAAGCCAACTTAGGGATAATGATTATTCCTACTTCATTACATCAAGAACAGAATTTGATCACTCACTTTTAAAACTAATATTCAAACATGTAAAATTGCTTTTCAAAGTCATTAGGGTAAGGCCACTAAAAATAAATTTACAAATAAAATAAATTTAAGGGTTTGTCTAGGGTAGCACTTGGAGGTCCTTTTGTAAATCTTTCTGAAATCTTATTTTCCTGTGCAGTTTGTTCCAAGACGTGTCAGGGGTAGACTTAGCCTTAAAACGACAGTTACTAAAATAATCTCTAAGGAGTTTAGGGTAAGTTACTAGGATGAGTAAAGAGGGACTCCCTCAAAGAACGTAAATTGTTTTGGAGAGAAGAGCTAAGCGCACCAAGAACCTCAACCTAAGAGGGAAAAGGCATCTAAGAGGTACGATGGAGACGACAGAGGATGGCGTTGAATTTAGGCCTCAAAAGAAATATGTGAATGAAACGTCTTAACATCACTTCAAGACGACGTAAGCCAGCAAGGCCAGTGGGTATTTTTCCAAAAAACAACCTGCTCTCTCCCTCCAGGGTCACTATTGCTTTGTATATACATATAACTGGGCATAATCCAAGGGCAGTTCCAGCAAGCGCTCCTGAATACACTGGCTGGAGGATGCAAAGATAGATGAACAGAGCAGGTCCCCTTCCTCCAGGAAGCGCCATCAGGCACAGAATCAGGAACGGGGTATTCCCCAAGGGGCTGAAAGGCGGAGGTGGGACCAGGCAAAGTCACTGGAATAGATTTTCCGCGCTGGACCTCGAGGTCAGTAAGCGCGCTCAATCCTTTAGAAGGCTCTCGCACTGCAGTGCCAAAGATGTAGGAGCTGGTCCCCGAGTCTAAGCAGCTCCCAAGCCTCCCACAGCGTCCAGCAGCCCCACCCCCACATCACGGCGCTGAGCCGCGAGGCCGCCCCGTCTCCACGTGATTGCCGTCACTGCCTCCGTGAAGCGTGCGCCGCCATCATAAGTCCTGGCGGCCGAGCCAGGGCTGCCTCCCTCCTCCTTTCTGCAGGACAGCGTGACGGTTTGGGGCAGTGCTGTCCCCTCTCTCCGTGGCCGGTGGAGCCGAGGGCCTTAGAGAGCCGGACAAGGAGTTTAGACCCACGGTGTCCCGGCGGACAGCTAACCCCCGCGCCCACAGGTGACGGCACGGAGGAGGCGGTGCCCAAGGGCGTGCCCCGCCCCTCGCAGGCGGGCGTCCGGAATCCTTGGCCCGTGCCCGTTTTCAGAATGGCCGCCTGCCGTGCTTAACTCGCGGCCTCTCCGCTTCGACTCCTCGCTGGCGATGCCGAGGCTGCGGCCGTGACTGACACTCTCGCTCACACGCACGCACGGACCCAGACCCACACCCGGAGCCCCAGTCCTGGGCCCGGAGCCACTCTCGTCCCCGGCGTCGCTGCCCGAGTCTGGACCACGGCTCCCGCGCCGCCACCGCCACCTCGCCGAGAAGGGCCGCGCTGTACTTCGAGCGCGGCGGTCCCCGGCCGCCAGGGATGGGGAAGCGGGCCGGAGGAACAGCAGGAGCCGCCGCCGCCGCTTCCACCTCCGCCGGAGCCGGTCTGGAGCCCGCGGTCGGCCGCGGCAGGGGCCCGCGGAGCGCGGCCGCCGGCCTCCTGGGAGCGCTTCACCTGGTAATGACCCTCGTCGTGGCCGCGGCGCGGGCCGAGAAGGAAGGTGGGTGTCACCGGCTGGCATCTCCCCGGCCCGGCGCTGTCACTGCGCCCTCGCGACTGGGAGGCAGGGCCGCGGCACGGAGCTCCGTCCGGCCGAAGTTGCCGGGTCGAGCTCCGTCCGGAGCCGCGAACTTGCCGTCCAGATCCCAACTTGTGGCGTTGGCCGTACCGAGTTGCTCTTGTCCGTGATTCCTTCCCCTGCTCTCCTCGTCTCCTGTCACTGCCATTTCAAAACTTCCTGACTTTTCGGATATTCTTGCTACTTGGCCCACTCTGTGACGGGGGGTGGAGGGTGGGGTGGGGCGTATATTTAGACTTGATTGCTGTTAAAAGGCAAATTTTAGGACACTTTTTCTTTTCTTTGTTACGGTTTTAGTAAAGACGTACATACAGAGCTTACTTTAAAATGCCGTAGTAAAAATAGCGAGACTGGTGGAAAGGCTTCAAAACACAGCTTACAACATTTTACTTTGAATTTTGTTCAGAATTTCTAGGAGACGAATCTTGTTTCTGCAGTTTCCCCCTTCAGTATCGCTCTGCAGTGTTGACGGATGTTTAGCTAACAGTGCTCTGTATGTATGTACAATATAATTCTATATAGCGTTCCAGTAATCTATTGAAAATCTGTTTACATTTTTTATTTTAAGATATGTAATTGCGTGTCATTATCTTCAACATGAAAGACTTTTAAAACAAATGTCAAGTTTCTAGTTTGCAAACCTTTATAATTCACGGTCAAGGGCTGACCCCTATTTTAAAACCTCTCATTAGTGCTTTCACAGGGTTAAACATTATTTTGTCACCTAGAAGACCAAATCTGTAATTTTGTCAATACTACCTGTTTTTGAGCCTAGGGAAATGAGTCACAGAGCCTTCCTGAAGAAATCACTAAAGTCAATGCTTAAAAAAAAAACAAAAAACTATGCAGAACTTGTTAGCTTAGCTTTTGTTTCACATTGAACTGCCACTGCAAGAAAATTTGATGTCCTCCTTTATGCTTTTTATTGCCATTAAAAGCACCAACAAATGCTTACCAAGTTAATGTTAAAGTGCAAGTGTGCTTCGGTTTACTATTTCTTTATTTTTGTTCAAAACATTACATTTCCTCATTTCACACTCTAAACAGCCTTGGTCTGGGTTAACATATATGGAAATTATTCAAAGAATTGCTGTCTGTAGAGAAAGGAATGATTGACAGATACAAGTTTATTTCCAGAATAAAACCCTGATGCTTTAGGACTGGTCAGGCCTGGGGTTGTCGTAGTTCATCATTGGTTACAGACCTGCAGTTAGTTGATTGTTCGTATGTGTCCATGGTGTCCAGCACAGTCTGGCATGTAGTTGGTGTCCAGTAAACTTAAAATAGTACAATAATGTAATGGGATTGTCTCCTTGAGTTTAAAGTCATCCTTGGCAGGTATTGCGTCCTTGCTTTTCTGTCCCTTTACTTACACTGCACAGTACCAGGCACACAGTAGACATTTGACATTTGTTTGAATGAATGACCATCTCCATGGACCATTATTAGCACAGGAAAATAAAAGAATTATTGAGTCTAGTAAAACATTAACTTTGTATTATCTTATTTTTCCAAGAGCCATTTTATATACTAATTATTTGTGTATAGTTAAGGAAACAAATCCCTGGTTTGAGAACTGTCAGCCTAAATTTTATTTGCTAATTTCCCATTTGTGTAGATTATAAATTTTAGTACACCTCTCTAATCCCCATAAATGTAAGGGTCAGTGAGGAGAATGCTTGCCAGGATATAAAGTTTGAAAAAATGTGGTTGAATCAGTCAATGGTCTTGGTTCATTGAGACATCTTTTTGTGGCCATGTTGTGTCTGTGTGAACAATCTGTACAAATGAGCTGTTCAAGATATTGATGGTAATTATATTGATATAAAACATAGGCCTCTGCCCATCATGAATGGGTCTGGTTTATATTAAATATTCCTGAAGGAAGCTCCAAAAATGGCCTGTCCTTTCAACCTTCCCGCTGATCAAATTCTAGTATTGTTTTTGTTTGAGTAAGCAGGAGAAATGAGATTGATTTTTCTCACACGATTGTGATACCATGAGTTAGGCATCTGACGGGGCACAAATACAGCACTTGCCCCAAAAAAGATGTTGTTGAAAAGAGTTTTTTCAGCAAGTCTGGGCAGATTTTTGAAGGTAGCTGAGGTCAGTCTGTCCATTTACACCTTAGGGACTTTTCTGTGCTTATTTTAGTAACATAAACTAGTTTTCTTTTTCAAAGTTAAGATTTACCTGCAATTGTAATGATGGTTTTCTGGGTATTTTGTAAGTTTGTATAGCTTTCCTCCATTGTGGCAGAGTTTCACCAAAAAAAACCTTCAAAACAAGATAAAACTCATTTTCTCCTGAAGAAAAGCAGCAGAAATAACTAGATTACCTAATGCAGTTTTTCATGTTTGGGTTAGATGTTGTTAATTTTTTAACGTCAGAAGCATGAACCATTTCTTGTTTTAACATCCTATATAGCTTCACTATATCTTAACATTCATCTTTACTGATCTATGGGGTTGTGTTATCAATAGCCCAGAGAAAAGGGACTTGGAAAATGTTTTGGCTGTACTCTGCAGTTTGTAAGGACCTTGCAAGAGTTGCCAGAGGTAGAAGTTACTATAATTACTACAAATAACTCGTTTATTCTGGATTAGTGTCAAGATTTTTTTTGAAGCTAAGATCTAGATGTTGAGAATTGTGAGAGCAGGGTTGTGTGTTCATGTAATGAAAATATATTAAAAATGTGTAGCAAAAATAGGTATGTCTGTGTATGTACACTAAATGTAATTTTTAGTAGTATTTTGACTTACACATAAGCTTCTTATGACCAGCACTTAGGAACATTTTAAAAAAAGCCTCATGCCATGTAATATACTTTTTATCCCCCAACATAGTAAAGAACTCTATATTTCTGATACAGAAGCCACCACTGTATGCTAGACTTAATAACTCCTGCCAGAGTTTGACCAGTTTGTATTATGGTAAAAATTGTTCCATTGTCTTCTGGTCTCCATACTCATTTTTTAAAATTTTATTTTTCAATTACAGTGGATATTCAGTATTATTTTATATTACTTTCAAGTGTACAGAACAGTGGTTAGGCAATCATAATTTACAAAGTGATCCCCCAATATTTCAAGTACCCCATTGGTGCTAGTTATTACAATATTATTGACTATTTATTCTCTATGCTGTACTCTATATCCTATGACTATTTTGTACAATGCTTCTGAAATAGGATTTTGGAAGGCATGGTTGCCTTGTAATTTATTATAAATAAAAAGGTTATTTTATTTATCTAGTAACTATACACTTGGATAAGCTTTCAGGAATATGATTGTTTTGGTCTGTGACAATTTATATTTCAGTTTTGTTTTAAGCTATATATGTGACAGAAGTGTAAAAGGAGGATACAAAGTGTTTTATCTACGGAGCACGTGAACAAAGTGCTTAGAAATAAAGGCCCAAAGAAAGAGATAAAAAGCTAATTAGGTTAGGTAATTTGTCTTAGAATGTAGAATTGATTACGAGTAGTATTTACTTCTAATCAAATTATCACTTTATGTAAATGTAAAAATATTTTAAAAAGTGATTTTCTTAAGAGTGACGTGTTTTAATCCTTTGGGTATAGAGTGGCTACTCTAATCTAGGGTCTAGTAAATGAAACATTACTTCATTAATATTGCTTAAAGCTGTTCACTACTGCCAGGAGCCGTGGGATCCTGTAGCTGGAAAAAGTGTGTCCTCTCACGCTGGTGACTATTTCCTGGTCCTTGCAGGACTGAGAGACGTCAACTGAAAAGATCAGCTTTGGGGAGTAGATGTAAAAAATCATCTAATTTTGTTGTCATCCAAAGTAGTAATAAGCCAAACTACTCTTGGGGAAAATTAAATCATTTCTGGGTGCTTGATATTTTAGAAATTCTTCATCATCTGCCTGTGGCTTGAGAGCTCTGATTGTCCTTGCCAGATTACCCAGAGGCTTGTTTTCTGTGGCTGAATTTTCCCTTGCCATCTGTTGTAGGGCAGCATCAGGCACGGTTGCTAGGTGCACCTTGGAACTTTTCTCCTTTGGTTTCTGTGACTTTGTACTTCTTGGTTAGTATCCTGCCCTTGTCAGTCACTAGTCACTGTTCTCTTGCTGCTGCGTGGATGTCTTCCTTCACGTGCATTTCTAGCCGTCAACATACCGCACGTGTCCGAAGCAGAATTATCTCATGCCACCTTCAGTTTACCAGTTTTTAATATTAATGCCGTGATTATTCTCTGCCACATTGGTCTCATTTTTGGCTCTATCGGGCAACATCAATGCCTATGAACTGTCTTGGTTAGTTCTCCCACATCCTCCAGCCTGGGGCATTGCAGTGGGCTCTCACCTCTCAACTTTCTCCATTTCTCTTCAGTCCTTCAATCCCCTCTGATTTTGCATCATCTTTTGTCACTCATTTGTCATTCATTTTGAGCTTAATTGTGTATTGCATTATTTAGCTACTTAAATTATTGTATGGGTGTCATTCTTTGCCAGATTGATGTTTCTGTAGGGCAGAACCTCTGTTAACATGTGCAGTTTATGCATAGCAGGCGTTCAGTTTTAAATGAAGATTTGCCTAAAGTGATTTAATTCTCCCCTTCTCAAACCCAGTACCTGGATTGAGGGTCAAGAGTACATGTAAAACTGAACTCAGATGCAGATGTTATTAGGAATTCTGCAATAATTGGACATAGGGGACACCACTTTTTTCTTTCCTACGTGTTGCTTTCCCTTATAACTAAAATGAATAATAAACACTACATGAACTATCACTTGTGTAACCTTTGGATTTTAAGATTTTAGATTCTCATAAAACCCCAATTTATAGACCATGAAATAGGCACAGAGAAATGAAGTAATACAGGTACACCTCAGAGATACTGTGGGTTGGGTTTCAGACCACTGCAATAAAGTGAGTTGTAATCTTTTTGCTGGTGGACTGTCTTGCCCTCAGTTTGTAAAAAACCAAACATCTGTCAAGTACAATGAAGTGAAGTGCAATAAAATGAGGTATGCTTGTATTCTCAAGGTAACAGAGCTGGTAGGTAGTTGAGCAGGGATTCCATTCCAAACCATCTGTTCCTAAATCAAACTATCTAATCCTGAATGAGTACTTAATGAAGTAGATTTTGTTGTATTGTATACCAGCTGGAGAGAGCAGACCTGCCAGTTTGGTCAAATCCAATGTGTACTGTGAACATCCATATCACTTCCTATCAACTTTTTAGAATGATGATAGGCCATTCTGGATCATGCACATTCTAAAAGAAAACCAAGGGAGCCCCATGAATGATATTGATGATTTAGGTACCTGGTATATTGTTTAGGTTAGATTAGGCTATATTGCATTCTGTGAATACTTTTTAAGTCTACATTGGTGTGGCAAGTTAGTCTGGATATGTGGGATATTCTCAGAACTGTCCATGGACTAAAAGGAATTGGGAGATTTAAAAAAATTTTTATTCATTTAATTTTAGAGAGAGGGAAGGGGGTGGGAGAGAGAAGGAAACATCCATGTGCATAAGAAACATCAATCAGTTGCCTCTTGCACACCCCACACTGGGGAACTGGCCCGCAACCCAGGCATGTGCCCTGACTGGGAATCCAACCATGACTTTTCAGTTTGTGGGACAACACCCAACCCACTGAGCCACACCAGTCAGGACTGGAGATATTCTAAAGGCTGGTGTGGCGTCATCTTCTCAAAATCTCTTTTGAACTTCCATGAGAGGCCCAGGACCTCTAGAAATTCATTTCTGGTCGTTTGTTCTTTCTTAATTGAAGCATTTTTGGATTAAGTCAGCGATTTTCAACCCCTATCCCATAAGAATTTTTAAAACATCCAATACCTGGGTAGTCAGGGGCACTGACTTCTTTTCCCTTAGATTGTCAAATTTTTTAAAAATGATAACAGTCAACATAGCAATAGCCGTCCAGAGTGAGTGAATCAAAATTATACATATTTTTTTGTCAGATCAGCAAAACGAATTTTTTGGCTTGCTGTAGAATTTTAATTGGTTTATATGTGCCATAAGATAAAAAAGGTTAAAAATCGCTGGATTAAGTGGAAATTAGTTTCAAATGTAGTACTAGATCAGTTTTCTTTCATTCTTGTATGATTGCTTGAGAAAGATTTTTAGAGAGCCATAACTCTTTGGTTGATTTATTTTGTTGTATATAACTCTTAAGGGCCGAGGGTCTGAAACATGTCTAACGTGTAAGAGGATCCTTTATACATGGTCTATCATGGTAGTGTCAAATCTGCTTTATTTGGTTATTTCTGTATAATTGTGGAAACATATAACATAAAATTTACAATCTTAATCATTTTTAAGTATACAGCTTCATAGTGTTAAGTATACTCAGTTGTGCAACAGGTTTCCAAAATTTTTTCATTTTATGTAACTTAAAGTCTGTACCCATTAAACAGTAACTACCCATTCTTCCCTCTCCCGGCCCCTGGCAACCTCCATTCCGCTTTCTGTTTTTACGAATTTGGCTATTTTAGATACCCATTTATGTGGAATCATGTAGGATTTGTCTTTTTGTAATTGGTTTATTTCACTTAGCATAATATTGTCAGGGCTCATCATGTTGCAGCATGTGACACGATTTTCCTTCGTTTTAAGGCCACTATTGTATGTACACAGCACTTTCAGTTGACACTTGGGTTGCTTTCACTTCTTGGCTATTGTGAATAATACTGCTATGAACATGGGCGTGAATGTGTTTCCTCAAGATCCTGCCTTAATTCTCTTAACTCCTTAATTATATATCCAGAAGTGGGATTGGTGGATCATATGGTAGTCCTATTTTTAAGTTTTTGAGCAGTTGC